>BLKR01001247.1:0-318179 GCA_011170035.1 Teleogryllus occipitalis
TACTAGTGAGAACCCGTCAAAATTTGACGGTGAGATCTGAGATAAATGTAAAATACTGTGCTCAGACTAATATTCACAATGTGTCGCGTTGTTTGGATCTTCAGGGTATAACGAAGATATTTTGTGATGTGAAGTTTCCAAAATTTTGAACATGTATGGCTCATGACCAGGTGGCAATGCAATATCGGCACCAAATGACACAACAGAAAGAACACTGACGAATATTATTTCTAAAGTTTTTTTATGTGTCATCATCTATAAACAACTTTGATTTCTTCTGGCATATTGCTCGAAGGTAAACTTATTTTCCCATTTAAGCAACACAGAGTAAATTCGTTTGCAGAATTTCTCTCACATGGGAAGTGCAAAGCAGAACAAAACTGACATTTCATAGACAACGACTCAACAGAGAACGAAATGACCTCGCTAACACTTCTTCTACGCTGACTTTCTCTTTCCCTGCGTCCACTTAATGTACGTTTGCGTCTTTTGGGGCGCGTGGGAACGATCGACATAACCTATGTACAACTTCACTACTTAAGTACAACCGAGCAAAACCCACTGTCCGAATGTTCTCTACAAAATACACCACAAAAGCACATACATGCAATTATTACACTGAAACAAAACCTTGACGAATTGTAAACAAATCTCACAAATCAAAACAAAACATCAAGCAGCGCCACCATGTAGCAGCTTTGGAAGAAAACAATTGACTATTGATAAGCGTACTAATAAAGAATGATTTAATTAATTAATTTACACCGTAATTGTTGGTGAATCAACACTAACAGTATCTGATAACACATCTAGAGATCACATTCTTTCATTTAAAGGAAAAAATACTACAATCGGTTCAGTAGAAGCTCTAAACGAAGCCATGGCAGAATACCTTATTTTTTTAAATATATAGATATACTTTTATAAGGAAGAAAGGGAATTTCATCGTAGAGTGAAGGGAATGTTACAATGGTGACTGATGTTTGGGTAGCAAAATTTTTGTAGAATTTTTTAAAATTTTAGAATTTTTTAAAATTTTGTAAAATTTTGTAGAATTGACTGATGTTTGGGTAGCAAAATTTTTTAGGTGTCTCAATTCAGTCAAACCTCAAATGGATTGTTCAATCTCGCAATCAAATTTCCAATCTCGCCGCCAAGGCGCAGCCCCTAACAGCTTTTCCCGCGCGGCCACCCACTATTAAGCGCTTACTTTCACCAACCTCACAAGTCGCTCTCTGTGCATACCGGCACGCTTCTACACTTTGGAAACTATACAAAGGGGCAATAAAAGCATTTGCAGCGTCTTCCGCGCAAACCGCCGTTCGCACGGGCCCACGCCCGCCCAGTACAATGACCGCCGCTTCTGGGCGTCGCCAGCTGGGGTTTAACCCCTCATTAGGGCCGGCACGCGGGGCCCTCACCCCATCGCTCGCTACCTGACAAGCCACCCAGAATATATACAAACATTTCTGGGAATCGCTTCGGGCCTCTCTCGCAAAAATAAGCCCGTCAATGCATCTCGCCGACAAAGGCGCACTGCCGGCGCATCGCCCGCGCTCCTCGGCCACCTGCATGCCAGATGCCTCAATTCCGGTAAAATCGCAAACACAAACGGGCCGCCATCGCGGGCAAATTCGTGCCACCGCCTTTCTCTCTGATCGCCGCCAATGTCACGTGACACTCAGTGTCACGCCAATGTCACGTGACACCCCCCCCGAAGGCACATCACGTATAGGGAGCCGATCGCGGGCACTCCAAACTTTCCCGCCTTACCATAGGCCTAAGCCACAGCCACGTGACTCTCCCCTCCAAGGCCTCAATCACATCCGCAAATAAATACTGCGACTTCGCTCACACACGAGACGACAACAAACAGAACAGAGCAAAGACACACGAGAGAGAGACGACAACAAACAGACAGAGGCAACAACCAAACGACAACCAGAACAAACAGACAACGGAGACAAGGTCGACTGTTCCTGCTTCGCCTATCAAGGCGATTAGTACGGCCACATCTAACCAGCCTCAAATTCGTGCCACTCGCGAGCCGCAGCCGCCACTTGGTCGAATTCACGGCAAACTCCGCCACCAGCTCCGGTCATCTGAGTCCGCGCCCATGCCAGTTCGCACCACCGAACTGCCTGGAGCCTACCTCAGCCCGGACAGCGACACACTCAGCCGAGTGATTTGGGTTGCTGCCTTCCTTGCAACAAACTGTAAGTAAGCTGCCAAGTGTACTTCAAGAAAGAAGAGCAATCATTAACGTCATAAACTATCAATGGTCCTCCGGCTTTTTATAAATCAAATCAATTGTACTCAATTATCAAGCAATTAAATTTATTTATTCTACTTGCATATTATCTATCATTGCCCCAAAGGCAAACAATCCCCTGAAACCCGTTCTGATCCCCGTATGTAGTCGCACTCGCAGCACGGCAACTCCCGGCTGCATCTGCTGGATCGTCCATTTAAATGAATTGAACACGAACGTTTAGTTCATTATGTTACGCCTTCAGATTTCTTTCAAATTCAGTCAGCCTTCATACTGCTCATTGAGTATATTTCGCGAATGCTCATTCCCGCCTGAGATATGGCATTATATTCTAGGTAAATGCATCTTATAGCTCCCAGACTTACCTTAGATTAAAGAAAGAATTGTACAAATAATAAGGAAATCCCACCTGCGTGATTCTTGAAGGTCTGTCTTTATAAATCTAAGAATTTTACCATTACCTGTCTCTTGATTTACGAATCTGTGTGTTTTGCCAAAAATGACTTACTTAAGGGCGGGAATATATTTTCAGCAAACGTAGATGTCTATAACTGTGAGTGCTGAGATTAGAAAAGAGTAGGTAATGAAGGAAGTAAAATTGGAAAAACACAAGTTTGTGGGTCCTGGTACAGAAAGTTCTCTTTTTTACCTAAATGTGTTTTATTTTCACGATTACAGAATAGTAAATATACTTGTTTTAACGGCTGTCGATATGGAAGTATTTTTTCTCAAAACGTCTCTCCTTCTCTGTAAACAACACCAGCAGTACAAAGCAGTACTAGCTAGTACAAAGCAGTTGTAGCTTTTACAAAGGATTGTAACTAGAATTAATATTTCTCTTTAATCTGGCTGATGTCGCGGGCGTTTTGAAGCAAATCTTTTAATTTTGGAGGAGTAGTTTATACAATTGTTTTTGGACATCTTCAAATTTTCAGAAACGTAAAAGTTGGTGAAGATGGTTGTATAATTTTTTTGTTCAAATAGAGCAATGTACGTTGATAGAAATGTCGCTTGTCAAATTTTTATAAAGGATCTAAATTTTCCATAATTGCAAACGTTACTTTTTTCCATTTCCTCGTATGACTATTACATTATTTTAGAATATGAATTTTTTTAATGAAATCTGTTCTTCAGACATTGTGATTTAATTGCCATGCACAGTTTTTGGAATACGAGATTTTGTAAAATTTTGAGTATAAGTGTGACAAATTAAAAACACGAAAAGAAAATTTTCTCAGACGTCTCCATTTTTTCAATAGAGTCAATGATCACTTAGTAGCATGGTGATTCTCATTCAAACTTGCAAGAGTTCAGTGTTTTTTGAACATGTTCTACAACTTCAATATTATTGAAACGACATTTTCCTCAATGCTATCCATTGCTCAATATTAGATTTTAAAGTAATTTCATGTATCCTTTAAAAAAATAGTAGTTTTCGAGTGATTATGAGATATATGTAAGAATCACCGCAACATTAAGAATACGTTAAAGCTTAATAAATATAGAGAAGTTTACTCTCTCAACTTAGCGTCGTAGTTAGCGTGTAGGTTTGAATGCATAGCGCTCGGGTTCAAATTCCAACCTTTTTTTCCTTTAAACATTTCTAAAATATTAAGAATAGAAAACAATAGTCTCCATTCAATGATGTAAAGACCTTTTCCTTGAAACTTTTGAATTTTCAATAAATTAAAAAAAATCATCTTCACGTGGTTTGTATAGTTTGGGATTTTTACCAAGTATTCGAGAACGTATTTGCTGTTGTAGCCCTACTAGTTTTCCAGTTGGAAAGGAATTATGTGCACATTGCGAATTCGACCTAAGGTCATCTAGCTGGTACAATTTGGGCTTGGGTGATGTGCGGCTAGATGGAATGATTAACAGTAAACCAGACGACCCTATTTTGGCTCTATTGGACGAGAACGTTCGCATTTCGCCATCACATAGAACCGCATATGAACTCCACATCGTTGTATTTTCCATCCGATGGATTGTGGTTTCCGTGTATGTTGAAATGTATTTTGTTTCGACGGCTAGATGTCGAGAGACGCGCCGATGTGTACTCAAGCGGGAGGCGTCACAAAACGCCACAACGGCCATAATTAAAAACTGTTTCGCGAATTTATCGCATCGGACATTGCAGAACTGACTGCGGTTAAGCAATCGTTAGTTCACGCGTTCCTGCGGACGATCTGGGTTCGAACTCCGTCGGGAGTCCCTATCAATTCCGGTAAATTACTTACGTTGTGTCACCGACAGAAACCGCTTATTGCCAATGATGAGCGAGCATTTTCGCACATGTTTTTCATTTTTGATATTGTGTAAATGTAATGCGTTGGCCCTGCACGTAATAGCTGCAGCCCATGCTCAACTCTTTCGTAAACGTGTGAACTCGGGTTTGGTAAAAGGGAAATTCTAAAAATGTAGTTACAGCTTTTTTAGTTTATTATTTCATTATATGTTCATTTTGTGTACATCAGAGGTTCCCAAACTTTTTTTGGTAGCAGACCTATTTTGCTAAAACTATTAAAGCGGTAGCTCCCTAACAGTAATTACATACTCAAAATTCACGTGTTAGTTACTTGAAATGAAATTATTCACTAGATATATAATAAGTTTTATTATTAGTTAAGAATACTCGTATAAAAATGGTACAAATGACATTTTCCTTTATAACATGTAAGATCGAAATCCGCTCTGGCAAAAAATACATGCTAAAAAGCAATAGTTTTTTTTAAAAATATTTTTGATACAAAATCCATTTGAAATGATACCAATAATAATACGTATTGAATATGGGCACACAAATTAAATTTACTTTGTTACAAATATAAATGTAATAAACTATTTTATCATATTGAGACAAAACTGAAAATCAACTTTAATTAGAATTATAAAATAAGAAAACCTAAAAATAGAGCAATAAAGTTCATCAGATGGATGCACCTGATTAAGCGCCAGTAATTTATCTAGTCTGATTTTAAATTAGTTAGTTGAATTCTCAGATCTACTAATTTACCATGCAATTGATTTCAATTAAATTCTTTTCATTATAACTATCGACACGCTAAAGGAGTTAAAGGAGTTCAACCTAAGGTGGCAAGATATTTCATATATATATATATATATATATATATATATATATATATATATATATATATGATATATTTTCACGCACACACCCTACGTCAGGCGAAGAAGAAATTAGTTAAGATATTGACGGTTAGCTCACAGCCTTTCTCTTTAGACTCCATGGTAAATTTGGAATATGTCTTCTTTCAAAATGTGATTTGATATCGCAAGTTATTTCATTGTTTAGTGAAGTTAATTCGCAGTTATTCCTATTGAAAAGAAGACTAGACGGTAAAAATTGATCTTGTTCAGATGTTATGTAGATTTTGTCCGGATGGCCTGCTGCAAACTATCTTGGTATTTACAAATGTTATAATGGTCAAAGTAAAACAAAATGCGCACGCTATGCCAAATGTTTAAGCATTAATATGCAATATTTTCTGTACCTAATAATTTGCGATTTGTAATCAATGCTTTACTCAGTCGACCTTAGTGACCGAGGTGGCTAGAGGGTGTGCCAACTCAGCGCCTCGCTGGGAGGGGTCGCGGGTTTGAGTCCCGCCTTTGGCATGGTTGTTTGAGTCCCTCCTTTGCCTTTTCGTGTGTGTGTGTGTGTGTGTGTGTGTGTGTGTGTTGCCGCGGAAGGCATTGAGTCTGCTGATCACAGACCAAGGAGCCCGCATGTGTGTCTAGTGTAAAACTGTTAATGTGTCTCCATGGGGGAGTGGGCACCCGGGGTGGGTGGCCGAAATCGGCATCCCCTGATTGCTGGAAAAAGCCTCTGGAAGAAAACAATTAATGCGTACTCTAGAATGAAATTCTAGAATGTTTGCAGTTAGGAACAAGAACTTTCAAGTGTGCATGGTAAGTAGAGCTCGCCATCAGTGATGTGCGTATACAGGGTAATATTAAAATCAGAAGAACTTGTTGTATAATGGAAGAAATTACTTTAGGAAACTTATACATTTTATTATACCTTTACACGTCATTGTAGGTGTCATATCCCTTTACTTTTTTGAAGCGTTTACTTCTAAGTTTTCTTCTTACTAAGAAATTTCAGTCACTTTTAGTAATACATTAAACAACCTGTAAAAGACGTGTACCAGCACCAAAATTAGTTTCTTACACACTTTCGGCACTTTCAAAGCTTTCCAATTATGGATCGCAATACGATAAAGAAGAGTAATTGTTCCAGGAGAGAGCAAGAGTTTCAAATTCTGGAGGAAACTCTCGAGAACGCGTTCTGAATACACGGAATTCGATTCGCGAATGCAACCTCTGTACTCTCCCCTCTCCGCCCGGATTCGCCTCCCTCTCCCCGCCACGCCCAGCTAAGCCTCGCACTCCCTGCGTCCCGCACCGCCGCCGCCGCCGCCGCTTCTCCTCACAAATGCACTACGAGGACGCAGCGTTCCGTTTTGCATTAGGATAATTGCATTCCCAGATCAGTGTTCTCCATTGCTAAAGCACTCCGCGCCAAAGAGGCGGCCCGTGGGCGCTACTGTTTCGCTCCAAAAGCGCGACCGTTGCCGCGGAGGGTGAACTCCGTATCGCCTGTCGCGGTTGCGCAGCAAGCCAGCGTGCTCCCGTCCCGCGGTGGCCTGGCCGCGAGGGGAGGAATTTGCGG
Source organism: Teleogryllus occipitalis (assembly GCA_011170035.1). Taxonomy (NCBI): domain Eukaryota; kingdom Metazoa; phylum Arthropoda; class Insecta; order Orthoptera; family Gryllidae; genus Teleogryllus; species Teleogryllus occipitalis. The sequence goes on from BLKR01001247.1 coordinate 6,969, forward strand.
GGAATAGTGGGTGCGGGGAATAGTGGGAGTCGGGGAATAGTGGGACTCGAATGGCGTGGCATGGAGGGGACGGGCAGGTAGCAAATTGGTGGATGAGATGGTACCGACTAGAAGAAAGCGTGAGGAGCACAATCTGCGTGTTCACTAGGAAGTGATGGGGCTAAATTAAGACGGGTGGGAGTAGGTGGAGTTAAATGGAGAGGGAGGGCAGTCCGGGGATTAACTTGGCGGAAATGGAGAGAGAAAGATTTGGGATTTGGAGACGCAAATTGGAATGGAGATGGATTGAGCCAGATTGAAGCCGTGGAAAGCGTAATTGTTGCTACGACGGGCTTTCTATTGCTCTAGGACGAAGCAGGATAAGCAGAGTAGACTGGGCATAGATAGACCGGGTCAGAGGCTGCTCGGAGTGAAAATCGGTCGGTCAGAACAGTCCAAGCTTCGTGGGGATGGAAGAGGCAGCTGTGGAGCGACGAATGGGCCGAGAAGGGACAATGCGGAAGCGGAATGAGAGTGATAATCCAGAGGTGTAGAGAGGGCACAGAGAGGCACCCAACATGTTGATCGCGTTTCTATGCTTTTACTCCCACGATCTGCCGGTTGTCCATTGCTACACCATAATTGGTTACAACTTTGTATCCTCTTGAACCTTCTGAACAACCTTGACTAACATTACTACACCGCGATCAATCGGGAGCTTAGAGATTGTCCCGGCAGGGGGCGGTGGCCCGCTAGCGGGGTACCTGGAAGGAAAAAACTGAGGATCCGACATTTCGACCACCGTCGACCGGTTGTCGTGAGATCTCACATTCCAGTGGGGAAAGAGCGCTCCCAGCCCTTGTTGAGATGTAACATTCACTATATTTAAGGGACTAATTAATTTACTATTGTCGATGACGTGACCGAGCATGCTAATTACGCGCTCAATCTTAGACAAGAACAAACCAGTAGAAGTTAACACTGGATGCTTAGCGCACTAGTCAAAAAACCATATTTTTTGATATTCATAGAAATCTAGAATCTCATCAAACAACTTTCGTATTTAGCCGACGCGCAAGTGAAAATTGCCGATAGTGTAATAATCATTTCTAAGGAAGCTTTTGATAAAAGTACTAATTACTTTACTGATTATTTCGTCTGGGAAATAGAGTAGTGGACGACCAATGCCCCCGAGAATGAATTACGTATGATTCATTCGATAACATTTTCGAAAATTAAAATTTAAATTTACCATCAAAATGTATTGTAGGTGTAGGACGTAATGAAATTTTGTGAAGATAAAAACCAATCACTCCTTATTTACATTATCACTAGTTATATTATTTACACATGATAACCAACCGTTTTACAAAGGTACAAATATCACTTTAATATCAGCTCTTGACATTTAACTTGGTGAAAGCACAGACATTTTTCAATGTAAGTTTCCGCCAACATTTGCTTTTGCACAGTGGTGAACATGTTGCAGTATATAGTTTAAAAACTAACTGCCTGTCAACATTGATAATAACCTTACCACTTTAATACCGTGAACAAAAAATACTTTCATATACATCTACTCAAACATATGTCAGCGTTCGGTTGTTTGTAACGACTGTGCGGTAACGTCTGTCTGTGACAAAGCTCTCGTGTTTCCTTGACCATTGCTGGAGGCGGTTCACTTCCCGTAATTGAATCATGTTAATTCCCACAGCAACATTGTTATGTGAAATAATAGTCATAAGTCATAGTAATAAGTCATACATTAACAATTTGTTTTGCTTGACAATTTCTGATCCAGTGCAGTAAATGTGCGATAACGTGAATGATAAACTTAGTAACTTTCCGTATTATCATTTGTACCCAGTGTTGCCGTCTCGTGTAGATTGAGATGAGAACAAGTCAAGTAAATAGATAAATAATTGCTGAAATGGACACTGCAGTATTTCTGTTACCGTGGCTATTAGTAGATTACGGAGTACAAACCATATGGAATTTGTAATTAAAAATAAAATAAAATTAATAAATTCTGCGCAGTACTTAGTAAATAGTTATGCAGCGTGATTACGGAATCAAAACCCTGGCTCTTTTTATCGGAGAAATGAAATATGCGAGTAAATTTGTTATGTTTTAAGAACGAATTCTCATTTGGCAATTACTCTGACAGTGTTTTGTGGTCTAACTTGCGTACGCAACAGGACGCTTTTCCTTGCATGTAGAGCGTGTTCTCTGTGAAGTGTACTTGTTTTGTAGTGCGCAAACGAGAGGAACAGAAGAGTGCGAGCAAATGGGGAGGGCGAGTGCAGTGGTAACAGTCCCGGGAAATGTAAAAGAGTTTAAACACGGCCTAAAGAGAGAGAGAGGGAGATACACGTATTTACGTGTTCTGCAGTAACATTGTGATGAATAATTCCATGGCGATGCCAGAAATGCCATTGATGACATAGGTAGTGAGGCTACTACTGATTTAAGTGATTTGAGCGGCGGTGGCGGTGGTGTTGATTGTGATATTTGCGATGATGAAGATGATGAAGGTGGTAACGACGTTAAAGGGCGGATTACGGTATTTACGGGCACGATTTATGATAATTGCTGTCATTAACGTCTATGAGGAAACCGATGATAGCATACACGCAATCAGCGCAGTTTTTTCATTACCTGGCAATGTAATTTGGAGCGGTCTGCCGTTGCTCATGCAGTATTCGGGGAATCGGCCTAGCGAACACAAGGTGCTCTACAATCTCGATGCTAATGGAGGTAAAGAGGCCCACCAGGTGATTACCAAATGAGGCAAGACCGTATGCACGATTTGAGAGCGATTAACACATTAAACTACGAGATTGAATGATACGTCAAATCCATTTGTTCTTGACTAGTGCTTGTAATTATATGCAAGGAGCAATAATTCTGAGTTGAGAAATCATAATTTCACCTAAAACGAATGAGAATTCGAAGTGGATAATTTTGGCCATAATTTCTTTAGTAAGTATTATAACCAGCCACACATTGAATGAGTTTATATTCAGAAGCTATGTAAAAATTGATAATTTTGGTTATTAAAATTTGTTAAAATATTAAATGGTATATCAGGCAAGAGACCAAACAAATGTCCAAAATAATTGTACTACCTTCACTTCCTTGTGTAATGTATATTTTACAATGTCACTCGCTTACACTGACTCACACTAACATATGAGATTGAAAGTTGTCGAATAAAAGATCTTAAATCATTTATTCTTAAATCTTTCGTCTGAAAATTAAAATCCTCCATCATGCCGCAATTACAACCCCCTGAATCGTCTTGGGGAATAAAAGGTTATACAAATGAAATACGTTTCGGTAGTGACTGGCAACTGTATGGTACGTTATTTGCTTACGCAATCAACTGTTACTTCATTTACGTTAATTGGGAACCAGGTCACGTAGAGATAAAACCCCTAAAGTTGGAACGGTAAGTCTTAACGAAGGATATCGAGATATTCCTGTGCTCCTCATTAACGCGAACGCTCTAGAAAATATGGGGAAATGGAAATGGTGCGATGTGAATATAGGATTTACTGGCAAAAGTAACCTACATTTAAATTCTCTAAAATAATTTTTAGATTATTTTAGTTAATGAGAAATATTTTAGTTAATTCAATTAATTTGTATTATTGTTAATATTTTGTGTGAAACGAATAATTTATTACCTGAAAAATTACGACTTATAGATCTTGTGGTTCTACCCTATAGCACGTGACATAATTAAAATTTCTGTATTGTCATTGTGTGATAGAAGGTTGCGAAATGTAAAATATTTGAAAACTAGCTTGCTGAATCGCTAACGCTCATTCTCGTTAAAATATTTTATTTGATCTACGCATGTTCATAATAAAAACAAATTTAAAAATCCGTTAAGTTGCCTAGTTCGTATATCCTCGTAAATAGAATGGCGCATGAAGAAGTATTAGAAATACATTTTCAAAATGTGTGTTTCAATGCAACATTAGGTTGAATCAAGCTGATAAATCAAGTGTACCGATTTATTATGCCGAAAGACCAATAGTATAATTCACAGCGTTTCACCACTGTCCGTGCTTTGTAATCCCTCAAAACGTGTTTTATCTAGGCCTCTCTCAAAATATTCGGTTTCGAATCCGGCTAAAAATAGCGCACGTCGGTTCGTCTTGTCGAGAGAAATCGATTGAGCTATTGATCACTTCTATGTCTCTTAAAACATTCAAACTGCGTTTTAGATGCTTAACACCCACATTTTAGATTTTTTCCTTTCAATTCATAGTGTGTTCTGCATGGATACGATAAAAATTGTGGGTTTACTATCAGTAGACAGAGACGCCTTGAAAAGATGCTTCACTAGCTCCATTTGGTGGAACGGAAGAGGTGAAACTGTCAGTATCGCACGTACAAGCACACTGACACACACAGTCTCCTCGATCATAAATGATATTCATACATTAAAAAATATTAGTAGATTTTTTGAGAAAAATATATAGTGGTAAGACTATTTTCCTGTGCGACGCAATTAATGTATGGTAATGCAGAGAGGGAAATGGACTAAAGCAAATTAATAGGAAAAAATAGAATGTATGATATTCAAACGCAAACTGTTTCGTTCGCCACAATTTCACTTTCCATGCTTGGAATTCCACTGACGGCGAGCGGTCTGCCAAAACACGACGGATTGCCCCCATTCCGTAGTGTGCAGGTGCTCGGAAAAGGGAGAGGGCGGAAGTCGGCAACGTGCAACGCGTTTGAGCCCCACGATGGGGGCGGGGCCCGACCGGGTGAGAGGGCGAACGAGCGATTTTCAGCGCGATATTAGCATACGGTCCGCCCGCCCACACCGAGCGCTGCCCGTCCGCCGCCCTCGCCGCCGCCCCCACCGCCGTCGCCCTCACCGTCGCCCTCACCGTCGCCCTCACCGTCGCCCTCACCGTCGCCCTCACCGTCGCCCTCACCGCCGCCCTCGCCGCCGCCCTCGCCTCCGCCCTCGCCGCCGCCCTCGCCGCCGCCCTCGCCGCCGCCCTCGCCGCCGCCTTCGCCGCCGCCCGCGCCGCCGCCCCCGCCGCCGCCCCCGCCACCGCCCTTGCAGACGCCTTCAATGCCGCCCTCGCCGCAGCCCTCGCCCTCGCCCTCGCCCTCGCCCTCGCCCTCGCCCTTGCCCTCGCCGTTGCCGTCGCCATCGCCGTCCGTGGCCTGTACCACGCCGTGCCGCGCCATTGCCCCTCGCATCCCGCCCCAACCCCAACCCGCCACGCCCCACTCCCTCCGGCGTCCCGGGCGACCCGCGCCGACCCGTCGCGTGTTTTTTTGCGCCGCAATTACTGCATGGTAATGCGATCACCGTTAGTTAGCACCTCGTTAGGACGGCGCGCCCGCGGCTCGCGCCCCTCTCCCGAACGCTACCTCATCCCCTTTTTCCTGCCCTCTGCCCCTCCACTCCACCCCCGCTCGCGCTCCCTGCCCACTGCGCCGGTGCCGCCCGCGCCGCGCAGTGTCAGCGTTCGGATTCGCTGCGGCGCCCGGGCGCAGATTCCGCTGTCGCTGCGGCCACCAGGCACCATCAACTCTCCATTGGAGCTGTGAACAGAACTACAGAGTGCAAGGGCAGCGGCGCTAGGGTCGGCTAGTGGGACTGCGTAACATTTGCCATCTTTGTGCGGTAAAAATCTGGCGCGTATGTGGGAAATACGAAATACACGGGAATCAAGTACCTACAGAGGCGCGTCGAGATTTTTTACCGGGAGGAAGCTAAAGGTACCGTGTGCAGACGACATTTTTATGTATTTATTGATTCTGAACATAAAATGTAATTATATTTGTTGATTTATAATTAATATTAACGTAAACGATTGAATAATTTTCATTAGTATATTCAGTAATTTTCATTAGTATGGAAAAATAGTAAAAGCTATATTTTGTATATGTGTCATTGACTTCTGGGGAAACTGAAGCCACGCCTTCCCCCCCCCCCCCCGGCGCTTAACGATAATTTGTACCTGAAAGAACCGTGGCTGATAAAGTGCTGACATTTCCACCGGGTGCGCCTGTTATTGCCCCACAATCCCTCCCTAGACCCTCGTGCCTTTTCAGTAAAGTTCGAAACATTTTGTCTGTAAGTTCTTGCAAGAAGTTGCAAGGGTAGAGCGCGTCTTTGAAGTGTCGCCACTAGTTTATAGAGATGTTGAAAGGCATTGGCAACTGCCGATCAGGCTGCCGCGCGATAGTTTCTACACTGGGCGACCCGTGGTCTGGTGATCTGATCGCTCACATTTTTGCTTTGTGTATAGGTTTCGAATCTTGGTGAAAGTTGTGGAGGACAAAAAGGGTTCGCGGCAGGTTTTCTCGTTATTCTCGTGCTCCGATATCTATTTAATCTCTCGTTATACCATTGCTTCATAGTCATTTGTCTTCATAACGTTATCACCAATCTGTCAAAAATAATTCGTTCATTCCAGGTATAGCTGTAAAGAATTCATCATAACAAGATCAAGCCTCAAGTCTCGATGATGCAATTTTGCAATCGTTCTTTCGTATTTTTTATATTCTTCATAATTATGCCTAAATAATCCAGTCTTGAAAGTCCATCCATACAATTTTCCTCATTCTGCATTGCTTGTATCGAATGCATTTAGTCGTACCGGAGAAGTCGCCTCATCTTCGTATTGTTAATATTTTTCCTAATTCTATTCTTGTAGTTTGTTGAATATTTTAAATATTATTTTCTATTGGGTAGCGAGCTATGTACATCGTCTCTAGTGTAACAACTATTTATGCTAGCTGGGGCAATTATCCAGGAAAATATTAATTATCACAAATATGTTTTACATTTGTCTCTATCCCACGTCTCTTCAAGACCATTGATCTTTCCCACTTTAGTAACTTCAGCTTACCGTGTTAGTTCTTATTAATGTATAATTTATTTGCAGATATTATTTGTTACGACTTTCCAGTAATACAGGCATAGGTATACATTCTTCAGTTATTGCTGCACTTGACTCTAAATCGAATCGTTTGCATGAATCATAAATTGTCATAGAGAATTTTCGAATTTGAGATCAGTATTAAAACTCCATTTAGATAAATATATTTAGTTGTAATGAATCTTCTCTAAACTATTCCAGTGACTAGTGTTGAGTAGAATTCGCCTCTACTTTGTCTTTCGGACACTGCTCAAATTAAGGTAGGATTTTCACATTGAGACGGTGACACCTCGCATTTCGAATCAAGAGAAATAACGTTTTGAATTTATTACGCAGTTGAGGAAAGTTTTCCACGCACACATTTCATGTATTTGTTTTTAATTATTTTCTGAGCGAGAATTTAATTCCAATTGGAAACTTGAACAACGATATTTTCTTTCCATCGGATTCCTTCTTGTTATTCGTAAATGTTTCTATATCTTCTGAAGATCCTTCGGCCTTATTTTATGCCTTGTGTAGAAAATAGACCATAGTTGACGCTCCCGGAATCACTTACAAGCAATCAATCGACGAGAATATAGTATTTAGACCAATAGCTAATTGTGAGGTCTCCAGTAGCCGATTTCTGCCCCTTCGCTTTCTGTCGCAGTCTTTGTCACTACTACTGATGCGCACCCGTCCTCATTGCGCCTTCCGCCTCGACGCCGCAGTCGTCGCCGCCTGCATCATTAATTAAAATAAAACGACCTTTGTGCGTTTGATAGCGTGGAAGTGCCAATGTTATTTTTCAGAGTGTCGGGGATTGTTGTTGTTTTTATTTGAGTAATAAATTGTGGAGTGTTTAATTATTTACTCGAATTGACATTAATATATGGCGCATGTGCATATCGCGAGCTGGGAGGACGATTCGTCAGGCGGAAGGGTGGGGATGGGGTTGGGTGCGTGGGATGGGTGAAATGGGATGGGTTAGGGTGGGGTGACGTGAGAGAGAATGAGGAGCAGCGTCAAAATACAGACTGTAGCACACGTTACCATATTATGCAAACTCATCTTGAATGAACTTCACTAAAAATACAAAGCGGGTAATAGAGTTAGTATGATGGTCCTTGTATTTCGACTTTCATATTTCATTGTACACACTGCTCAGTTTTTCTTTTCACTAATTTGATAGTATAACTATTTTCTTCAGTAAATTCACACGAACCTAAACCGCAAATGGTTGTTATTTAAGTTGTGAATACCGAAAAATAAATTGCCGTACAAATATGTTTATTTTTTGTCTATTGTCTTGAACAATGAAAATGAATCAATAAACATGTTCAATTTCAAATCCATTAATCAAATGTATTGTTAACATAAGTTATTATCTTTTTTATAAATATTTTATTTTTACTGTCTCTTTTTACAATCTGGGATCCAAGTATTATCTTCGCATCTCAGACCGAATTCATTCTGTTCATTAATAGGTAGTCCTTTGATTTCTTGTTCCAACTTTACGCTTTTCATTATCGAATATTTTATCTGAATGTCTTCGAACATGGGTTTGAAGACAACGTGACTCCACATAGTTTTTTAATGAACCTAAGTGCCATTGTGCCAACCTAAGCTCCATATATAAAGAAATTACCGGAAAAACAAAAATCATTTAGAAAAGGCTTTAAGCAATGTCAAAGTCAAGAATCTTTTTTTAGGTAGTGGAAGAAAAATAGCATAAAAAGAACTGTTGGAAATTCGATGAATTGTGCACTATATGTTTGAGGTAAAAAAACACTCCCATGTCTTATAAAGAGCCACTTGGAAATTTGAATCATTCTAAGTTCTTATTTGCTAATGCGAATCTCTTAACTGAAATTGTTCCTGTTTCGTTCTCAGTTGTCCCATTGTGTTAGTGTAGTGAAGAGTTTAAGAAAGTTTATTTGTATTAGCAAACTGCTAGCAATTCATCAGCCATTAAAGCACCTGATTATGATGCGATTATTGATACAATTAAAGGTGAACTAGGAACTTAATCTGTGTGTTCATATGCTTCAAAGCAATTGTTAGAGTTTATGGTATACATACTGTAACACTTTAATGGCATTTAGAAAGACAATAAGTTTCTAGAAATTTGAAACCCTGGAAACGTAGGTAAACTTTTTATTTCCGCTTTAGTTTCTAGTTATTTGAATTAGGAGATTTATGAATTTATTTCTGTCAAACGTTTGAACATGTTGAAGTTACCTATTGAGTCAAAATCATACTGCTCGGAAAAAATACGTTATACTTTAATTCCAAAGAGACATTGCAGTAATCGTATAGTAAATTATTGCGCAATGGAAGGAGTAAAAAAGACGACTTCTGGAAGTCTTTAATTCTTAATTCTTAAGAACGGAAAGAATACTCTCTGAAATGTTTGGGCTATAATCAACAGTACTTCCCAGATTAAAATTAGACAATGAAGAGAAAATATTTTTTAAAATATAATGAAATATTTTACAGGTCATTTATTTCGTGCTGATGCATTTCAAGATACATATTGATTTATTTTTCTTGTTTAATGCAATAAAAATGCATAAGATTTCCTTGCAGCAAAGATTATTTTAAAAAATATTAATTATTCCAGTTTTGCAAAACAAGCTAATGCTAATTTATTTCAATAACATTGTATACACTATCACATCAGTCCAAAAGAAGAAATGGAGGGATGCCCATTCGAATTCAACATTTAAATTTTGCTCTTCAGAATAAGGATCACCCTAACCGTCAAGCTTCTGAATCCTATCATACAAATTGCACGAGATACGGATTTAAGCTACATCATTCGTCCCTTATGTACTGTCAATAAAACGCGCCCAATTCTTACAGTGAATTGTATTTCTTCCTATTATTATTTTAGCGTTATAAGAAGTTATCGGTCATGAAACAAGCTTTTGTAGATTAACATTAATTTTGTGGATGTTAGAAAATTTAGCAATATTTTCTATGGTCAGTATGGTTGATTCTCTTGATTTGCATTTCTTAAATCATGGTAATTTAATTTTTTAAATGGACTTACGGAAATATAACTGATTAATATTTTTTTATAAATGCTGTAAATTATCTTTTATTACGTAGTTCAGTGCCCTAGAAGGAAAAAATGTAGTGTATGAGTCACGGGACTCACTAATATAAGCACAGTTTGTTGAGTACTTATAGCAGATGATACACTAGCTTTGACATTTATTCATTATAATTAACGTTGTAAGCTTTTAGTGTGTTATAAATATCAATTTCCATTTCTTTACACGGTTGTGCATTTAACGAATTTTCAGTTCATCGAGAGAGCAGCATTGCTCCTTCATATAAAAGCCAAGACAACTTTTCCCTTGTTTATTTTTGAAGTAGGACTTCCCAAATATCTTTTTCCAGGAATACTCATTACCTGGACACTGCAATTTCTTGAGCGACGGGAGATATAGAAAAAAGGGGCCATTTATTTCGTGACCTTGGCATAATTAATAACATTTTCGACGGGAGTTCTTTTTATCGTTGGAAAATATTAATCATTAACGCTTCCTGTTTCTTATGAGTGCGAATTTTATGATTCATTATAGATTGAATCTCTGAACTGCAATTTGAAAAGATGGAACCGGAATATTATGTATCTTCAAGTGCTGGATGCTTCTGTTTTAAGCTAAAAATGAATACAGTTTGTCAATAGTTGTAATTATTTTAATTAAACACGCCATTAAAATGCTCAACAGGGATACGTTCCAAAGCACCCTAGGAAGATGCCTTTCTATCCCTACAGAAAGTCATTTATATATTAAAATATTTTATTTCAGTATGGCTTCAGGAGAAAATAACGCTAATTAAACCGAGAAAATATGTTATATTTCCACTGACGAAAATTGCGTGGAATGTCGTGTGAGGCAGCCAGTAAAATCCGCTAGTAACATTTTCTCCCTTTTACAAGTAAATAGTGCCTCATACAGCCTCCAAATTGGTGTTTCGTGCGTCGCAAGTACTAAACGTCGAGATTTTGTTCTTCCTCATTGTCGCCGAAACAATACGGTTCGGTGTGATGCCAGGCATCATAAATTCCCGTGTTTCCGCCTGACGTCGGAGCAAGCCGTACGGATCTCCTTGTTCCTCCTTTTCTTGCTGTGGCGCGGCGGCGGCGTCTCATTGTTTACAGCGTGTGCGCCGCGAGGGGGTCGTAGGTCGCTTCACTCGCTGCACTTTGCGAGATTGAGGGGCGGAGGCAGCGGAGAGTGGGGGTGGAGGCTGGGCGAGAGGCAGGACGAGGACGAGGTTGAGGGCGAGGATGAAGGCGGTGAGTTCGTATTGCACCTTGGACTGAATAACACGAGATAGATAAATAGACAAACCCTTTTAAATCACGAGAGAAGAAACAACACTGCTCAACATATCAAAGTAAGCGCTTTGATAAATCTGTGTATACTTGCCCAGTGCCCAGTACCCAATAACCAGCAGGGTAGATTACGAGGTAACTTGAAAAGAACGAATTCTCTTTTTATGAAGGAAGGAATAAAAAAAAAGTTAATTACTGTTGAAGATTGGGGATATTCGGTGTAGTTTCAGAAAACAAATGTATTTAACACTAAGTAAAAATATACAAGAAGTGGATCGCATCTGCTTCTTCAATGCAAAGTACAGCAAATCCAGTGCTTTTCAATAAGTTTTTGTAGAGGCGATGGCTACGAAGACGACAGCGGCAGGTTTCAGCGAGGGTGGCTTCGACCGGTGTATCGATGGTAGTGAGGACAGCAGCTGAGCCCAGCCGAGAGCGATGACTACGGGCTGTGATGAGGCCAGTGAAGTTGACGTTCCATAGTGAAGTGTGGACAGCGTTGGCTGACTACTGACCGGGAGTGAAGTGGACTTCGCTTCATATTTGTGATGTGGACACGATGCTTTACTAAAGCAGTTACGGACGTTGCGTGTACCGATGGTGAGGCTGGAGAGCTTTTTTCCATTAGACCTTTTTTTTCAATTCTTGCAAAGGGAGTTATTCTAAGGCGATTTAATGTAGTGACTACTGAAATGATTATTTCGTGCTTTCGTAAGTCTATTGACACCAAGTTCAGTACCTTTCAAAGTTCAAATTTACGCAGTACTCTCAAACCTAAGATCTTATATTAAAATTATCTCTGAAAATTGTAAATAATGAAAGTTATTAACCGAGGATTTCCAACTTCCTAAACAAAATGAAATCAACATTAACTTTAATTTTAGCAAAAACTTATTGACACTGCTCTAATTTTACTATAATTCCAAGGGATTTTGTCACAAATATGTCATTCTGCCATGTTCTATTTAATTCCAACTCTAAATATGTGGCCTCAACCAAATATTTTGCCATTGGTCTGCCCATCTGCGGGCGTTAATATTTATTTGAATATATTAATTATCATGGGTTTTTAAAAAATGGCAAGTTACATATTGTTTTATATCAAATGCTCCCATATTATATTTTTATCATATTTTTTCATCGTATTGAAACGTCAGACAAATTTCATTTAGTTGAATGTCCACTAAACTTTTTCTGTTATATTCCTTGAATGTTTATTTTATTTCTATTTACTTCTTTATTCTTTTCACGATGGTCAGCTTCTCTAAAACTTCTGAAGTTTCAAAAATGGAAGACATGCATTTTTGAGGGACGCTTTAGGGCATATAAACTGTTGAACCACCTGCCGGCTGAATGTTTGACGAATTGACCACAGAAACCCTCGTTCTCTATTTAATACACCAGCTCCAGCAAATACTTTACAAGATGACACGATACGCAAAATCATTTGTGGGTCAATGAATTGAACCCCAAGTGAAGTAACACGTTGTTGAGCGTCAAAACCTGTGAAGGAGTTCCAGTGTCCGAAATTTCTCGCACAGATTTGGCTAGTGTGTATTAATAGAAGTTGTGAATTTGAGAGAGAATAGAGATGTGAAGTTGAGAAGTTAATAATAGTGTGTATTAAACTCAAGAAAGCGTGCGCAGATGATTTTCTCCCCCATACGTCACATACAGTTTTTGACTAAATAAATAGAAATGAAATAGGAAAACCTGCTTTCAATTAATACACATTTACTAAAAAAATGCGCAACGAATTGCGCCTGCGAAGCATTTTGCCGAAAGTTACTATATCAGTGCTCCTACATTTACAATTACTTTTTCGATTCATTGGATATAACAGTTAATACGAGTATTTGCAAAAGACGTTGCATTTTCCGAGAGACCAAATTAGCATGGGTCAATTATGATGTTTGACGCTCTTCATGATTTACTCTCAAATGGTCTCCAGCGATATGTGCAACTTCATGTCGATCCTCACATCGTGCGTAGCCGCAAGGCAAGGACAAATTAAATTGACGATTCTCTCTGGCGATGCAATTAAGATTTCAGATTTCGTTTTTGCGACTGATCGTGCTGCGTTGCTGAAGTTTTCGCAACTACATAACCTAACCTGACTTAACCCAACGCAATTGTTGCAGTGCGTACTTTAATTAGGCACCACTTGTTAGAAATTAATTGTTGTAGAGGATAAGTCTACTACACTTCAGCTGAGAGAGTACATTAATTATTCCAATTTAATCATCTCTGTTCAGTGCTGAGTATTCTTAATAAATTAACAGGGTATATTGTTGTGTATTTTCTCAAAATCAATAGTAGTTTCTATTGATCTTATGTTTGCCAAAAATAAATCGCCGAATTTGTTATTTCAACTATCAAACATGGTTACGTAAATATACAGAATTTATTATGGTAGCAATGGCTGGTAGACAGCAACCGTGGAATTGTTTTTTTTTGAATGGAAGAATAGGCAATTTTGGTTGTACGGATACATTTCTTTCAATTTGTTTCTATCTATTAATGTTGAGAATTACGTATGTATGAAAAATACTAAGTAATATAATAACATTTATAGAAATTCTCAAAGTCAGTATTTAAGGAAAATTAAACAATAAAGTATGCACATTCAATGTTGTATACAAATAGATATTACAAGGTATATATTGAAATTGTAATATAAAGCAGTATTACAAGTTGATATTGCAATAAGCATGTAATGCTTAGAAACAAATTTACACAGTATGTAAAATTGCAATTACTGTACCAGATACATTATGAAATATCCTGCTGTCTTAGAAACTGTTTGGAGGTAATTTTCATGATATCTCTCTGATGATAATATATTTTCAACTCTTTTGTGTTTGCTGGGCCATATTTTCAACGTTAAGTTTCGTTACTGATGGTGCAACTTTAAGGAATTTCAAAATGAAAGTTCCTTATTATGTGATACAAATGAAGCGAGTGAACTGAAATGACTAACGCGAAATTAACGCAATATTAACGCGTTATAAAATAATAAAAAATGAAATGTAATTAATAAAAATAAGAATATTTTAACTGACGGTAAATATTTTCAAATCACTGGGCTTCAATAATTGGTTTGAAGGAATATGAAGAAACATTGATATAAAATGCACAATGAGTAAAGTGACTTGGAGACTCAAAACAAGTGAAGAAATTATTGTTTATTCATTGTAGTTATTACTAATAATGGTGCAATAATGATGTTACAAATTAATTGTTATTATGTGTCATAAAAAATTAAATTACAGAATAAAGAACTGGGACTGGGAGAATGTAATTTTAATTAAATATTTTTAATAAATTAACTCTTTTTAATGAATTTTAATAAATTAAGTCATTTTAATAAATGAAATGCATTTTATATTTAGCGAATTCAGTTCAAGAAACATATTGTATTACTCTGATGTGTAAATGTTTAATGTAATATAATGAATTGTTTTCACGTCGTTTGAAAAACAGTGTAATAGATCGTAATTGAATGGAAAACAGTATAATCCGTACTGAAGGACTCTTTTGATGTGATTATGTGAAATTTTCGTTTTTCGCGAGTAATCTATTTTCTCAAAAACATACGTCTGAAGCCATATGGCTTCGTTTTTTTTAGGTAATAATTAGTTTTCGATGTCTTATCTAAATTATGTGCAACTTACAATATAGGTGCAATGTTGGTAAACACGGTAAGTTCCATATGGAGAAAAGCAAAAACCGCTCATTAACGAGTGGGTATACCTGTAATTTATAGTTATTATTCAAAATAAATGCAGTTAGCTAAAAAATAACTTTCATTGTACGGCCGACTGATCTGATTCGGTTGTTCAGGTGCTTAACAATGCAGAATTGGCACCATTGGGAAATTCCTTTGATTGTCTTGAGATCTGCAAGGTAATTCATTATGGGACTTAACTGTTGGAGATATTGCTTAGAACACCCATGCTCACGAACGCTCACGAGTCCCACGTTCACCCTATCACAGAAAGTTGATATTATTTTGGAAATGAATATTTTTAATTTGTGCGCGATTGCATCTAATTCAATACCTTATCTTGTGACTACCAGTTACCTGAAGATGTTTGTGGCAATAGAACTATTTTCTAAGAGTATTTTCAAAAACATTACTATTTTATTAATGCCCTTTCGATGCTGCCCTTTACCTATTTAAATTTCTCTAGTTTACGAATGAGTAAAGAGTACCTGAAGTCTTTTCATTGTTAGCCTATTTTTATTATCCATTTTCGTCCCCCACTACCAGTATATTGTCCGTTTCCTGTGATTACGAATGCTGATGAAAATTCTTGTGTGTTTGGTGTGCAAAGATAAACATTGAATGCCCTATTTTTTGCCGTAAGTACTGTTAGTCCTCATTAGTTCGCTTATTTGTTTTTTCGTTGATAGCGTATATCCTTCTGTCCAACATAATTACTTTTTAGGTATGTGTGAAGATATACGTGTAACAGTGCTGCACCATTTTTTTTTTTGTAAAAGAATGCGTGAGATTAAAATGAGTGTAAAGTGTAGAGGATTCCTTTTTTGTGTTAAGGTAACCGTGAATATGTTGAAGTTTGATTTAAAATGCAAAAGTATCTGATAAAATATTGACATTTGATCTCATTAATAAAATGTTCAACTCTTCAGCGCAGTTGATGAAAGAGTTCAATTATAATTGATTTTGTCATTATTATTTTCTATTTGGAAAGCCTATTATTGTACTACAGATTTAAAACCGAAGATGCAGTGTGTCTTCAGTAGTAGTTCGTAACTCCTGTTTATTTTTAGGATGCAGGAGATTATTTCAACCTCTCTGGAGTTATAAAAAATAGAAACTCGTAAACTTCGACGTTCTTTTAAAAGACCGCTATTGTTGTGTATCTGATATTCTTCTTTAAGATCCCAAAGTGTTCGAGCCGTCCTGCAGATCTGGTATATCTAGAATAATCTAAATTCAATGCAATTTCAAATGTATTCCTTTCGCATTGCAAACACCGAACAGGTAGCGCCACACTTGCAAAATCTAATACTGAATAACATCTGACCGATTTCAGAGTTTGAGAATAGTGTTCATTGAAGGGGAGCTTGAAATATTCTGTGTTTTGTACCAGTTTAGTATTTGATATATTATATTGGTCCGTGAAAACAATGTCAGGTCACCACATATAGATTCATGAAACAAATATCTATGGACGGGGCGGTTGCCTTTGCTTTCATTGGACTGTATAATTAGGTTGTTGGACGTTAGCAGGCAATCCACTCAGTCCCTTTCGACGCTCGTAGGGAATCTTGCAGTGATGTGGGTTATGATGGAAACACAATTCTCACCTTGCAGAATGATGTTTAATAACTTTCAATGGTCACAATTGTTCTTTACAATTAAAATACACTTTTAGTACTGTTCTCAATGTGAGAATACAGCAACCTTCCATCACGAATCACAAAGTGCGAGCACATGTGCTCGCCTGGCAACTTACTTGCAACTTCGTGTGAAACACATTGATTAGTTCAATTTATACAATGCTGAACTATAACAAATTGAAATAATGTGGCTTTTCACTTTGCCACGACATGAGTACAGAATGTTACTTTCTGTATGAGATTTTTACGTGATCTATTAACACGGAGCCCGAGACATGTTTCTCGCGAGGCTGCCTCTCAGCGATTGATTTCTTTTCGGTTGCGGGTACGCGACGAGGGGATTTGAACTGATTTGAACAGGCCAATTAGCGACTGCTTTTCCAGCGGTTGCAGTATGGCGAGGTGGGGTGAATTTGAACAGACCAATTGGCAACTGCTGGAATTTTGAAATGTTCTGGAAGGCTGGAAGGCTTAGAAGGTTCAGGCGTGGAATATCGCGCCGCGTGCGCGCGGTGGTGCAGCTCGGCTAGTGGAAATTTCTATGCCGGGCTTCCTGAGTTGCCGCCTAGGGCGTAGGAAGTGTTTTATTCTATACCTTCCTTTTCTGCTTTTGCGTGTGGGCCCGAACAATCTATATCAGGTATAATAGGTATTCTAACTTCATCCTTACTCTTGCTTGCTCGTGGTAGACCAAGGGCTTCAAGTTATACACAATTCATTTTTTTAGGCTTATACTTATTTATAGTATAGTACTTAGTTAATAATAGCAAGAAATCTATGGCGCACTACTTTTCATTTAAAGCAAAACATCAAGCAATTTGGTTGAGTAGAAACTCAAACATTTCTCTAAACGAAAACGCTTAGGATTTTAAATATGCAAAATGATTTTCCAATTTTCTAAATGCCGGGGATTTTGACGAAACTCAGAATCTATAACATACTTATAGATGCAATTTCTTCTATTAGAGCAAAATATCAAGAAAAATCAGCTATTTTTCAGAAAGTTTTGAAAATGTCACAGGAGTCTCATGTAAACTACCATCTAAAACTAAAATATCATTAACGATCTCCGGAACAGTGCTACGTCTTAATCCCGACGTATTTACCAAATTTCAGCTCAAAAGCTTCTAATCTGACTATTATGCGTGTCACATTGATTCATCTGGACATCATCCACATAGACGTTCCGATTTTAGCATGAATTTCCTCTCCACCTGAACAAATGTCAATATCTTTAAAATAGCGCCAATAACTTAAACTTGATGAGTAAAAATCATAAAATGAAGATGGAATATGTTAATATCCGTTATGTATCTATTAAAAAATTATTTGACCCAAAATGAAATAAATTAATGGTTATATTTTTTTCTTTTTTCTAAATCTAAAAAAATTACAGAATTACTTAAGATATTAAATTCTATTTTTAATTTTTTATAAGAACATTATCAAATAATAATTATCCTACTTGGATCCAGATATGTAAAAATATTTTAGATTTTTAAAATTGTTTAAAATTTCTACCTCGACAATGAATAAAATAAAATAAATTGTTGGTTCTATAATATAAATTGAAATTGAATTATTGTTGAAAATGTTAATTAACTTATTATTGAAAAATGAGATCAAATAATTAACTTTTAAGATATAATTTATTATTATTATTTATTATTATTATTATTATTATTATTATTATTATTATTATTATTATTACTATTTTAAAGTAGAATGATGCACAAATGGTACGTCAGAAATTATGATTCCTGAATAAGGTAGTTCTAACGCTCTCATTCGTCGTAGATGTAATTGACGCATACGAAACAGATGGAATTTTAATAATAATAATGATAATGATAATGATAATCATAATGATAATGATAATTGGATGACGATAATGATGGCAATGATGATGAAAATGATGACAATAATGATAATTTTTATTTCTGCAAATCAGCGTACGTTTGATGGTATTAAATAAAGGAGAAATAATGAAAATAAAATTAAAATAAATATTACATACAAATAAAAACAAATGTATAATAAAAATAAACCAAAACATAAAAACAAAAATATATATAAAGTAGATAATATGTGCGGTATTCGTCTCTTCTCTCCATCATTTCACTTCACTGCACTACGTCGCTTCGCTGCCTAATAATTTCTACATTTACCGCAAATACGCACTAGACACACACCCGCACTTGTTGGCATTTCCGTGTCCTGAAAATTTTACTGATCTTAATTGCTTCATTGCACTACACTTCGTCTTTTGAGAACAGTAGAACGCACAGCTTGCGTGGTCCTGAGAAGATAGATGTAGGTTGTTCTAGTTCAACAATAGTCTCATGTACAGAGATGAATTTTCCTATATCCATTCTTATATCAGGGTATTTCCTACATCCGTGTTTAATAGTTTAGTATTACGAAATTTGATAAGAATATAATTTATTACGAGTATTCATTTTATCCTTGTATAGTTGTTTGAATTTGATACAAAATATTGACGAAATTTCATCTTGCACATGTACCGCTTTCTGATTTTTGAAGGGAAAGAGTTCGCAGTCGGTAAATTTTCCGTAAATAGCTCATGCAGGCGTCTCTGCTGCATTCACTAATGACAGTCGTGATCAGTTTTTTGTTAATTTGTCTATTCCCGTCTCAAAGTCACTATAAGTTAAGAAGAGCAAGAAGGCAAAATTTTCCGTGCTTCCTTTAGAAATACATTTTTAAATAAGCAGCACAATTTCTGTGATGGTAAAGATGTAAAGATAATGACGTAAATAGAGAAAAGAGAGCCTTGTAGAGCGGGCGATGCCCAATCGAGAACACTCAATTGCCCTATCGAATAGTGTTCAGAGGAATTTAAGTTTAATCGCGACGCGTCGTCCGCATCGCCTCGAGGCACATCGTCACGTCGCGCACATTGTAACGAAATCAAATATAATTTGTGAAGAGCAGACACTTGTGCTTGCAGACCAATGTGTGACGATGGGGATATTCGCACTATCGATTAGTGAACTTCATGACCTTCACTTATTGTGGAAATAAATTAGATTACTTTTTGATTTAATTTATTAATCATTTACTAAAAAAGAAAAAAATATCGGAAAACTGTGTATCATCAATGTCTTACATAAATATTCTGCTTTTAAACAAAGACTGCGTTAACGATGGAACCTGAATGGGATAGTCTCAAAACATAATTTTCTGATTCGAATCGGTAGCAGTAATACCCAATCAACTCGGACAATCCAAAAATCCCATGTTCATAAAAGATCGTTCCCGAAGGATCCCGATCTAAGAGACTCAAGTTGTAAATTTACGAGACGAAAGAGCCGTGGCAACACTACCTCGTGTGGATGAAACCCCATCTGGCGGACTCATTGCCCCATTTCGTAGATGGTTTAGCGAATTGCAGGTCTGATGGCGCGCGTCTCGTCGCGCGCAATGAAGGCAATTTGAATCCAATTCCCAGGGCGCGCGGGAGGGCCGCGGGTCGCATGGCGTCGCGGCGCGTGGCGACGCGTCGTGTCGGGTCGCGTCGGATGCGGAAGCCAGGATTTGTGTGTCCGGGAGCGTTAGCTGCTGGTTGTTACGAGTCCCGTGTGCGCATCCCATGTTATAATCTGGAAGGTGACGGTGTTTTTCTCCTACTGGAACATGAGATCCGACTCCGACCGACACGAGGGCTTGCGGGTTTCTCCCTCCAGGTGTCTCTAACAGCGGGACTCCTGCCTAAACGGGGAATGCGAAACCTCCGAATTGTCTCTCGATCGACTATTCTGCTACAAATGAAAGCTGTGTGTGTGTGTGTGTGTGGAGAGAGAAAAGAGCAAGGAAGGAACGAATATAAATGCGGTCCGCGAGCCGTTTAAGGTGTTGCTCCGACATTCGCCTGGTATCGATAAGAGAGATCGCAGGTAACATTACCCATCAGAGCAGCCTACCGCTGGAATTCTCCTCAGGCGGTAACTGAATTCATTTCTAGCTAAATAACTAGTGTAAAAATCACTTGCTGACCGAACTCGCACCCGTGAGCATCCGAACTAGAGACTCTGCAGTGGAAATGGACGTTGTCACTGAGCCACCTCAGCCGGCGGGTCGCGTCGATGGCGCGGCGCTGGGCCAGCGCGGCGTGTCGCAGGGTGGCAGGCGCCCAAGAGGACCTGCGTTACGGTGCCCGCGTCAGCGGCACGCCCGTATTATTTACTTTGGTCGTAATTAAATTTAGCGGCTCCCATTACGCTCCCGGGTGGACAGGGGAAGGGGGCGAGGGGAGGGCGGGCGCGAGAGCGATTGAGTGGGTGAGCGAACGTGAGGGAAAGTACGGAGAGGAACAGAGGGGTGTGAGGGGCATCGTTGTGCGAGCGGATGCGAGAGATGGTGGGACGAGTTGGGTTAGCGTTCGAGCGGGTGATGAGTGAATGAGGAGCGAGTAGATGAGTGAATGAGAGAGCGAGTAGGGTGAATGAGTGAACGAATGAGCGAGTGAGTGATGGGGCTAGTGGATGTGTGAGTGACTGATGGGGCGAGAGGATGAGCGAGTAGGTGAATGAGTGAACAAGGGACTGAGCGAGCGGGTGGCGGACATGTCTGGGTGGAGGGAAGCGCTGGTGTGAGAAGAAGGTGAAATGGGTGAGAAGCTTGTATAAACGAGCAAATAATGCCGGGGGCGAAGCGTGCGGAGGCGTGAGATAGGGTGGTTGGACGAAAGCAGGCGGGCTGGTGTGCGGAAGCAAGCGAGCATTGGTCGGCAGGCTGGGGACGCGGAGAAGGGCGGACGAGGTCTCTGGCGGACTGCAGAGTGCGTGCGCCCGAGGCAACAGTGGCGACGGCGGCACAATTTCAATAAGCGTGCTTCAGCCACCGCTGCTGCTGTTGCTGCTGCCCCCTGCCTCTGCGGCGCGTCCTCTCGCGGATTCACTTAATGCGACGGCTATCGCGGCGGATGTCAGCTCTGCCACCATGAACGCACCGCTTCGCGCCGCCCTCGTTGGAGGCCACGCACCGGACTCGAAGCATAGGCATTTGTGGGAAATGGTGCCTGCGCTGGGGTAGAGCAGACTCGCCCAACCTATACACGGCTGAGCAGATACTCTTTATTCCAGAGAATAGAATCGTGGATTTAATGAAGAGGGCTGTGACTTCTGCGATGAAAGTGAAAGTCCTCCAAATACGAAAATTGAACTTTTTCTAACATTAAATGAGCGCAAGCGGTTTCGAGCGCAAGCGGTTTCGAGCGCAAGCGGTTTCGAGCGCAAGCGGTTTCGAGCGCAAGCGGTTTCGAGCGCAAGCGGTTTCGAGCGCAAGCGGTTTTCGGGAGCGCAAGCGGTTTCGAGCGCAAGCGGTTTCGAGCGCAAGCGGTTTCTTCGAGCGCAAGCGGCTTTCGAGCGCAAGCGGTTTCGAGCGCAAGCGGTTTCGAGCGCAAGCGGTTTCGAGCGCAAGCGGTTTCGAGCGCAAGCGGTTTCGAGCGCAAGCGGTTTCGAGCGAAAAGAAAAGTGATTCAACCTTGCCCGTTTGCATTCACCGTAGGGCGAAATGTGTTTTGGCGTAGATTAAATTACAAGGACGCCGCACCCCCAGTCGTATCACGGCGTTCACGACACTGTAGGGTACATCGCGGGCTGTTGCGCCCGCGAGGCGTTCGCACGCAATACCGCCAGGCGAATGCGTTGAACGATGTAGCGGTTGTACTGCTGGTTATCGCCATGAAAATAAGCAATTCTTAATTGTATGAAATACGCGGTTTGTAATGCAGGTCCGAGAGGGCTTGTTTTTGACCTGGATGTTCCGAGGAGCAGGACTCTGTCTTTCTTGTAACAATTGCCGCTGAATTTTAGTGACTGTGACCGGGAGGTCCTAGGTTCGACTCCTGACTTCAGCGGATTTTTGAACCAGGATGCATGGCTAGTGCGAATTCAGTAGCTGTCCGGGGAAGAATTCTAGCGTCCGGAAGCTCTAATCGGTAGTTTTTCGAGTTATTTCCACATCAATGCTAGACGAATGAAGGAGCAATTTGCATCACACACTGACCACGGATCGCTTTCGCCTTGACCTTTCCTTATCCCCTTTCTCTCTCTTACACTCACATGCAGTGCATTACCACATGTCCGGAGACTTAGAGTTTGCCTCTCTGTGGAGAGATTTCTGGAGGGAGCCCATCACAAACTTACGTGTGGGTCGGCGACGGATCTCACCATCCAGTGTGAGAGAAACAACGCCGTATTCCGAGATTAGCATTCACCACACTACAGTACTAATGATCATAGCAGTTCACGAGTCCGGAAAGAATCAATCCGTGCTTTGCAAGAAACATGACTGTTTTACGGTAGTGTTACTTTCATAGAGGAACACGCCTGATTAAGTTAATGTTTCAAATATACGTATTCACTTGCCTTGTGGTTTCTCTACAAAATATAATAGACATTGTGACCTCTTTATAACGAACCCCATATACACCTATAAACAAAATCTTACTTCAGTTTTGTTGATTTAACTTGTAAACCATGATGAGTTATGTTGCAAGTTGTAAACGCAAGTCACGAAGTGTGTAGACTTTGCATATAACAAAATATCTACAACTAGAAAGTACAAGTATGAAAAATCACTTGAGTTATATGATATCATCTGACTATCACTTAAGTTCTATGATAAAGTATTAGGCAGTATTGAAAAATTGTAAATTTCGCATAATTAATTATATTTATAATATATATGTAATATAGTATTTCGTTAATAAATTTTTTTTCAGTTTTGAATAAATCAATACTTTTCTAATTTCACTCATTCCAGATCGTTCATCCCATATATTGCATATGTGTATCCACCCCTGCGTATTGCAGAATTGAAAATATTAAATTATGGGATTTGTGAAAGTCGCTGAAGATTGGGAAGCGCTTCATGGCCCTGTAATTCAGCAGTTAGAGGGGCTCAACCGTAAATGCCGACTGTAAATGAGAAGCCGTGCGTGTCCGCGTGGATGCAATTATGTAGCGATATCCCGCTCTGACACCCACCCCCAGCTGGTCTCGCCGATGCACGGGATAGCGTGCAGGTCCTGGCGCAATAGCGCACTAAGTAAGCGAGGGGCAATTTTGGAGAAAGGGGACTGATAGGCCTCGGATAGCAAACTGAGGCCGCTCGCGGTGATTTTTGAACTGCATTTGCTTGATTAACTGATTGATTATTTGATGTTTCTGGACGCGTCAACTGCTGTGGTCATTTGTCCCGTAGGTGTAGCGCGTGTTTTTACCACGGGACTTGGCGGTGATCTTCTCCCACTAGATGGTAAGATCCGGCGCCGGCTTGCGGGGTTTTCCCCAACAAGGTACCTTACACCATCCGGGACAAGCGCTTAGCTCCCGACGTAGTTTATAGAGAAATGCCTGTAAGCCTATGTGTGAGGGAAAAGAAGAGTGCAAGGAAGAGGAAAGAAAGGTCGTGCGCGGTCCGTAGCCCGTTTGTTAGGAACAGCTCCGCCATTCGCCTGGTACAGTTCTGAGCAAACCTCCACCGGTGCACTGCATTTGGAACAAATGACACTTGATCTTTAGTCGTATTGTCTTTAGAAGGGAAGTGAATTCGAAGAACCCATGATGTAGATGATGTGTAAGAAAAAGTGCTGTTCCCGAAATTTATCCCACAATTATGCTGTTCCCAAAATTTCTATGTCCACTTTCTGTTCATTTCATGTCCACTTTCAAATGAATACATTCGAGGTTTCTTAAGATAATACGCACATATTTTGAATATCGTGATGAAAACTTTTTAAATTGTCCCAAATTGTCTTTGTTGATACAGTAGTCCCTGACGCATCTTGTCAATGCTAGCCATATGAATATTTCTTAACTGTCGAGAAGGTCATTCGTATTGCGGTATTTTTCCATTTCTTACTTGTTGGGGAAGATGGAAGAAAGAATTAGAGTTAAATTTTGTTTTGAAAATGGAACCAGAAGTATAGAAATGTTGAATGTTGGTTTAGTCTTCAGTGAATAAAGAAAGAGTTTACGACTGGTGTAAACGTTTTCAAGGGGTCAGTGAGGATGATTTCAAGGTGACGGATGGCACCACCATGAAATGTGTTCCTTGAAATAACTGAAAGTCAAAGGAAATCCATCACATTACTTGATTGATAAAATGGAATTAAATGCAACCCAAAAAAAGTACATTTTTTATTGGAATGTCGCAAATAGTTGATGTTCCATTTGCACGATCCACGCAACGTCTATCATAAATGGAAAAGTGCTTCTTCACAATTACACCTTCAGTTGGTTAATTTGAATACCGCAGCTACGGAAACACCCCCCCCTTTGACCTCCATTTAATGCAAATTCCGGCTGGGTGCCCGTCACCTGGAGAGCTTCGGCTCTCGGCTTCAGCCCCGCGTCGCCTGGCGTAGGTTCAATTAATGCTCCGCCTAATGTGCCTGCGCGTCGAGCGTCGGTGCTAGCTCTCTATGCCCACATGGGTCGCCCGCCCGCCCGTCCGCCCACCCATCCGCTCAAGTAGCTCGTCGGGTCGCTCCCCATCCATCCAGCAGCCTACAGCGCACTTCGGGCGCCGGAGAGCTGGAGAGGGTCGAGATGCGGCCGAGGGAACGCCGTCAGCCAGAGCACGAACGTCAGAGGAGAATTAAGACACTACTAGGGGATGGATTTGTCCGCGTAGTTCTTGGTTTGCTGTAAAGTCCTCCTCGTGAAAATAATGTGTTTATTGAGGATTGATTGATGTTTGATTTGTGTTTCCGGGCATGTCAACTGCTTTGGTCATTCTTCCCATCAGTGTAGTTTACTCCCAGGAGGTGACAGTCATTCTTTCTTAGCTAATGGTGAGACCTGGCGCCGACCGACATCTGGGCTTGCGGGGGGGGATTTTTCCCCAACCCTGCACCCGCCCAGCCTGGACAACCTCTAAACCTCGACTGGTCCCGGCGTGTACAGTAGTGTAGTGCGTGTGCGTGTAAGAGGTGATAATACAGGGCAAGGAAGATAAAGAAATGATCTAGCGCGATCTGTGTTTCGTTAGATGGGGTAATGCGGTATTCGGCTGGTGTTTATCGGAGAACCTACGGAAAACTACCGACCAGAGCAATCGTCCGCTGGAATTTTCCTGCAGACAACGAATAAACAAATGTCTTTATTGGTGGCGAAGCTCAGGCCATTTAGCCTGCTCTTCCGCCAGAAAGCTTTAAAAAATTATTACAATAGTGCATAATAATAGAAAGTCATTCAATGAAAAATACCTACGTATTTTGGATGAAGGGTTTCTCACATAGAAGATAGGAGTGAAAGCAAAGGAAGAAGAGTTTGATAGAATAGGCATGCTCACGCACCGTTTGTGTGATTAAATTTATTAATTTCAAGTTGCGATGTACTAAAAAATTAATCACATTTCAGGTTGAACATTAGGGGATTTTACTCAAATTTAAAGAAAAAATCATTTTGTGACTCAGCAAGTTAGATATAGAAGAGGATCCGAAAAAAAAGAAGGAAAAAAATTTCGAAGAGGTTTTGAAGAAGCTAAAATTACGTACGTATTTTTTTAATTACCCCTAGAAAACTAGAAAGGGAGGGAATCACATCAGCATACAAGCGAAAACACATAAAGTCAAGAGTTCAAGCCATGAGAGAAACTGAAAATATTGAAAGATAAACGTAAATTATTTTACGTGTGTTTCGTAATAACAACGGTAATAGTAAAATAATAATGTGTTTCAAAACTATTTGGTTATTAAATAAAGTAAAAAATAAAAAAGTGGATATTATCAATTCATTTTTAGAAAATGTTTACAGTTGAAATATTCCCCAAACTAGCAAATTAAAAAATTAAAAAAATTGGAAATGTTTACCGTTTAGAATATTCCCAAAACTTGAAAACCCGCTCGAACATCTCTCATCCGTAAGCGAACGATTCATACTACATTTATTCAATGACTGAAACCAACTCAGTATAGCTAATGTCGAAAATTCACCACCGTCGGGACTCAAACCCTAGGACCCACCGGTCACAGTTGCTGCAGATGCAGCGGCAATGCTTGTTCTGAGCTAAACTCAACCGGTTTGTTGATTTTTTTTTCGTTATGAATTCAATATGCGCTGTACACTTTTCCCACTACAAATTCAGAATGTATCAGTATTGTGTATTAAAACCTTTTCCTTTTACTATACGTAAGTCTCTTAATTTTTTAACTCATTCCCTGAAAAAGGACGATCTTTCGTTGAACGGCATCGTATTGAGCAATCAACGTGTATTTATGCCGTTGTCAGCCCTTCACACAATCAAGTTTTCGAAACACAGGAATGTGTACAAAAATATATGAAACACCCGTGACGTAGTAAGCACTGACCTGCGGATGAGGATATGCTGTTTTAAAGTCACTATGTTTCAAAATGAAGTAGGATAATGGTAGACCATGAGGGTCAAAGAGGTGTACAGATCCAATCTTATCCGATCAGTAGGGGAATGATATCGTGCTGGATTATTGCGCAGCAAATTGTTTTAGAGGAAAAACTTCCACACGCTTTAAGTCTATCCCATTTAGGGCGTTTGCTATGAAAATCAACTCATTCCGCTTACAAAAATTTTACGCGATAAACAAAACCTTCTGCATGCGGATTAATATGAACGGGATATTTTCTCTAATTTTCGGTGGAAATAAGCGGGTTTATAACTAGATCACTTCGCGAGTGTATGAAGATCCCCTAAACTTTGCAAAAAATATGAAAAAAGGAATGTGGTAAATAATAGAATGGGCTGCTTTGACAGTAAAATCCTCAATTGGTAAAATATTTAAAACACGATTGCATTGCAACTTCAATGTTTTTTCCATGAACGCTTTACAACTTTGCATAATACGTCGATCCAATTAAGAGTAACATATTCCTCTTTGAATATCAGGCAGAGATTACCCGGAATCGCTAAAAACGTACGCATTTACTATTTACTGGAGAGACAATTAACTATCATTCAAACAATTTGCTCTCCTACTATCTGTGATCAGGTAAAACATTTCGCTGTGTGGGCTATTAGCCATACATTTTCCTGTGAGGTATTCTGTGAGAGCACTATCGAATATACATTTTCACTGAGTTATTTACACTATGAACGTTTTGTGATGGAAAAGTGTAGACATTAGAGAGAGTGCTGATAGTTTTCTCTAAATTTCTAGTTAGTGCGCTTCATAAAAATCTATGTAAATATAGAGCATTTTCTTTATATTTGCTGATTCTTGGCTCCATCACTTCGAGATTTCTCTTCCTTACCCGCCAGGTCTCTCCTTTCTTACTTATGTCATTTCTCTTCCTCGTGTGTGAACGCCACCACATGACCTCTCCCGTCTATTTCCCTTCTTCCCATTCCGGGCAAGGCCCCGCCACCGCCGCACGACTGCAACTCCGCATGTTTCCAGCGCCCTGGCACCCGCCCTTCCCGCTCGCGGATTCCCTTTGAAGAGGCCTGCGCCGCCACAGCCGCTGTTGTCGTCACTGCTTCCTCTGCAACCGCCAACGCATCCGCCACAGCCACCACCTCCATTGCCGCCAAAACCTTCGTTCTCGCAGTACCTCTCTCCGCCAGCCTCGTCCTCCTCCACCCCACACCCCCGCCCGCCCCGCCATGCCCCGTCACGCCCTCGCCACGTCCTGCCAGTCGCCGCCATGCTCTGCCGTGCCCCTCCCAGCCACTCCCATCCCCGTCACAATCGCGCCCCACTACTTTCCGCAATTTCCCCGCCCCGCCTCTCCTCGTCCTGCCCGCCACGCCCCGTCACGCCCCGCCATGCCACATCCCGCCACGTCTTCACCTCGCCCCCGCCCCATCCTCCGCATCACCCCGCCTCGCTCCCCTCACTTCTTCCTTCCTTTCGCTGTCACCATTCCCCGTTGCGTTCTCGCTAACTCCGCTGCCGGTCCCACTCGCCCCCGCTCGCTGCAATACGATTCCGCCGCCTGCGGCACCGCCGTCCCGTCCCGTCCCGTCCCGCCCCGCCTCGCCCCGCCCCGCCCCGCCCCGCCCCGTTCCCGCCCCACCTCGTCCCGCCCTGCGCTGTGCCTCTAGGCAACCGCCTTGGCCCCTCATCACGCATTCCTTCTGATAACTCGAATTAATGTTTTTGTCGCAGCGCGCGCTCGCGGCCCACTGCTACCGCCGCCGCTCCCGGCACTGCGTACGTCTGCCGCGCGGTCGTTGTTTCTGTACGCTTCCCGCCGCCGCCGCCGCCTCCGCCCCAGCCCCAGCCCCCGCCGCCGCCGCCGCCGCCGCCGCCACCGCCGCCGCCCTCGCGGTTTGGCTTTGCCTCCGACTCGCATCCACCCTTCGCGATGTTGGGACGCTCTGTCCTCCGTTCCGTGACTTCCCCATTGCTCCTGTCGTATTTTCTCAACCCTCTACATCCAGTACATGCCTTCGCACCCGGGGCCGACTCGTCTTGTATTCGCCTACGCATTCTCTCTTTGCCGCAATCTTGATGTGTTTGTGTCTTGCGCTTGTGACGTAGCGATGTTAAATTGAAACTATCATTTCGCAATGTATAATACGAGACCAACATATTTAGTGTAATATATATTCAGTTTCTTTCCTCTTCAGAAAAAAATTTGTCAATAGTAATTTTTTATTGTTTAGACTCCGAGTTTTTTTACCATACCCCAAGAGCTCTCAGTGTACAATTAATTAAAACGTTACATTTCAGTTTTCGATTTTGATACTTGTAATACGTATATAGAAAATGCTAATCAATTTATGTCATGACTAGTGGCCGTAATCTCAAAAATTAATATTCCTAAATTGGAGCTCTCATGGTATTTACCTCAAGAAACTTGATTTAGAAATATGAAGAGTTAATCATGGCGTTGATATTACATGTATTAGTGAGGCTCGCCTTATTGTTTCAAATTCAAGCATTCCAGGTTTTAAGTTTTATAGACCTGATCGTGCAGGTGGTATATCTTCTGAGGAAGTATTGATTCGGGTTAAAACGTGTATTTACGGCACGTTGACTTCCCTTTTAGATACTCCAAGCCTAGAAAATAGTGACAATAATTATTGCGCTTGACATAATTCTCCTAATGTTAGTGCCAAGTATTTTTCTGGATTTCTTTCATTTAAACACGTTTGTTATTTATTTTGGAAACGGTGTCTGAAGCAGCAAAAATGATCTTCTCTCCTTCTGATATTGATTCACATCAATAAGTTTAAAATTATTGCACCATTACCCAAGAACCTAAACTGTCTGCCCGATATACTCGATATAGTATTTATTAACCTAGGTGAAATATTCTACTCGTATTCTATTCCGGAAATGGACTCGGCCCAATTATTGGTAATCACAATATTTAAAATAATAAACCTATTTCCCAATTTTCCTCCTAAATTAAATATGTAGAAGGTTAATTAACACCTATTTAACCATCAAGTTGACGAATTCCGTCCACCAGACCGACTTTTTGGTCTCTCATTGGTGAATAATTCAAGATTTCACCGCGCCTCATTTAGTACCTTTGTAACATCTGCTTATATCCGCAGAGTTGTTTTGATAACGTTCGAAGATACAGTAGTTCATTTTTTAATCTTTATTATCTGAAAGTTTTTAATCTTTATTATCTTTTCGTTTCTTTACCGTTAAAAATAAGTTTTCTATAATTTGGCAACGAAAATATCTAGTTTTTGAAATGTTAATCTCTCGCTTTTTTAAATTTGTTATTATTATTATTATTATTATTATTATTATTATTATTATTATTATTAATCTTTCAACTATTAATAGTTAAATTGTTGGGAAGGGATTCTGAAACTTAAGAAAGCGTGCGCAGATGATTTTCTCCCCCATACGTCACATACAGTTTTTGACTTTTTGACTAAATAAATAAATAAATAAATAAATAAATAAATAAATAAATAAATAAATACTACATTGTATGAATAGAATTCATCATGCACCTGGTCATGCAAGAAAAATCTTTAAGAGAAACTATTTTTTGCTCTTGAATATATTAATACATTTCAGGACTCATATCTATTTTGAAATTTTTTCGGTTGTAGGTTGGAGTAACGAATAAATCCAGAGAAAATTGCAATTAAAAAACCTTGCATACATTATAAACTAAAGGAAAACCAAATAACGACAATGGAGTGTATCTAACTTTGTTAAAAAACTATTCACATAACTTCATGATTGTTTTTTGTACTTAATATTTGTGTTGTATTAGATTTTGTAAATTATTCATAGGTAATGCTCTGATTGTTTCTATTAGCGCAACAATACTGACTACTACGGAATAAATTTAAAAAATTAACATTATTTGTTCTATTTATGGAGAGAAAATTCAAAATGACAGGAACCGAAAAGAATAGGTGCGCCTGCTCTTGGGTTAAACAAACATTTGTGTAATAACTGTAACTCATTCGACGGAACTCCTGTCAATTCTAATTTAAATAGATCAAGCTTTGCAAGATCATTCAAATTTAGTTTTCACGACTTTCTCTGAATCATCTCCAAAAGAAAGTACTCGGCATTGCATTTTTGCTAAATCCTCTTTGCCCACAAAAAACAAACTAGGTAGACATTCGATTAAATTCTGTCATCCTTACCGAAAATGGGAACTAAACGCGTCAGGTGTAAGTAGTATGTAACGCTTTAGTAAAATTCATTTAGGAAAAATACAAGAAGTATTTGACCAATTGAAATTCTTAATACTCCTTCCACTGCAAGGCAAGGCGAACATTTTTAAGCTAGATATTTTTTATAACTTCCTCAAGGAATATTAATAATGTACTGATAATTTGTGTAAAAGTCACTGTTCATGTCAAATCGATTGCATGATGATGGACCGGGAGCGGTAGCTCTGTGCATCAACTGACGTCCCTGCAGCGCCTCTGACCGGGAGGTCTTAGGTTCGAGTCCTGACGGCGGCAGGATTAGCACGACATTAGCTTTTTAGCTAGGTCAAATTCAGTCGCTGTCAGGAGGAGAATTCTAGTGGCCGGCTGCTGTGATCGGTAGTTTTCCGTGGTTTCTCTGATCAACACCAGGCGAATGCCGGAGCAGTACCCTACCAAACGGGCCACGGACCGCGCGCGATCTTTCCTTCCTCTTCCTTCTCCTATCCTCTCCCTTTACATACACACTTACACTAACATGCACTATACTACCACATATTCCGGGAGACTGGTTGGGAGCTTAGAGCTTGTCCCGGCTGGGGCGGTGCCCTGCTGGTGGGAGAGTCCTGGTTTGGGGGTAACCCCACTAGCCGACGGTAGGTCGACGCCGGATCTCGCCATCCAGCGGGGGAAGATCACCGCCATATCCTGAGAACAAAACATGCACCACACTTACGGGACTAATGACCGAAGCAGTTGACGCGCCCGGAAACACGAAAAAACCAACCAACTAATCGATTGCATGATAAAAAAGCTGTAGTTCCACATGGCGGCCCATTGTTGCCTTTACCATTTCTTATTTTTATCTTCTATACCCCCACTTATCGATCAGTTCATTTGGATCTTTGTATAGATAATACTGTTTGTATATTTCTGATAGGTACTTGGACACGACAAAGAGGGTCCTTCAACGATATTTATTCGTTCTCAAAAAATGGTTTAAAAAACTAATATCAAAATTATTCTTCCAAATCGATTATCTACCTATTTAATCATCGATTCCCTGTTATTCCACCTCGGTTTGGCATAATGTCTTGTCATATTTCATGGTCTGATGTCGATTCATTTTGGAATCTTGGTGTCAATATGAACATGAGACTAATACGATGAAACCACGTTTTCACGAAACCGAAAGAAGGTAACACACGTCATGGTATACTCCGACTTATTTTAGCCGTAATATCAACCTAAAAATTCGAATTTCTGTTTGTATTTACAAAATGTACTCTTCGCTCTCGCATATGCCTGCCTAGTTTGGTGTTGAGAAGCTCCAACAACAATAAGGAAACAAAAATGTTTCCAAATACGTTTTCCGAATTTACGCAAATACTCGTTGATTCGATAGAAATAATACACTTAACTATTTCTCCAAGCCCCAATTTTCATTTATATCACTAAAAATTCACGTTCTTTTTTTCTGATCGTAAACGCAACAGAGGCGCAGTCTACTTGATTTCGAATTTGATTTTTCTTAATCAAAAGAACAGTAAAAAGATGTACTTGCGATGACGACGTTACGTGAATGACAAACTTCGCTCATAACTATGGTTTTGTAAACGTTTCACCTTAAAGAGTTTCCTACACAAAGTGACTGAAATTAAATAACATTAATTTTTTCTTATCAAACTAAATCCTAATTATCACGCTTTGCGTATTCGGTTCTAATTAAGATTAAGCTATGGAAGTGGCTCATAGGCATTACCACTTCTTGAAAAATTATTTATAATATTATTGGAATCCGCAATTGGGGCTGAACCATGTATTCATAACAAACAATTAAAAAATATAGGTCTCGTTCAGCGATTCTATAATCTGTTTGCGAGGCATTTGGTCGTTGTTGTCGTCATCCACGACTCATCCCCTTTGGCGGGTGGGGATACCTCGGCTCCCACGGCCGCGTTCACCTTCGGCTCCCTCGCCCGGCCTCGCTCCCGTTCGCAGCGCAGCGAGCCGTCCGCCTCCGCCTCCGCCTCCGCGCCCGCCCCCGCGCGCTTGAATAATTTACCGGGCGCAGGGGATCAGGCCGCTTAATTCCGGCGGCGGCGGCGGCGGCGGCGGCGGCGGCAGCGGCGCAGAGGCTGCCCTGGGTCAAAGTGCAACGCGGGCCAGAGCGAACGAGCGAGCGCTGCCTCCCCCACCCCGTCGGCGGGGAAGGAGGTAGAGCGTTGGTGCGCGGCAGTCGTCGCTGTTGCAGCCGCCTCGCCCCTCCCCGCCCCGCCCCGCCGTGCCGTGCGGCGGTGGCGAAGGCGGCGGCGGCAGCAGGGCGGGCGGCGCTGGCCGGGCTGGCGTAGGCGGTTGCGCCCGCGAGCGGCGAGATGCGTGCGGCGTTCGAGCCGCGCGGTAAAAAATGGGTGGAATTCGGGAAAGGACGACGCCGCGGGGAAATCCAGGGGTTTCCGGAAACAAAAGAGCGGATATTTTCGCTTCGTGGCCCCGGAGAGTCGCGGACCGGCGGTGGCAGCTGCGGTCGCGGAAATATCGCGTGTATATCTAGCGCGAGCGTGCTGGATGGAGTTGCGGCCGGTTCGCTCATTTTTTCGTGTTGGGAGTTCGGTTTCGACAGTTTTTTTCAGCTTGTCGCCTGGTTTTCCAGGATGTCGCCTGGTTTTCCAGATCTTGTCGGATTTTCCACCGCTTTTCGACGATCACCCTCGTTTTTCGCGATGTCCCGGGTTTTTCAGTGTTGCGAGTTTTCTGTGGTATTGTCGGGTTGTCTGTTACCACCACATTTTCTCTGGACTCGCCAGATTTTCCATAGGTACTCGGGATTTCTAGAGCTTCTTCGGTCGTTCAATTTTTCCAGGATGCGAAGAGTTTTCACAGGTTCACCTGTGAGGCTGACCTACATCGAGGCTGATCTTCCTCAATATTCCTTTCACAGTTGTTCATATTTCAATGTGGAGCATTCAGCGCCTACAAATCTGCCCAACTCCGAAAGTGAGGATGACAATTCACATGAACTAACTGACAGTTACAATGAATTAATTCAACAAATTTACTTAATAATATTACCAAGGTAATAAGGGGTTTTTCAACTGCGGGTGAGCTTAGTTGTTAATTTAAATGTAAAAGAAGGGAGCCAGGCACTGCTTATATATTCATTTAGGAATTTTCTTTTATTGTACTGTACTACAAAATTTTTGTCTTCAAGTCTGTTAAAACGCAAAATAAACAAGGTGGTCTGCGACAAATTCTTCTGGTTGTGGGAATATCTGTGGATGCTCATTACCCATTGGATTCAATTTTCAAAAACAAATGTTTTTGAAAATGCGCTGTAGAATAGTCGAAAATCAACCGGAACCCAGCAACTGCCACTGTGACAATGTCAGTTCTCTGAGCGTAACGCAATTCCATGATTTTGATGTAATTTTGATTAGAAATCTCGAAAATCGTGTAGACTCGAATTTAATTGATTTTGAACTTTAGGAACGCTTCACTAGCTCCCACTCAGTAACAGTGATGTCATTGTGTTGATTTGTAACGTGTGCGCTCGAACAGTTTGTGAAAAATGAAGTTACGTACAGACACTCTAAATCAGACCTATTCAGATTAATTGAGGGGTGCCCACTTTTGCTCTTGTAAAATCAACGTATCCTCATGGAAATCGCACGGGCGTGATGGAACGGACAGAAGCGGCAAATTAAAAAAATGTGTTTAACATTCAGGTTTTACATTTGCAATCTCCCTTTAAACCACAGAATTCAGAACTGTGACTTTACTTTTTACGATCTCAACAGATAGATTAATACATCTTTAGTTATATTATCATTTAACTAAATCTGACGAAAATGTTTGAAAACAATACGACGATTGATTAATGTTGCCAAAATAACATACGCATTTCTATGTTATGTATGTAGTAATATAAGTAGGAAAATATCATGATAGAGTGTAATATTATTTTGATTTGAAATTTCTATATATTCAAGAAAAAATTCAATTACATTTTTGTTTCTATTCTAAAACAAGATAAAATATTTCTCGAGATCATCTGTTCTTCATAATAAAGGTATTTTATATGGTATTCAGCAAAACTTGTTTTTAAATCTCTACTCTGTAAAGTAAAAAGTCTGAAGTGCTCAATTTATTAGTATTTTCATTGTGAAGGACAATAAACTTTGCAAATGCTACGTGTTAATGTTTAAATCTACAGAATTTTTTAACAATCCTGTAACGTTTAAGGAATGGTTGAATCAAATAATTTTGGCTCATATTTGTAAAATACGATATTCCTGAAGAGGTCTGACTCAAATCCTCCAATCTTCTTCGGGCACTAACTAGGATTTAGTTCCTTGCGTGATTTATGGTGGTAACTCGTCGAAAGTTTCTGTGCATTAAAATGAGCAAACTCCTTCCTTTCGCTTTTATCATATTTTGACGGAATACATATTACATGACACAAGCTAAATCGTAACTTTCTGGACAAAGTTTCTAGGGTGTGATCTATAAAAACGAATAGGCATACGTATTGAACACCGCTTTATAGAATTTTTTTTCTTATGCCGTTTTATATTCACATGAAGTCTGAATATATTGATGGAACATATTTCTTTATTATGCGCGAATCATTTGCGAGTGTTCGTCGCCCTTAATACGATTAGTTACGATGTATTTAAAGTATATGAAACATTTATTACTCCCACAAACTATAATATAATGGAAAGATCTTTGTACCGAATTTAAAATCTAAAATTATAGTATTTTATTTCACCCAAATCAATACAATATTCCTCTACACCGCAACGGAGACAACTACACGTTTTTTTCTCCCAACAAAATCCCTTACTGTCCACCGGTTTAGCCGACAGGGCTCCTAAGAAGGTAAAATAGAGCACCTCGTTACAGAGCATGTTTGCGTACTCCGTACATTGTTGTTATCTCCGGAACCGGTGATGGGACTCCGGAATTCGGGCGCGGGCGTCGGGCGTTGTACCTGCTCCAGCCAGTCTACACCGGCAGCGGAGTCTGAACTCTCCATCTCTCTCTCTCTCTCCGTTTCGCCCAGCCCCGCCCACTTCCCTCACCCGCTCCTCCCCTTCTGCCCCGCCCTCCCCTCTCCCGCGCGCACGACCTGTCGCATTCCGCGCGTCCTTCGCAGAGCGAGGTGGTGGCGGCGGCGCGGCTGCGAGCCGGAGGCGGGGGTGGCACCGGGAGGAGAGGATGGGCGTTGCCTGGGTTGAGGCGGGGCGGGGCGGGGCGGGGTGGGGCGGAGCTGGCGGCGGAGGCGGAGACGGCGGCGGAGTCGGACATGCCATCCATCTTCCCGTCTACCGGCGCGACCGGCCCCCCGCGGCGCCTGGTTCGCACCTGCGCTTTCACGCCGGTTTATTACGAGTTCTTTACACGTCCCCCAACAATGGCAATCCATAAAGGAGCGGTCGCAGCCCTGTCCGGCGTCTGGCGCGCGCTTCATCTGCAGGGCAGGGCGGGATGGGGGTGGGTTGCGGCGTTGGCGGAGCGAGGTGGCGCTTGATGAGGATGATTTGACAGTTAACTGAAGGAATTGCTTCGGAAGGGTGGCTTAGAAGGCAATTTAAAGATGCTTCTTGGTTTATTGTCATACTCAATGGCTGTTTGTCTTACTTTTTTTTGCAATTGAATTTCTTATTAGTGTAATCTTCCTTTTTCTTTCTCTATAATTCGTTATTCGTATTTTTCTTGTATCTTCTGACCTGTTTGGTGAAGTATTATTCTCTTTGTCTGATCTCTATTACATTACTTTTTCGTAATGATACTGTTTTATTTTCCTTCGTTTTTTCCTTCATATTTTTTCTTTATTTTGATCAGTGCTCTCAAATATTGCAATTCAGCCCCGCGTTGTCTCGTATCCGTCCTTGTTTATCCGCTTCTTGAGAATCGCTTTTTACTTATTGTATTTTACATTTTGATTATCTGTTCATTATTTTCAAACGGTCTGGCATCCTTGACTTCTTTTGCCGTTTCATCTCCATATCTTTTCTTCCCTTTACAACTATATTTTATGTTCTCATTTTACTTCAGTACCTGAAACTCTCCTTCAAAGACTAGTGTGACTGTTTTGTATATTTATTACAATTACATTTTAATGAAATCCATTTATTCTCTCCCTTTCCATTTAACTGTTCGTGTTTTGATATTAGCTTCATCTCCTTTTTTCAGGTAACGTATCCGTCGAACTCTACTCCCAGACCCACACTCAGCGAGATTTCACTGGAAGCTGTGGTAAGCCAGGACGCGCCATCGCGATGCCTTCTTAACGAGAATAAGCGAGGGGGATCACGTACAGGTCGAGATCCCTTTTAAAAGGTGCTAAAACATTCACGTCGAAGAATCTCAAACCGGCCACTTCCGAGCGGGGAAACAATCTTCTGAAGATTACGAAGCTTGTTTTCCTTTTTTATCGGTTCGTTGCACGATGTA
The DNA here is from genome assembly GCA_011170035.1 of Teleogryllus occipitalis. Taxonomy (NCBI): domain Eukaryota; kingdom Metazoa; phylum Arthropoda; class Insecta; order Orthoptera; family Gryllidae; genus Teleogryllus; species Teleogryllus occipitalis. Next base: position 44,622 of record BLKR01001247.1, read on the forward strand.
AATACGATCGCATGAAAACTTTTTCTTTTTTAAATTTCTCCTTTATAAGATCGCAATATTTAAACTTTGAATTGTCATTAGTCGACATCGCTATTCAGTACGCATATATATTTTATTTAAATAGTTTCGGATTTAAAGCAGTTGTTTTATCACTGGTGTTTCAAATGTTCGTTCTCTCAAGCACTTTCTATACAGAAATTCGGTTTTGTAATCTTTGGCTTTCCCACTGCCATAAGCGAAACGGAAAAATTTGGGTAACGATCGTTTTATATGTCAAACAATTCTTATCCTAATATTAGCTGAACGGTTTAGTAGAAATCACGGAACTCTTTCTTTAGTTCAATGTGCTATGATTTTCAATGGCGATTAAATAAACAGCAACAAAAGCTTTGGTACATTGTAACATCATTCTTTCTGTTACAGTGCGTAAAGAGAATGTTCCGTAATGCTGCAAGGAAATGCCGATTTTTGACAGAAAAACACAATTTTCTGTGTCCCTAATACTGTAAACTAGGATTTTTCTTGTTCCTGTTCGTAGTACATTTACCTTCTCATACACGTAATGTAGTCAGAATGCACGTTTTGGGGTCCGTAAGTGCGAAAAAGGTTTTTTTCTCAAAATAGTTTTCTATCTGACCGTGGACACCACTAGCACTTAAACCATACATAGAATTTGCACAAAAACGGATATTTTCAAACAGATCTTCGTCGGGGCCACCCTACTAAACTCAGATGAGCGTGAGCAACTGCTTGCGGCTCTGCTCGTGAGCTCCGAGGAGAGTTATGGCGAGTAGAGGAGCGCTTGTAGTGGAGCGTTAAAAGTAAGCGTGAGTAAGCAGGGCCTTTGAGCCAGTGAGTGGAGCAGGTCTGATATAGATGATGTCGTGGCTCCTCGAATTTAAAAAAGGACATTTAATTTTATGGAGAACTTTTCATGAAGCATCTAAATTTTCTAATTTTTCAAAAATGGCTGCAATTTTTTTGTGTATATGTTTGCACTAATAGAGCCAATTATCCTTATAAAAGTGGTGTAGGTCCGATTGCCAATAAATCCTTTAAACATTTTCCGATGACCTCCTACACTCTTTAAGATAAGGATTAATTTTTTCATGGAATCTATTCGTTAAAATTACATGTTTAAATATTGTCACGTACAATTTGAAGAAATTACTAAGTATTTTTGTGCAATTCTTACGAAATTCTGACAATTCACAAAAGTGTTTTAGAAAAATTCTAAAGGGGTAAAGAGGCCCTAGTTTTTGCTCCAATTTATCAATATTAACTTAATAATATGGCAAAGGTAAGAGTATCATTAAAATCTCCAAAATTTTGGAAATGGCTAAACTTCAACCTTGTTTCGGTACGACGGGAGATTTGGTACACACTTAAGTGGTGAAATGATTAATAAGGTCATTTTTTGCAAAAAATATGCAATTATATTCGAATCTAAGCTCAAATGTTTTTGAAAGTCGGAAAAAAATTGTGTGTTCAGTTGGTGTTATAATATTAAATAATAATTTCTAATAATACAATAAAAAATGTGTGGTTGTAGCTCCAGTAGTTTTAATTTCCTTTAAATCATAGCTTTCTTATTTATATGCTGACCGGGTGGGTCTAGGTTCGAGTCCTGACGGTGGCAGGATTTTCGACACTAGCTCTTCAGCTAGGTCGAATAAAGTCGCTGTCAGGAGGAGAATTCTAGTAGCCGGCTGCTGTGATCGGTAGTTTTCCGCGGTTTTTCTGATCAACACCAGGCGAATGCAGGAGCAGTACCCTGCCAATCGGGCCACGGACCGCGCGCGATATTTCCTTCCTCTTCCTTGTCCTATCCTCTCCCCTTACACACACACATACATACACTAACATACACTACACTACCACATATTCCGAGAGACCGGTTGGGAGCTTAGAGCTTGTCCCGGCTGGGGCGGTGCCCCGCTGGTGGGAGAGTCCTGGTTAGGGACAAACCCCACTAGCCGACGGTAGGTTGGCGTCGGATCTCGCCATCCAGCGGGGGAAGATCACCGCCATCTCCCGAGAAAAAAAACATGCACTACACTCACGAGAATAATGACGAAAGCATTTGATGCGCCCGGAAGCACGAAAAATCAATCATTATTTATATGTATAGTTTATTAATTTATTCATTATTGCATGTTGAAAATACTAAAATGCTTAGTTTGTTAAAAGGTAAATGTAATTAACTGCTGAAAAACAGAGGGCAGAAAAATGAATAATGAATTTGTTTTACTCAATAATTCACGGTGTCAAGTGCTTGTAAAATGAAAAAGAGCGAGTAATTTTGTCATGCACTTTGAAGTAGAGGAAATTCAGCTGAATTAAATTACAAAAATGACTGACCACGAGAAAAGTACCTCAACACGTAACATGACAATGACCATAAACATTTTATTGCAAGATAATTAACACTTTTTATCTCCGATTATAAGCCCTGTATTAATGTTGCGTGCACAGTTACTCGTGTGAACCAGGGGCAATATGAATTAAATTTTCAACTACATATTTTAATTTCCCGTACTCGAAATCCTTGTGGTTAGTCGTGTAGAGCCAAATGGAAAGAGCGTCGTATGGAGCCAAGTAAAATGAGCGACGAAGCCATACGCGGACAGGCGGTTAGACGAGCAGGCGGGTAAAAGGGTGGCCAGGGGAATAGCAAGGTAGACAGGCGAGTAGGAGGGTAGGCAGGCGAGTGGGATTGTGGGCAGGCGAGTAGGAGGGTGGGAAGGCGATTAGGTGAGCGAACAGGCTGGTACGAACCGGGAAGGCGAGTAGGTGGGCGGGGAAACTGGCACGAAGGCGGGCAGGCGAGTAAGGAGGTCGGGCAGGCGAGTAAGGAGGTCGGGCAGACGAGTAAGGAGGTCGGGCAGGCGAGTAAGGAGGTCGGGCAGGCGAGTAAGGAGGTCGGGCAGGCGAGTAAGGAGGTCGGGCAGGCGAGTAAGGAGGTCGGGCAGGCGAGTAAGGAGGTCGGGCAGGCGAGTAAGGAGGTCGGGCAGGTGAGTAAGGAGGTCGGGCAGGTGAGTAAGGAGGTCGGGCAGGCTTGTAAGAAGGTCGGGCAGGCGAGTATGAGGTCGGGCAGGCGAGTGGGAGGGTGGGCAGGCGAGTAGGAGAGTAAGCAGGCGGGCGGTCATACGTGGGCGTTTTGGCTTGGAACGCGGTTCTGCGGCGGGGGGCGCCAACAGCGGCCTGGCGTCTGGAAGCTGTCTGGCCTCCCCTTGGCCCCCGCTCGACCTCCCGCCAACCTCGTGGCGCCACCGCCTCGGGCTTTGCCCCGCTGCCTCCTCCGCCCCCGCCCCCGGCTCCGGCCTTGCTCCACCCCCGCCCAGACTCTCGACTTCGTGCCTTCGCCCTCGCGGCGCCACTCGTCCGCCCACCCCCTCCCCCGGCGCCGGGGCTGCGATCCAAAACGACCTTCGTTGCTGGCTGGGTCGGATGTTGCAACACAGTGTGTTACGATATTTTTGGTGCCGATACGTCTATATTACCGAACCTCAAGAATGAATACTAACAAAAGATAATGATAGATAATTTAAAATAATGTTAAATCAATTTTATCTAACCAAATATTTTTAGGTATTTTTGTAATAAATTATATCTTGTAATATAGTATTTATTTTCATAAGGATTCTACTTGTGAGTAGAAAGGTATTTTCGTAATAAGTGTTATAGAAAAAAAGTTTATTAAATGCGAAAATTGGAAAACATTCGTTTAAAGTGAAGAATCTCATTACTTGCGCCAATGTTTCACTCTAACTGATCGTGAGTCGTTAATCAGAATAATGCATTTTAATAAAAATAAAACATCCGAATACATCAATAAATCCTAAAGTAACATCCCTACGTGGTATTTTTGCCCCTGAACCCAATACATCATCTCAACAATCTTATCGCTTCATCAGCCCGCCTGTCGTAACACTTTTGCCATCCGTTTCGATCTATACATTTTATTGTTCTCTGTCAAGCACTATCTTTTTCCACGCCTTCAGTGTCGTATAGGATTCTTCTATCCTCGGCGCTCCTTTAATCATCGAATCCTCTTCCGCTTCCTTTCCCACCAGGCATAACAAATCAGATCGCTCACTAAGATACACATTCGACGTGATATGGATACGAATATAGTTCGTTGAATTAGTAAGTTTTTCAATTTTCGCAATTTCAATTTCAAAATTTTCCAATTTTCGCATTTAATAAAGCTTTTTCTATAACACTTATTACAAAAATACCTTTCCACTCACAAGTTGAATCCTTATGAAAATAAATACTATATTACAAGATGTAATTTATTACAAAAATACTTAAAATATTTGGTTGTTAGATAAAATTGATTTAATGTTATTTTAAATTATCTATCATTATCGTTTTTAGTATTCATTCATAAGGTGGATTTTTTAACATACTCACTATTTTGACAACTCAAAACATTACTTTTCCCTTCATTCCGGCTGTTTTCGTTGTACTCTTTACACTTCTTAGCGCCTCCAATGTCGTCTTGGTTCCATTCTCAGTGTCCCGACAGTTCGCCATTCTCTTGTTCCGTTCCCACCGCTTTACAACCATCCTTCCTCCCCAAAATGGTTTACCTCGTTAACCTAATTGCTAGTCTCCCTCCACAGGATAAAAATTTAATCAATTTAATTCGAGGATCGCATTTCCTATGCTTATCCACATATTTACTAGAGTTAAAAATTTACAGTGCCCGTTGCTCCGTTGGCCATTGATGGATGACTTTACTTATGATAGAAGTAATGGACTAAAACGTGCCGAGATACAATTAAGCTTTACCGTTTTCATAATTTGTTAATATACGCTTGCCGTGGAGTGAGAGGTTTTACCACTAATGTGAAACGGCATGATCAAAACTTCGCAGATCTGATGGGGATAATTTAATGACACTGGAAATGCTCACTTCCACACGATTAAATTAACTAAATAGCTAGTCCCAAAGTACAACCAGTGCATAACTACAAAGTAGGTATACACCTGTGCGAAGGATTTCTTATTCTAAAATTTTTGTAGACGCAATGCGTATCACGGATTCAGTCCATGTCAATCTCGTCTGCTATCAGCATTCTCCATATTCCTTTTCCGTCATATGTCAACCCACATGCCAGTGTCCACGATGCTACCGTCACCATCAACGTCGCGATGCTGGTCGTTGTGCTCGTGTCCATGGTTTTCTCTCCCCATCGTTGGTGAGAGGCGTCCGTCCTTCTGTTCCCCGATCTCTCCACTCCGGCCGCGCGCCCTCAGATAACCACCACTTCTCCAGCATCAGCCGCAGCCACCAGACACGACGCCACGCAATCGTCTTCCCTTGCGGTCCGGTGCTCCGGTCTTTCCAAACGCTTTATTTTTCCGCCTGTTTTTTTCTTAAAAAATGGATATTTTGCAATCGATCTGGTCGAAATTGTCGCACGAATGAATTTGAATAGGATAAATTAATTGTTGCAGGTACTTTACATCGACCTCCAAAAACGTTTTCAAAATTTTCTCGGAAACGGCTTCGAAATTTTTCTCTCCTTTGAAATAATTGTCTGATTTTAGTTGTATTATTTGTGATTCTCTTGAAATTGCATCTCATTATATTCATGTATTTCAGGAAAACATATAGATCATATGTTGGTTTCTCATAAGTTACTTTGGGCATGTTTCACATTCCTCTCACTACGTCGAATTCAGTCGTTGTCTGGACGAGAATTCTAACGGCCAACTGCTTCAATCAGTAGATCAACACCAGGCGAATGCCACAGCAGTACCTTAACAAACGGGCCACAGACCACGTGCAATCCTTCTTTCCCTTCCTCGTCGCATCCTCATCTCTTACTTACACACTTACCCATACATTCACTACACGACCACACATGTCGGGAGCTCAGAGCTTGTCCTGTCTGGGGCGATGCCCCGCTGATGGGAGATATCTGGTTAGGAATAACCCCGCTATCCGACGGGAAGGTCGTCCCAGGAACTCACCATCCAGCGGGGGAAGATCACAGCCACTTCCTGAGAGAAGCATACCCTACACGTACGGGGCTAATGAGGTTAGCAGTTGCCGCGTCCGGAATCACTATTGATTCAATCACATTCCTCACTCATTTCATTTGAAATATTTTGGACTGGGTCGAAATGAAATACACATGCTTAATGTTCTATTTCGGAAGAATTCGGGGTAGAGAAGAGTATCTTTCCAGCAATAATAGTAGCTATCAGTTGTTCGCTGGGCGTACGTGCATTGTACAATTGCACGCTCTTCTAATATTCGGAAATAAACAAACGTCAATCACATAATTCACCTTTTAATTTTAAGCTACATTATGAAATATTTTATATAGAACTAAGATATTTTATGGACTGACAATTGAGTGTATAACATTTTTTTATTCCATTTTTTCTCACAAGGTGGGAAATTATAGTCTTTCCCCCCTTGACTTATGGCAACCCTCACTACAATGTGCAATTTTTACCGCCTTTGACGTTAAGTAAATAAAAACGAATGTCCGTTCTCCTTGCAAGAATTTTCTTGTTCAGCCATTTCTTCTGCACATATTCGATATTGGATTCTGACACACTTTATGTTGGATATACCGATTTGCGTATCGTTCGCCCCCAATAAACATCTATAGTAATTTAATGATAAACTAGTGCTGCTACACAACATAATTTCTCGCATTATTTCTTACGTTTCAGTTACCGAAAATTCAAGAGAGTTGGACAAAATGAAAACTGTGATATTTTGAAGCTTTTTTTGGCGCTCTCCGGGAACAGTTTATTTTAAAAAATGGAGCCATTTTTGAGAAAACTTTTAAAATGTTGTTGAGATGTCATGTAAATTTTTCCCAAGAATCATAATAGTTTGGTCAAATTAGCAGAATCTCAGGTTCGTTTATACCGATCTGATAATATCAATTTTTGGAGAAAATCGTCTGAACGGTTTAGGATGTACTGTTTATCACCGATGGACGTTTTGCCGTCAATTGATTTTTCGGAAACAAGGACTCAAAAAACATCGATTCTGACGACACAAAGTGGTAGAGAGGAAATTTAACACGTATAACAAGATTTATGTACCTTTTCGTTGTCATTGTCAGGAAATAAGAGTTTTCCGTCGAAATATCGCCAATTCCAGCCGCATCTTTATATTATTTTCTCATTAGTAAGTACGTAATAAGGCGAGAGTGTAAAAATTCGGTGTTGAAAAGCAGATAATGCAATCATACGCACGAATACTGTTTCTCACTACGATGTTTGTCACAAATTCTCCTAAATGAACCGTTGCTTTATCAAATAATAATGGTTTTCGTTATGTGTTTGCTTTTGGGCATTATTTGGCATGTTGCTGCAGGCTGGTAAAGCATGTGTTCTAATGCAGTGAGTGACAAGATTAGCGAGTGAGTCCTTCAATACCAAAACATTAGATCTTCGACTTCTCGCTCTTTCTTATATGCCTGTGATTATCTCTTCATTGTTTCCGTCAAGATTGGACGCTGCGTCACCGTTGTGTTGTTTTGAGTATTACAGTTCTCGATTGAGAATGTTTGAAGCTTATCTTCATTATTTCGATTACAGTATCAATGTCACAACATTTTTCTTGGAATATGCTTCCCACGTTACTAGAAATATACTACACTAGCGTTCCCGTGCAAGAACTCTCGCAAGTTAAATCCCACCCTCTCGTATTTTTCTATTTCCATATTAAGCCTGTAATATATCTTTTTCTTCAAGACCCTCTTATCCACCGTCGCTGGTTCTATAAGTCTCTTTGTAATTGATAACAATACAATACACCATTGTCAATACAAAGTATTTTCATTTAACGTTTTTACCGAGCAGAGAGGTACAGCCGTGTAATTCAAAAGCATAGTAATTAGTTTAATTTCACGTACAGTTGCAGATTGTACAGGCCCTGAACAGCTGGGGTAGAAGCGAGAAGCGTCGAACCAGTAAAAATGAAATAGAATGTTCAAGATGATTTCATCCTATAGATTACGAGGTGAGAAACGTTTGTTTGAGGCATTTGTCCTCAAAATTTTAGTTTTTAAGGGCCTTAAAGGGTTTGTTTAGGAGTTATTTAACGATAGAGATTGAAAAATACATCCGAATGTTGAGAATCCAACCGGAAAAATACATCCGAATGTGGGTTGCATTTGAGATTAATATTTAGATGCATTTTTCCTCAACAAAACCTTCATATTTTTAAAGTCAAAGTAAAATTTGTCAGGTCTCCGTGAAGTCACGATTTTTTCTCATATTTCACACTTCTTGAATATCCGTCTTCTCACACTCCCATGCTGTACCGAGATTATCCCTAGCAATTCCATTGAGCTTGGGCACTCTTTAATCTGTGTGTTTCAGTAGAGCGTTGAAGTTCTTGATGGAAAGGATTTCAAGGTTATCAACAATATTGGTTTTCAGTACTGTACTGAACTAACAACTTACATTATTTGCTAGTTATTCAAAATATGAGGGCCGGTGACTTCCACAGCATACGCTAGTGGCATACTCCAGGAAACCTTTGAAAGTAATTATGTTCCAAGAAAAATCACTCCCGGAACTTTAAAAATAATTTTTATGACATTCACAACGAGAAAGAAATGAAATTACAACAAGAAAAGCTCAGAAATTATTAACACTAATTATTTAAACCTAACAATTAATCTAATGAGATAGAAACAGAATTTAAACTCCTTATTCGCCCAATAAATATATATATTCTCTTAATGCCAGTTCAAACGTTTAAACGATTTCAAAAAAAAAAAAAAAATACTTGATTTCACCATATTACTCATAGGCCTGGTCTTAACTCTCCGTTGCCGTAATATTGTCATTAATATTTGTGCATTGGCCCTACTCCACTTCATCCACCAACAATCTATAAACAATCTCCCTCCGAACTTTCCTAAATTATTTATTTTTCAACGCGGTTCGCATACGTGCGCCTCTCTATCATGAACGGAGTTCACAATTTGAATGCTCTCAGCACGCGAATCACTTTCTGAATGCTTGTTTATTCTTCCTCTCGAGCATTATATTTAATACCACGTAAACCTTGTATACTTTACCTCCTTACTTCCGCCCTTTACACTTTCCCGGCCAAGTCTTCATTTGTCACCCCGCAACCTATACCACCATCATGTCCTTGCGCAATCTTCATGATTCCACAACTTTCCATCACATAAATTTCTTCTTTTCAGTGTCATACATTGTGATCAGCTACAGTACTAATATCACTTTTTTTAAATACTTCCAATATTACTACTTAATTGCTTCTGTTCGAAGAGTCGCAATGTGCTACCACAAAAAATATGTTACGTAACAAACACACCTCTTGCACGTCCACCTTCTCCCACTCGCATATTGTTCCGCGATGACGACTCCACTAATTCCATCCAGCCCGCGCGCGTCGGTGCCAACTTGGTTCGCTGTGCCATCTGGCGCGGGCGCGTTCCGCGCGCGCCGCCGGTGATCGGCCTCTCTCGGCTGCGGTGGCGTCTCCGCTCCCGCCAACCCGCCGCTCCGCTCTGCTCCGCGTCGCGCCGCCCCATCCCCGCCCCATCCCCGCCCCGCCGGCTGGCCATCGTTATGCGCGCCACGCGCGTCGCTCCCACCGCGCCGTCTGCAATCACAGACTTCGCCGTCGTCGCCTCAGCCGCTGCCTCTGCGTCGCCTAGCCGCGTCGCACCGCGTCGTGCCGTCCCCGACAGCCCTGTGGCCCGACTTGTTTCTGCCGATGACGCACGCGCGTTAGGGGTGACCCGCGTACCGTTGCTATATTTCACCAACATATCGATTTTTCGATACATCAATTTTTCGAAGTATCGATTCTTCAGTACATGGATTCTTCGATATATCGATTCTTCAATACATGGATTCTTCGGTACCTCAATTTTTCGATACATTACCAAAAGTTTTCGATGATACAAATATCGAAAAACATCGATGTTTAAAAATATCGAAAAACATCGATGTTTAAAAGTATCGAAAAACATCGATGTTTAAAAGTATCGAAAAACATCGATGTTTAAAAGTATCGAAAAACATCGATGTTTAAAAGTATCGAAAAACATCGATGTTTAAAAACATCGATGTTTTAAATGTGATGAAATATTTCCAAGTAAAATGTCCTGGTTCTAATGTGATACATAACACTTAAATATTAGTTTAAAGTATATTCCACTTTAAATTTCCTTTTATCATTTCCTAATCATTGTTCTATGTAATCAAGGTTCAAAATGCTGTTTACCGATATTACCGCGTACAAAATGATTATAATAAATAACAACACTGGAGAAAGGTTGCGAATAGCAAACGGTTTCGTGCCACATGGGGATCTCCCAACAGTGACGGTTGTCAATAGCTGTCCACGGCAATCAAAAACAAAATTAGAAAATTTTGTTTATATTATGAGTAATATTTTTGGAAACATCCATGTTACAGGACAAATTTATCAATCTGAAGAAAACATCGAAAGCAAAATATCGATGTTTCTGGTCGCAAATATCGATGTTTTTAAACAATCGTATTTTGTTGTTTTTGCCATTCCTAGACCCGTGCCGTACTAGGGAGCACGCTATTGTGTTTATTGGTTTATTGCCATTATGATGCCAGTTTATAAGCTGTCGTCGGGCATGGACTGCTGGAATGATTTGGACCGGCCGCGATGGCTCTGCAGCATCATTGATCGGGAGGTTCTCGAGTTTGAGTCCCGACAGTGGTGGATATTCGACTCTACGTAGCAGCTCCTTCGACTGCTGTCTGGAGGAGAATTCTAGCGGTCGGCTGCTCAGAGTGGCAGTTTTCCTTGGTTTCTTTGATCGTTCCCGGGCGAATGTCGAAACAGTGCTCTAATACACGGAACAGACAGTGTGAGATCCTCCTTTTCTCATTGTTCCTTCACATATTGTTGCACGCACCCTCTCACACATACTTACATTGTCATGTTCTGCACTATCACACATGTCAGGATTACGGTTGGGAGAGGAGATCTTGCCTCGCCTGAGACTCTGCCCCGCCAGAGGAGATATCTGAGGAGAGAAAACTCGGTACCCCGTAGTATATCTGTAGATACGCCCAGCCAAGCCTCGCCATCCCCGTCCGCGTCCCTTTTATTCCATTGATGCACGCGCAAAGAGACCCGCACCGAAGCGGTGAGATCATTATTATCTGTAGTACAGTGTTATCTTTATTATGAAGCCAATTCCTAAGACCTGTACGCATAGCCGGAGTAGGCGAATGACCTTGACCGGCAATGATGGATCAGTGGCAACCCTGTTGCCTTTCCAACATCGTTGACCGAGAGGTTCTAGGTTTCGAGTACAGACGCGAGTGAATTTTCAACACTAGTTGGCTCGAATTTTACCACCGACTGGAGGAAACTTCGACTGGTTGGATTATTTGAGCAGTAATTTACCGTGGTTTCTTTAATCAATATAGGCGAATGCCGGGGCAGTACCATAATAATTGGCCGCGGACCTCCCGCAATCTTTCCTAGTGCATTCCTCATCTTCCTTGCACATATTGTACACACATCTTATTTACACATACACTTACATACTTCACGCGGTACCGAAACTCTCATTCCAGCAAGGGAGAAACAGGACTTCCTCCTAGGATATGGCATATATTAGATGCAATGTATACGGTACTAATGACCAAAGTAATTGACGCATCCGGAAACCAAGAGTACGTCTGATTTTGATGCATTGATAATTGAGATACGTTATTAATGATGATTGAGCAATGGTGGATTGAGAAGTGGATAAGACAGGAGAACCCCGAGAAAAAAATAGCCGCAAACCCGCCTTGTCTACCTCAAATTCCACTTAAATTTACCAAGATTGGAACGCCGGGAAGTGAAAGGCTAGTAGTATGACCACCACACCATGGGTTGCTCTCAAGAGCTCGCTGTGGTGAACTACGTAGAATGGAAACTTTGACGAAGATTTTGATTGATGGAATTACCACCAACCATGGGCGCTTAGAGAAAACGAAGCGCCTGTGGCAGTTGATCCAAGAGGTCTCCTCGATTCAAACAAAAAATTCCCTCTTCCCAACTCACAATCAGAATTTATTTTCTCATGCATCTGAAATATCTCATTGCGTTAAATTTCGATTGGAGATAAATACATTTTTTTCTATCTTTTGAGTGAAGAGAAATTAGGAGTCCCAACGAAGTCGGATCCTGGGGCAAGTTGCACCAACTGGCCCCCCTTCTGGTCGCCCCTGCCGCCACCTCCACACTCATTGGCTTCCGCTGGTCTACATCTAAGGCGGCGATCGTGGTACCACACTTCAGTATCGATGGTAGTTGATGCTTTTCGATCACGATTGTGTCACATACGTTAGATGGAATTTGCAAATTCAATAAATGTGTATTTAGAGAAATAAATATCTATCTTACTTGTGCCTTTGCAAGTGTCATCATCTTAGGCAGTCTAATAGTTTTTCAAGCGATAATAGTTTTTAATCTGATCTCTCCGGTATTTTTCTACTTTTTAAGGTATTATTCCTTCGATCGCTTAAATTTGAGGGATAATGGTTATCCGTTACTTGACAACTCATCTACGGACCTCCGCTGGTCTTTATTTCTATCGTGTATTTTTATGCTTACGCTCTTTATGGTTTACGCACTGTCTTGCGCACGCCTTGGCTCCCCTCCAGGAAACTCTGTTTTTTTCTGAAAGTAATATCTCCTATAAATCCGTTTAGTCGGAGCGTCCCAACGTGGATGGTTTCCTTGATATTTCGCTTCAACATCTGGAGGTTTTGAAAGCTCAGTAGCTTTCTGATTGCTACTCCTCGAGAGATCGTTTAGGTATAGATAATATCTGTGGGTCCAGCCTAATTGAAGTCTCTAAGTACAAGGCGAAAGCAGCCGCCAGAGAAACTGGTTAATATTAACATTTTATGTTAATGCAACGTGTTAAAATCTGGAATTGGAACAAAAAGTTTTAAAAAATCTTTGCTGTTCCCCTGGATTAAAAAAATTGTGAATTTTAAAAAATTAGCGAAGAAGCATGATGTATTATTAGGGATAGTAGCATATTATAACTATATTATAAGTAAGTATATATTATAAGTTGACGCTCTTTGGGCCTCTTTGGAATTCGATGCCTTGACTCACATTTTGTCGCTAAACACTCTGAGACATTCTTGGCAAAAATTGTCATATCAACCAACAAATTCCTGTCACTTCGGAAATACTAGCAACTCTTCTCGGAGCTGTTGCAATTCCGATAGAAATATTTCCAGGCACATTGGTTTAAGGTATTGTAAATGAATTCCTTAATAATATATTATTGCAATACTTCATATCATATATTTGAATACATTATATTTTGAACACGAAAACCTTTTCACGATAACAAAAAGAAAAAAATTGTTAAAAATATTAGCAGTGAAAAATAGTTACCCTAGTAATCCTAGGGATTTACAAGGGCTCTTAGGTGGAAGTATGCTGCGATTTCTCGGCTCAGTAAAACTGTTGTGACTACAATGTCTACGACCGCGAGGTCTAAAGGTTCAACTTCCGCCGGGGCCCGGCGGGGGTAGAGTTTTTACACTATCTAGATAGCTAGGTCGAATTCAGACACTGTCTGTAGGAGAATTATATTCCCCGCCTACACCGATGGGTTGTTTTCCGTGGTTTCTGCGATGAATGCTAGGCACATAGCAGAGCACAACCCTAACAAACGGGCCACGGAGCACGCGATCTTTCCTTCATGTGTCGCACATATCTGCTCCTTCGCGCGCACACACTCACACACACGCTTAATGGACTACATCACCATCATTTATATTATATGTAATGAATTGTATTAATGAACAATAACATATTGGAAGCGATGTAAGCACTCTGATTGGAGGAACGCCCATGGACTTGTAACTATGCCGCGCCTTGCTGCTGCACACGTAGTGGCTCTGAACTGGCATAATGTACTTACTCTGAATTGGTAAATAAATACTTCTATGCATACTACATCAGCACACATATCGGGAGCGTGCTGTCGCAGCTAGGGCTGTGCTACGCTTGCGGAAATACCTGGAGTGTAGCGCCGACCTACACCACTCAAGGCGACATGTAGGTCGGCGCTAGATCAAGCTCGGGAGGAATCTCGCCACCACCAGAAGAATAACCTGCTCAAGGCTATTGGAAGTAATGACCATAGTCGTTGACGTGCCAAGAAAGAAAATTGTCAATCACTCAGCGGTGTAAATTGATTGATTGATAGTGAATCCGGGCGCGTCAATAAATGAGGTCATTAGTCCCGTAACTATAGTGCATACTTTTCATTGGGAGTTGCGGTGATCTTCCCACACTGGATGGCGAGATCCGGCGCCGACCTACCGTCGACTAGCGGGGATTTCCCCAACCAGATATCTCCCACGAGAGGGGCACCACCCCAGCCGGGACAAGTTCTAAGTCCCCGACCGGACTCCCGGCATGTGTGGTAGTGTAGTGTATGTTAGTGTATGTATGTAAGGAGTGAAAATAGGACAAGGAAGAGGAAGGAAAAATCGCGCGAAGTCCGTGGCCGTTTGTTAGGGTACTGCTCCGACATTCGCCTGGTTTTGATAGAAGAAACCACGGATAACTACGGATCAGAGCAGCCAGTCGCTAGAATTCTCCTCCAGACAGCGACTGATTTCGACCTAGTTGAAAAGCTATTATCGAAAATCTTGCCGCCGTCGGGACTCAAACCTAGGACCTCCCGGTCAGAAGCACTGCAGTGACATCAGGTGATACACTGAGCCACCACTCCGGGTAGCGGGGTAAAACTGTTAGAGACAGTACAATACAATTAGTGGGACTCTGAAATAATTTTTCGTAGGATTTGTTCAATGTTCTTCAATTTGATGTTTGGATGAGGCATGGTGTTCTCCTGCCCGCCACTGGCAGCGGTAGCTCAGTGCATCAACTGATGTCACTGCAGCGCCTCTGATCGGGAGGTCCTAGGTTTGAGTCCTGACGGACGCAGGATTTTCGACACTAGCTTTCAGCTAGAACGAATCCAGTCGCTGTCTGGACGAGAATTCTAGCGGCCGGCTGCTCTGATCGGTAGTTTTTCGTGGTTTATCCGATTAACACCAGGCGAATGCCGGAGCAGTACCCTAACAAACGGGCCACGGACAGCATGCGATCTGTCCTGCCTATTCCTTGTCCTATCCTCATCCCTTACACACACACACACACACACACACACACACACACACACACACACACACTTACAGTAACATGCACTACACTACCACATATTCCGGGAGACCGGTCGGGAGCTTAAAGCTTGTCCCGGCTGAGGCGGTGCCCCGCTGGTGGGAGAGTCCCGGTTAGGGGGAAACCCCACTAGCCGACGGTAGGTCGGCGACGGATCTCGCCCATCCAGCCAATATCACTGCCATCTCCCGAGAAAAAAATGCACTACACTAACGGGACTAAAGACCAATGCAGTTGACGCGCCCGGAAACACGAAAAAATCAATCAATCACTCCTGCCTGTCGTTAGCCGGCAAGCCCGTTCTTCTCAATTGCCGTCGTCAGCGTCCACCGCAGTCTGGGGTAGCAGTCGCCGCGTCGTCGCGGTCCCTATCCCCCCTCGCACAGCTTCGTCTCCTCTCGACTGCCGTCGAAATCCACCCCTACCATCTCGCATTTCGTCTCTCAGCGGCGTGTCTCTGTTTGCGTTTACCTTTCGTTAATTAGTTCTTAGCTCCCGGCGAATGCTTATATTCGATTACCCGGCCATCACGAGTGGTCTAAGAACGCCATCCTTCTTGCGTAGCTCGAATGACGTACCTCAGCGAGAGCGGTGATTTTTTTCTTCTAATAAATGCATTTGATTTTATAGTTTTCATCCAAATGGTATAATTGCTATATACTTCGTGAATTTATATTTTTATAAAAAATACATCCGAAAATTCTAAAATTATTAGGAAAAACTATTTGTAAAGTATTGCTTGTTTTAAATGATGATTAAAAGAGAGATAAAACGCAGTTACTCCAGCATAGTCCTGTGGATGTTGCTATCTAAAAATGAAAAATTTAGTACAATTATTGAAAACGTTAATACGTTCTTCAAATTTTATATACATCTTGCACTTGTCTGTAGAACTCAAAAGTCCTTTTTTCTGCTCCCATTGTATAATTCTGTCATTTGATGACTGCAACCCATTGCATGCGATACAGATTTCATTATGATACAGGTTATTGACTAATCACAAAGAAGCTTAGAAACGAAGAATTGACTCTTACTTAATCTTTGAGAATCGTTCTAGTAAATGTTTTGTTCGATTGTGTACATTGCGTGAAATATTATTTTAAATAAATTGGATCGTAATTTTACTTTGATCCTATTTGACTAGCGCAGTAGTAGTTACTAGAGAGACACATTTGACTGATTTTAAGCTCTGAATGCAAGTCATTTTGTGTTATATGTTGCTGCTGTGTGATTTGTCCTTAAAAATTGACCAATTCTTTAGTTTAAAATGTCTAGTGAATCAAAGATGGGGTTGATACCTCCAAAAATAAGAGAAAATGCGAAAATTGTGAAGTCGAAATTATTGCCGCCATATTTATACTCCCTCGTAGGCGGTCTAATAAAACAAAACCACCTGTAGTGGATAGGGTGGAAAGCTGTCCGCTAGGTGGCCTTGGCTAAATCCTGCATGTCAACTGCCACGAAACGATTCAATGTAAAAGTTACCATAAGTCGTAAATAAAGTACCGTATGAAACTCGATGTAATTGGTATTAATACACTCGTGTGAAGTTTATGTTGCTCGTATCGTAATGCCACGCTCATGTATTAATACCCCTCATTACATCATTACATCTTCGTTTCACTGTGTACTATTTCACTTCCGGCCATAAAATAACGGGGAACACACATCGCTCAAAGGCTACGTCACTTCCAATTTCATCCTCGCCGTCCATTGTGTCGAGAGCGAGACACTGGCCCAGTCCTCATTCGAACATCTGGTCGTCCTACGGGGCTCCCGCCGCTAGCGTCTGCTGCCGATTGCGCCAAGGCATCTCCCACAGGTCGCCACCCACTGACCTTCGGCCGCCGCCTGCTCTCCTTCGCCCACTGCCCACCGTCCACAGCACGCCACCCTCCGCTCACGGCCCTTCGCCCGCCGCCCGCCACCCCCGCCTCACGTCGCCACCGCCCCCCGCCCCCCGCCCCCGCCCCCGCCCCCCGTCGCCCCGCCGCCCGTCGCCCCGCCGCCCGCCGCCCGCCGCCCGCCGCCCGCCGCCCGCCGCCCGCCGCCCGCCGCCCGCCGCCCGCCGCCCGCCGCCCGCCGCCCGCCGCCCGCCGCCCGCCACCCGCCGCCCTTTACTCGCCTCACGAGGCCCAACATTCACCTACTCTCCTGCAGTCACCGCCTGCCCACTGCTCTATTCCAGGTCCTCCCCCAGTCGTCGACCGCCGCCATCGTCCCGCCACGCCCTTCTTCCACTGCCTTCCCACCCACCCACCTTCCACTGCCACCATCCACTGCCAACGATTGAGCCCAGCTCAACCAGCCTTCATCACTGGAGACGCGCCGCGCCGCGCCGCGCTGCGCCCGCACGCCGGCGATCCCAAGGGGCCGACTGCAATCACAGGCGAGCAGACGTCGCGTCCCCGTCCTCGCTCCCGCGATCGCCAACTCGCCCCTCCTCCACCCCCTTTAGCTCCTCTCCGATTCCGCCCGCTTTCCGCCTACGCTCGCTTCCTGGCGTCTTAATCAGTTTCTGCTTACGTTTACCTCTAGTTAATTAAATCTAAGCCTCCATCGATTGCTCTCCTTCGACTATCGGCGATATCGGTTCCTCCCCCGGCCGCAGACCCCAGCAGCTCCTATCGACACGTCGTTGCCGTCCCCGCCTTTCTTTGACTACCGTCCGCTTCCGCTCACTTCTTGCCTATTCCGCCTCGTTGGTTATTTACTTATCTCAACTTACGTTTACCTTTCGTTAATTAATTTTCAACTCGCTTCGATTACTTAATCTCGATAACTCAACCAAACTTGGGTGTCTAGGAATTGGCGCGTATTGAGGAAGGTCTTGAGGCTTAAGACCCGAGAGACTCAGGCTCTAATTATTCTTTGACGCGTGCGCACGTGGCAAATTCCAGTTATTCTTGGCTTCTGACATCTTATCGCCTCAACAATTCTCTGTTGTGCGTCGATAGAAAAAGTACTTCAGATTATCTGTAGTATAAAGTAAACCGGAGATAAATGGTGACCATCCTTTTCCGAGGCCATGTTATTTTTATAATCGACTGAATGTGAAATTGCCATTGATCGTGTAATAGGCAATTGTGTGTGCGGGAGTGAAAAGTAAAAATGTACTGATCTCGGAAAGCTGTTACATTCTCATTATTTTTTTGCCATTAAAAATTTAAGGTGGGTGAGAATGAAGAGTGAAGGATTTGAACATAGTCGTGGATCTTAACTCACTGTCATTATCATTTTCAAATTTATGAACGTTTGAATTACACGTTTATGGCAAGGGGACACAAAGTGACCCAGGTAAAATTGTCTCCATGCACCCCGTTTTTTTCTGGAAACTGAATATAAAGTAACCGCGAATGTCCAAAATTGTATTTATCAGATTTGTTTACGATGTGAAAAAGATTAGTACTGTATCAACAGTTATAAAATTTAAGATATAAAAGTGTGCCGTACTTTCCTGTGTTAGGAATGTGGAAGAGAATTGAATTTCCCACATTCAGTTTAATAATAATGTGTTCCAAAAGGTCAGATTATTTTATAAAAAGAAGTTAATGAAAGATACATAAAATGTTTTACGAAACGTATTATAAAACAAGTGTGTTTAAACGATAAACTTTTTCGTAAAATTGTTTGGCCCGGCACCTGTGAGAATACGATGCGCTGAAGCAGTTTCCACCTTTCGTCTTGCATTACGATTATAACACGAAGATCGGTGATAATATACAAGAGGGTACTTTTGATATTCATCTGGATGTGCGCTACCGTCGACCATTCACAACCAAACCCCTTCGTCATTTCGGTGCTTGTTCAGTCTCCACACGTTTGAAGAAGCTAATCTAACCAACGCATGGATGCAAATAATTATGTAGATTTTTGTCGTTTGAGGTTTGCTGTTCAGTCACGAATTACGTTGTTCTTGTCGGCATTCGAGAATGTTGTTTGATTCTTATGAAAAATTATTTAATATTTGATTTGTGTATAGAAAAAAGTTTCTTTCAGAATTTTTATAAGTCTCCGACAGAAATGATATGAAAGATACATTTCATAAAATACGCTTTATGAAATAATTGTACGAAAATATCACAGTGTTTAATACACATATGGTGGAAAACGTAGATTTCAGTGTAGAATGGTGATACAGTAAAGTTATAATGTAGGCAAAACCCGGCAAGATGTGGATAATGCAATAATAACCAAACATGACAAAAAGCGGAAAACCGAAACCAAACAAGTCAAAAACGAATCAGCCAAAAGGGTCGGAATTTTTGCGAAAACAGAAATATTGATTTTTTGGCAAAAAATATTTAATCTTAAAGGAAATGAACGCCATTTGCTTGTAGAAAATTGATACAAAACTCAATCTACTTTTTAGAAATAAAAAGGAAACCTATCAAAATAACAAAATTAAAATCGTATAAATATATTATTTCTACCATTATTTACTAAAACTTTGAATACCTAATTCTTTCCCTAGAAATTTGATATTTCAATACCTTTGAATATCATTCATGGTGCAGTACCCATTCTTTGGTTGTAAAAGATTAGCATCTTCTTTTCTAGATCTTCTGGGCCATTTCTATTCATCTGCAAATGGTAAGTTTAGACACTTGAGAGTTTCCGCCCCTTCACAGCATATGTTAAAGCTTTATTTATTATTTATTTTTAACATATGAAATGGATTGTACCTGTCCACGAGCTCGTTACCCCATTGCGGTGCTCAGCCTCATGAATATAATGATGATGATGAAAGGGTGGATGATTCTGGAGAAATGGTGAAGTGAGAGGCAAAGGAAACGAAGAATCTAGAAAAAACTTCGCGCGATGTACTGATTTAGACATATTAATAAGGCAAAAGGAGCTTCGAGAAGAATCGCAGGACTGCGATTCAAAGAAAAAACTACAGGAGATGCCATTTTTAAATATTCCAACGTAACTGGGTAACAGGTGTATGCTGTCTAATTCCATCCGCACCGGACGTCCCAGCGCCTACGTTGTCTTAAAGCTCTCTTTCCAACATCTGGCCCGCTCCTTCCCGCTCCCGCCGCCAGCAACCTCTCTCGATTGCTGCACAAGCCGCCTTATCCCCCGGCGGCCTACGCTTCTGTCACGCCGCCGCGCTACAGGGCTTCATCATTCCCGTCGCGCTACCGTCTCCACGGCCCGGCGCCCCGCCCGCCCCCGCCCCCTCCCCCCGCTTCGCCATCCGCCCCCCTCCCCGCCCCCTTTCTCCGCCTGGCCTGGTCCCGCCCGGCCCCGCGCCCCTGCATGAAACACCCGCGCAAATCCCACCCCCCTTCTCGTCCTCCCGCATACCTCTTTTGATCCCTGCAACCTTGCCCTCACGATCGGCGCCCCCATGGCTCCGTTCCGTCCATAGTATCTTCCAGCACTCAGGCCCGATTCGACCTCGTAAACTTTTACCCGTGCCACACGTCACCGTCTTCAACGCCCTCCAGTTCGCCCACGTCTCCATGCTTGTGTTCCCTTCACCACCATATTTCCCACAGCTCCCGTACCCTTACGGTACTATGTCTCCAGCGCACACTTCGGAATCGCCTTACGTCCCCGCGACTGCGAGACTCTCTGCGACGTCACCCCTTCCACATCAGGCTACACCACGATTCCCATGTTCCCCATAACCCTACGCGCTCACGACCCCGTAGAATGCCACGTTTCCCATAATCCCCAGGCTCCCTACGTTCTCACTCAGTGCCTCTTCTTGAGCCCCCAACCCACGACCCACTCCCGATCCCTTCCCTCGTTTGTTTCCCATCTCTTTTGTGGTTATGCTCTCCCCCTGCTGGCGTCCTGCTGGCGTCCCAGCGCCACTGACACTGTCCAGACGCCATTCACCCGCCGCGCGGGGCCGCCCGCGTCGGCACGGAGGCGGCGATGGCGGGGCGCGGCGCATCTTCTCCGGCGGCGCGTCGCAGCCAAGCGCCTCATTTGCGTAATGCTCCTCGCACCGCCCCTCGCATCCGCCCCCTCTCCCCTTTCCCCGCCCCCTGGCTGCACGCCTCGCCTGCGCCTCGCGAGTGTTCTTAATTAGCGGCCCGCCGCCGCCACCCTCTCCGTCTGTCGCCTCGCTCCTCCTCCCCTCCCCTCCCCTCCGCCAGCGCCGCGCCGCCGTGCCTCTCCGTCTCTCTCCGGCGCCCGCGTCCGCGTCCTCCGCCGGGGCTGGCGTGGCGCCCTTCTTCTGCCTCCGGGCGGCCCACCACGCCCCGCGCCGCGCCTCGCCCCGCCACGCTCCGCCTCGCCCCGCGCCGGGTGGGCGCGCCCGCGGGCCCCCGTCGTCGTCGGCCGTTCGCGCGTCTATTTTTATCTCGAGAACGCCGGCCTGTCAACCGTTGTTTTTCTTGCATCGAGAGCTGCTCCCGCCCCCTGCCCCGCCCTCTCCCCCCGCCCGCCGCCCTCCGCACCCTTCGCGCAGTCTCCGCCCAGCGCCCCCGCAACCTGCTCCGTGTTGCGCGCCGGCCCTTGTGTTGCTCCAGTTGGGCGATGGGTCTCTCGAGTGGGAAGGCTGCGAGATTTTCTTTAGCAGTCGCGAGAAGCGCTGGGCTTGTCAGTTCACACTTCTCTTCTGTATACAAAATGGACGCAGTATTAGTTGTTTTATTGTCCGTACAGCCTTTTCTACAGTATAAATTCAGTAGAATTTGACCTTTTACTTTTCCTTAAGAAGATACACATTTGATTCACCTTCTCTTTGTTATCACGTGGTCGAAATTGCCATGTTCATTTATTTACTTATTATTGGAAAAAAATATTTTTACACTGCCAAGAGGGCTTGTTCTCATCTCGGCACAAAGATATAACTAAATACGAAACTATTCTTCAATTTATGCCATGATTTTATAAACATCCTTTCGCGATTAGAACTCGTAGATTAGAATCGCTAATCGTTACAATCGCTAGAATAGCGTTTCGCGAGTAGAACAATTTCATTTGAGTAGATTTATCTTAGTTTTGAAAACGTCTTATTGGACTGGACAATAATCACGTTGCATCCTTCTTTACAAACTGTGCACGTGTCTTCTTGCCTCGCTAAACTTTGCACTACCAAACAGGTTCCAGTGTTAATTGAGAATTTTTTCTTTTACAAATAACTCAACAAAACTAACTAGACACAATAATTATTGTAAGGAAAAACACTTTTCATTAAATATTAAGTGTTTTAAATAAACACATATAGAAACACATATGTCAGACACGAACAAACTAAACTAATAGATTATTCTTCACTCTTTCCCCGTGTTTCCAATAAAGCTAAAAAAATGGTTTGTTCAATGGAAACAAACGTTTCGCGCTGTATAGTTAGGTTTTGATGAAACATTCCTCGAGACACGCTTGATGATGAATAAATCCTGATGTTCAACTGAAAATACCTCTAGGCTCAAGTTGTCGCTTGTCCAATTGTTCGGTCACACTACAATTGTTTAAGATGGGATCATTAAAATTGGTCCCATGTGTTTACTCTCGATCAAATGCCGCTTATCGCATTACCATGTGGCTGCTGGCCGACGGACGCTCATGTTGGTGGAAATATCTGTAGAGAATTCCATTTCAACAGTGGCACTTGTCTTTTTGGAATATTCAATGGACAGAGTTTGGTGCTGCCGTACGTCGGTATCAAATACAACGTGTGTGCATTTTGCATGATCCCGTAGTTTGGTGCAAAGTGATATTATCAAATATGTATGATGAACAGTGGCCATTTTCACGTTTGCTTACAGTTCACTAAATGCGAACAATTAAAAGGGTATTAGAGAACTGCATCACCAGCAAGAAAAATATGTTGCGAATTAGTGGTCTCTCCTGCTGGTATATGATGGTAATTGGTGGTATATAATGTCCTCTGAAGCGGAGATGTTGTTGTGACACAAATTTTCTCGCACTTTTAATATTATGATTTAAATAAATCATCTTTTAATTCATTGAACATTTATGAATAACTAGAAAGTTTTCTTTAGAAAAGTCACCAGTCTTTGCGAAAATGCTAGGTCAAATTCAGCCGTTGTCTGAAGGAGAATTCTGGCGGCCTACTTCTCTGATCGGCAGTATTCCGTGGCTTCTGCGATCAACACCAGGTGAATGCAGGAACAGTACCCTATTAAACGGGCCACAGACAGCGCGCGATCTTCCCTTTCCCTTCCTTGTCCTATCCTCTACATTTAAATTTATTTTTACGTGCACTACACCGCCGCACATATCCGAAAACCAGTCGAGAGCTTAGAGCTTTTCCCGGTTAGAGCAGTGCCCCGTTGCTGGTAGATACCTGAAAGGGAAAACTCAATAATGTATATATATGTAAATTAACAACTAGAATATTAGGAATTAAGAAAATCACTGGTTTTGACACCTAATGTAGTTTTTTTCAGCCGAATCCATTCACCTTTTACACAACTGAGGGATGTTTCTCAAATCTAATGAATTTTTTTCGTTGAATGCTAACACACTTTTACACCTTACAACTGGGGGCAGCGGACTACGAGACCGTCCACGACACCGCACATTCAAGAGACAATCATATAGTATACCTCGTCCGGGCAACCATTGAAACGATCCTTCTCAATGAAACACACACTTGCCTCATCAGAAGCCCAGGCTCTTGATATAAAGGTAAATGGTGTACGTACAGCATATTTTCGTGATCAAAAACCTTCGAAACAATAATTTCAGCATTTAAACAAATGATCTGGCATTGATCAATCTTGATATTACAAGAGATTCTATTATATAATAGTATGATATTTTAGTGCAAAATGACATGTCAAAGCAACTACGAGGTGTATTAATTTAGTCCAGTGATGGGCTATAGTTCTGGATATATTACGTAATTCATACAAATCTGCATGCAGATCGTTCAGTCGGGGTGGATAGTTCAGTTAAGATATTTCTTTTTGACTTCACGCTTTATGCCACGCCTTGCAGAATGTCTGTCATTGAATTACAATATATATATATATATATATATATATATATATATATATATATATATATATATATATATATATATATATATTATAATTCAAACACAAAAGTGGAAGCGGTTGTATTCTGTACGTTTTCCTTGCTTTGTGAATTCAATACGCACTCTATTAGTGTCGTGAAATAATTGATCATGCATCGAAATCAATAATGAAACCGCCCCAGTGGAGAATGGAGACTGCTTGGGAACCATGAGTTCCAATTGCTGGTCTCCAGTAGCCAGTGAACCTAGCCTTGATTATTTGCTGTGCCGTGACAAAATTCGAGGACTACTCGTTTGGTTCTGTGGAAATTTCCTCAGCGAAATTTTACGGAGACCAATGACATGTACTTCTGAATTTACGCAGTAGATTTGTCTGGTAAATATCGCTAATTGAAACTCTTTGTGTACGTCAATTTTTTTCTATTGAAAAAATTTTCTCAATTCTATTTATTTTGTATAGCTACATTCTCCTCTCTTCCTTTAGGACTTTCATCTGCACTGCCGTGCATGACTAAATTTTTCTAAAATGATCCTGGACATTGGAAGTGTCATTTGTGTGTAATATAAGGAAAGAGTATATTTTATTGTTCTTTGGTCAATTTGATTTTACCTTAAAAGTAGTTTGTTAATGCTTGGGAAAGAAATAAAAGTATAATTTTCTCTTTAGAAATAATGAAACAATCAGAAAAGAAGGGGCAAGAAGAAAAGTAAAATGATTAGCCTTAAGGGTTAATGACAGAGATAATTATATTTTGAAAGAAATGAGAGAGAGAAAGAAAGTTGGAAGAGAAAGAAAGTGCGAAAAGTACGTGGAATTACGTGGAAAAAGTTATTTCTGCGTCCCTAACAAGCCTGTTGTGTACTGTGCATTTGGTAAGGGGTACACCGTACCAGTTGCAGCATAATGATTTTTTCTCGGTCGTAGAGCACGAAAAAACCGGACGTAATATCATAGAATCAGAAAGGCATTTGATGTGCAATTGTAATGGTTATGCATTTTTTTGTTCCGATTTTATGGTTTCATGTATTCATTTTGTCGGACAAAACTTAAAAAGTATTTTTGTTTACAATCTCATTTGCAAAATATCTTTTTAATTAATATATTTTAATTCATCATACTATTTTGTTCTTATTACGTTTATTCTCGATGTAATGTAATCGGAACTGAAAAAACACTAACAATCGTTTCCAATTTGCATACGGAACTTAGGCGTTTCGAGAAATACCATTTTTTATGTACGAGAATTATTATTGTTTTCATGTAGTTCAACCAAATAAACCACATTCATATTTGAATATTTTATTGATTCAAACATATGTGAATTTTAGTGAGATAGGAGGTGAAATTATTGTAGGCAATTGCCTCCGAATTTTGCATTAGAATGAGAAATGGAAATAAAATTAAAGACAGTGCGTTGCGTTCAAATTAGTGTGTGGCTGGTATAATCTTGTAATTCTTAATTTCTAGCATGAACTCTAGTGAGAAGCGTATAAAACAAAATTACATTTTAAAGTTAAAAAATGTATTTGTACAAATTTCTTCTGTATATTAATAGATATTTATTGTAATGCAAAGTAGTGTCAAGAATTTTCGTTTTCAGCGTTTTAAGCTATAAATACTTGTTTATAATCAATCACTGTCTCAAAACATTGAATATTTGTGACATGGGAAAAATATTATGAAGCGTACTGAAGCTTGGCAACCCCAATATTGTCTGCAATTAACTGTCCGGACCAATTTATACCATCTGACCGCACTTTAATTGCTCTATAAAGGACTGTTATTTCCTCCAGATGCTTGGGGAGTTTTGAAAAATTCCAGAGATGCTTTAATGAAGAGAGAGAGAGAGGTGGAGAGAGAGACAGAGACCGAGAAAGAAATGAAGGGCCGCAGTTTCGAGCATTGGCACGGCGGGCTGCAGTTCGTGTTTCTGAGAGATTCATGATGAAAGAAGTCGTTAAGAGCCGCCAGGTCATTCATTACAAAAGTTCTTCCGCTCATCAGTTAACTCCGTTCATCGTTTGCGCTTCTGCCTCACGCCAGTGCTCAATCAGAGATACCTTTGCGCAAGCCTCTCACTTTCGGTAACCGTTCTCTAACCGTTCCCGGATCGTTTCTTCTTCACGCAAGTACCCAGTCTTGCAATATCTTCGCGCAATACTTGCAATTTCGATAAGTTCTCTTACAGTTCCCGGATTTTTTCCCCTCTCGCCAGTGTCCATTCAGAGCATTGAAATAATTGAAGGCGTTGTCGTTGTCAACAAAACTATTTATTTCAATAATAGCAGCTTTCGATGGCCTAGCCATCATCATGGCTTAGCCATCATGGCATTAACATCATGGCTTGGGCAACATGTGGTTCCTAAGCCCATTCAGAGATACAAATGCGCAAACCTTGCTCTTTCGCTATCCGGTCTCTTGCCTTATCCGGGACATTTTCCCGAATCGGTTCTCGAACCGGTTCTGGAGACGGGTTCTAGACATTTCAACTCAGAGATGTTACCAGAATAGTGAGCAAAGCGCGTACCTACTGCTGCACCCGGATGACTCGTTCTGCCTCCCACCCCTCACGTTTCTCAGATTTGTATCACGAAGCAACGTCTCTCGGCTTGCACGGAACTTGCTGCGGACGCGAGCACGCACGGAGCAAGACGGAGTATTTCGTTTAGCAATTTTTCTCAGAGCAGTTAAGGTGCTCAGAGCCTTGATGACGCGCTGACATAAAATAACTTTTTACCTTAGTCATGGAAATAGTTATCATTGGCCAAATGAAACATTGGAACATTAGAAATCTATAATTTTTCGGAACATAAAAAAACTACTACGGAAAACGAAGAACCTTTACCTGAACCTGTTGTGAATTTCTTTTATTGCACAAATTGATACTTTCTTGTTGGTATATCATTTTGACTTTTGTTACCTTCATTCTTTGTTTCAATGTTGGTGTTGTTGTTGGTTTTTTTTTTCAGTCAAAAAGCTTCAGATTTCGTATTTACAGTAACGATTACACACCATTTTCTTAAAAACGGCTCCAAATTTTCAATAACAATTGCCATATATGACGGTATTTTATTCTTCTCTAATGTCCTTAAAGTAATATTTCATTTCTGTTATTCGGAAAATTGAGAAAATGTAAAAAAAATTGTGGCGATAGATGGCAGTTGGCAAGAGAATGGGGCAAGGCCGTAAAGCCAGTCCACACCACGTAAATTAGAAAACTTTACTACGAGAAAGTCTGTGCCATTCTGTAGCACAACTAGTTTCTATATATTTTTTTCTGTCCGGTTACATATTTTGGGAACAGCAGGGCCTCCCCAGATATCATGCTATTATTTCTTCGTTCACGTAATAACATATAAAAAACTGTTATTCAGGATATCTAAACCATTGCTATCATCCGCTAAGTCGAAGTCATATTTTGGATTTACGTCACGTAAAATCGACTAAATTCATGTTGATTTGGGTTGCTACATGATGTATGTTTAACGAATGTAATGAATGTATAACTGTTTACACATGTGTAAGCAATCTCTGAAACGACCAAGTTTGTTTTAATTAATTTCACTAATGAAAATCACGCTTTCTAAATAGTTCAGAGTTTGCATATTTTACGTAAGAATCCCCTAGCGTACTCGCCATTTTCGACGCGAACGTCGCAATGAAGATCTTCGCTGAACATTTCGCAGTCTTTGAATTCACATGTTGCCAGGTTACATGATGCGATCAAAATCTTCTGTGGAAAACAGTACAACATTCTTGCTGTCAATGAGCTGTTATCTTAATTTTTAAAAAGTTGTACATTTGTAAGTTAGTATAAAGATGAAATTGATGGAGTAATGAAAATGCATATTCATCTTTTGTTTTATGGATTGATTTCACTGTATAAGAAGTTTTTCAGTATTTTGTTTATTGGCCACTATTGATAATAATTTGGATAGGTGATGTTGAGTTACGATGAAGTCGGGTACAAATGTGTGTGTTGTATTGCTTAGTTCTAATATTCTTCTAACAGTTGTGCTTATAGTTGGGAGTTTCGACTATGGTGGGGATGCAGGTAAACTGATGATTTACAATCAGGTTTAGTACGATGCTGGAGCTTTAGCTGTGGTTGTAATATTGATTTAAGGTGCTTGATACATATCAGTTCAGATGTCGTCGGTTGGCGATTCGCCGAGTGCAGAGCTCTATTGAGTACCCCAGTGAAAATTCCATTGATGCATGTCGATTTTGTGACGAACAGAGTTCGCAGCAAGCCTTCTATCATGTTTCTCCTGCCTCTGATTCCTTCATTCAATTATCTATATCATATAAACACCATCAACACCACGTCTATTAAAACCGTTCATCCCGAGTACGATTGAAAAGGCTCTGCACTGAGGTTAAGATTAATGCCAAGCACCAAGATTACAATTTCTTCGATATTGGTTCCAGCTAGCAGAGCTACTGGTCAAACCCTCTGCGCATATTCTACTAACATTTCACCGTAGAGAACGTTTTTAAACCCAGTACCCGAAATAAGGCTTCATCGCTTTACACTTGCCTAATTGATTGAAACATTTCACTAGCTTAGTTCTCTATATCTAACAGAACATCGCGTCCACCATTTGCTCAAACTTCGATATACTACTGTTGCGTTTCTCATTTTCATCTACTTTTTACAATGAAACCCACTGGATCTATACACAGCACATATCAAGTGCCTGTTGCCGAAGTTAGAGAATAACTGCAAAATCCTGTTGCCTAATATAAACACTGTAGTATACGACAGTGACACATATTAATGACTTCGTTTATACACGGTCTGTTTGTTCGAATAAAACCGAATTAATTTTTTCGTCAGTCAGAAGCCCATAGAAATGCTGACCGACAAAACTAACGATTCATAGATTGAATGCCACTAATTCATTTTAGTTATTTAGTTTTTAATAAACTTCCTACGTTTCCACTTTCATCATATTTTCATGCCTACGCAAATTCCGAAACAGTAGCTACAAGTTCAAATCGAAGAAGAGAGGTGCTCACTTCGTTAACGAATAAGGATATGTATCAAACACCTTTAATCAGTTACAATCACAGCTAACTCCCCATTATCATACTAAACCATGGTGTTTCTTCCTTCTTCCTTGCTTCTGATGAAGCTACGCTGATGTAGATTGGAGTAGTTCAAAGAATATGCACAAGAGTCATTGTATGGTATAAACCTGCCAAAACTGTTTCCGTATGTTTCCAATAGCTGTACCAAGATCGGTAGACATGCATAACGGCCAACGATGACTATAGCGAAATTGTATTTGTAAATCTATAAAGGTATTGTAATATGACATTCCAGCATAGTGAAGAAACTGAAATGCGGAGGTAATAATCTTATGAGTTCGGAATCTATATATACTTCATTTAGTTACTTTTATCTTTCCATTTATATTTTTGATCATAATTTAAATGGTGTTTACTAGATTTCCAGCAATGTGATATCAGTTTCCGTTTTTACAGACAGGTTTTAGCAATATAAATGTCTTAAGAATCTTAACTCTTCGGAAATTTACCGATTTGTAAAGAGATGTTTTTAAAAATTTAAGTGAAGTCTAGAGGTTAAGCGAGATAAAATGGCACGCATAAAGAAAGTATAATAATGTACGCAAGAGGGTAACTAACACTTAATTACTCCGTCCTTTCTAGCAATTCCTACATTTGGCAGGGGTTAAGTTTTGTGATAGGAGAGTAACCTGTATTAATCGTTCTTTCGTGATGGCTGATAAAATAAGTTGTGAAGCACTTAATACCCGAGTTTCATCCCCTGTTTTCAGAATCCAATAAAGAAAACTGCATTATGTACTGCAATAATCGACTTAGGTTCCAGACAATAGCCTGGACTTAGCAACGTGTATAGCAGTTTCCCCGCTCTGAGGTTATTAATCGATGGGCTACTTCCGACTGCCCATTCGAACAGGGGACTTGAGCTACTGCAGTGCGGCCCTTTCTGTTGCCACCAGGGGATGAACGAGGGCGCGCGAGGGCGAGCGGGGACGAACGGGGGCGAGCAAGGCCGGCAAGGAGGGGCGCGGGTTTAGGAGTAGGAGGGGGGGCGCTAAGCCCGCAGTCGCCTGCCTTCGCCACCGCAGCTCTTCCTTGGCTAATTAACGCGAGTTAATGACGGACGAGCGAACACTACTGCACACAGCTGCGCACAATAGGGGCGGCCCGGGCAGCGGCGACGGAGAGGCGGCTGGCGCGACACAGTGTGGAGTTTTCTTCATCTGCGGGGACGAAAATCCGGTCGCCAACGCCTGCGTCATATAGGGCGTGCGTCCCGAAAGCGAGCTGGGCAGTTGAAATAAATTAAACAACAAAAAGAAACCTGTCGTTTCAAAATACCTCGATGTTGATATAGGCTGTTTAAATTGAGCATAACATATGTGTGGCCGAAAAGCCCGTTTTTCAGCCTGTTTCAACCATATTTCATGACAGGTTTTTCTTTCGCTCATATTTCCGTGAGATTATAGACTTGTTTTGACAAAAGTCGGAACAAAAGTCAGATACATTTCGTTCTTCTTTCCTGTGTTTGTGTCCAATAGATTTTTCGATTTGATATTTTCCACGTGATTTCAATGCCTTGTCTATAATTTAGCTATCTACAGTCATATCCGAGTGAATTATTAAAAAATGTGAGGTCAGTTTTAATTCGTTAATATATGTACTTTTTTTAAAAAAACCTGCCAGTCGAATATACGTCAGAATATATAACATCTGCAAAAAATATAATAAAAAGGACGAAAACTTTCAAAGAGCAATTGCAAGTTTCAAATCACGATATTCTTGATATTTCAAAAAAGAAACAAAAAAAAATTTCATCACCTTATGGTCAGATATGTGAAACAATCTTGGCCAATGATTCACATCTGCCGAAAGCTGGTAAGGAAGGGGGAAAAGTAGCAATACATGATGATTGTGGGTGTTTCATATTAATATCATTTGAGCAACTAACCATAACATTGCAAAAGATTGTAAAAGATAAGGGAGAGAGCTACGTTCGTCTTTGACAAATATCAATAACAAAAAATATACTATCGCGTGTAATAGAAACTATTTACATTGACAAATTAGCAACATATTTTGACTCATTCTCATCATGCGTCACGTGAAGAAATCGACTCACTAACGCGAGAATGGGAAAGATTGTTTAATGACACTGTTGACAAAATAAATAAAGAGAAGCTGATCTGAAACAACCCTGGAAACTACATATTGCAGCAGCTGGACGCTAAAATTCTTCTCCTCACTATGGTTGAATTCGACCTTGCTGGTATCAAAAATCCTCTACCTTCGGGTCTCTTCCTCTAGAACATCTTAGTCAGCGACTCTAGCAGTGCTGCACTGTACCAATTCAATATTTGTGTTTCTCGAGCCAATACATACAATACTTTTATAGGATATTTAAACTTTTAGAATTACACAACACTGGTGGTAACTAATGCATAAAATTTACGTTAAAATGAATATTATTCTTGATTTATGGTCAGTGTAGTGTGTAGAATCAGTCATGCTGCATTAATCCTTTTACCTTCCGATACAAATATTAATGCTGCGTAGGTACCTTTTTCTTTACAAATATTAATTTTTGACCTCTAAAATTGACAGCGTTGCACACTTTCCAACACCATGTAAAGATACCAGGCTGCCACTAACAAATATACGGCGGGGTGGAAGAGAGACAGTGGGTACTACAAGAGCTGTTGTTTGGGGGAGTCCTAGGCGTGAGGATGAGAGTTCCCGAGGGAAAGTGCATTGGGTCAATATAGAGAGAGGAGACAATTAAAAAGACTTTTTCAAAGAACGCACGGGAAAGGAAAGAGAACGGCAAAGAAAAGATGAAAGAAATGAAAGGTGAAAAAGGAAAAGTTTGGGTCAAGGAAAAGAAAGTGTCAGTAAAATAATGTAGAATGAAGAGTAGAGGTGACAGGGGACTGAAAATAGAGTGCATAGAAACATAGCATTTATCATTCAAAATAATAGATGGGGGAAGAAAGCGTATTTTTCAAGAGCGTAAATGAAAATACATAAGAGCATTAGGAAAAGGGTGGTAAAAAGGGAAAAGTAAGTAAATAAAAGAGAGTATTAAAGAAAGCTAGAAAAAAATGTAGAGGAGAAAATGGGGAAAACGGCGAGCGAAATAGAGAAATTAGAAGAGTCGCACAGCAAGTTCGTACATTGCATGAAACAATATTCAGAAATGGCCAGCAATTTCAGGAGACCAGCAGAGGCATCGGCACATCGACTGCTTGGTTAAACGCAGAACGTAGAGGCGGGGCAGCCGGGTGGCGACAGCGCGGCCCGCCCCCCGTCCAAACGCTTTGCCTGCCGCCGCCGCCGCCACCGTCTCCACCACGCGTTGGTTGTTAGACGCGAGGCGGAAGAACCGCAGGCCGCCATCTCGG
Source organism: Teleogryllus occipitalis (assembly GCA_011170035.1). Classification (NCBI taxonomy): domain Eukaryota; kingdom Metazoa; phylum Arthropoda; class Insecta; order Orthoptera; family Gryllidae; genus Teleogryllus; species Teleogryllus occipitalis. Next base: position 77,252 of record BLKR01001247.1, read on the forward strand.
CCCGTCTCCCCTTCGCACCATCGGCCACATGCCTTCCTCGCGCCGCTTTCCAGCAGCCAGTGGCCGCCGTTGCACGCGACCACCAATTCCACGCTCCACCACAGCCAACGCTCTCTCCTCCGGTATTCGCCCCTCTGACCCCTACACCATTGGATCCATCCCATTTCCAAGCAGGATCTGCGATGGCATTCTCCGTCCCCGCCCTGCCCCCGCCTCCGCCACGCCTTCGCCCTTGCCTCCGCCCGCCTTCGCCCGCCTTCGCTCTTGCCTCCGCCCCGCCTCCGCCCCGCCTCCGCCCCGCCTCCGCCCCGCCTCCGCCCCGCCTCCGCCCCGCCTCCGCCCCGCCTCCGCCCCGCCTCCGCCCCGCCTCCGCCTCGCCTCCGCCCCGCCTCCGCCCCGCCTCCGCCCCGCCTCCGCCCCGCCTCCGCCCCGCCTCCGCCCCGCCTCCGCCCCGCCTCCGCCCCGCCTCCGCCCCACCTCCGCCCACTGCTTCTCCGGAACCGCTTTTCTGTCTCTGCCGTATAGCCTATACCCTTCAGACATGCCTATACCCTTATATAGCCTATACCTTTCACAGCAACCGTCGCTGCTTCTGCCTCCTGTGTGGCCTCCACTTCGATCTGCTTTTTGCCGTCACCCCGCCCATTTTTCGCTCTGGACACTCCCCTCCGCCGACGTCTCCCGGGTCTCCTCCGTCTCCCCTACTCATTCGCGCCCTCCATCCGTCTGTTCTTCGGCAGCGGCCGCCCATCCGCAGGCTGATTCCGACGCGGCGCCGGTGCCGTCCTCTGTCCCCATCCCCGCGGCTGTGGCGTGCCTTGTTCGCGACCGCGCCTTCCCCATCCCCTCTTCCCCCTCCCGCCCCTCGGCGCCACCCGCTTCCCGCGCTGGCTGTGCAGCGACTTTTGTCGATGTAATCAGCGAGGCGAGCGAAAGAGAGAGAACTGGATTGTGTGGAGCTCTGGCGATGCATGCAGATAACACGGCGCCGGATGCGGAATGTGAAGACGATCTCCGCAATTGCGTAACGAGGCAGCAGTTGTTGCAAGTACGCACTAGACATTTTGAAACAGAGAATCTATTTCGATGATGGAAGAAAGCATCGGATTTTACGCTAGGTTGAGAATATTGAGTTTTCCTAATGGCAAAATATGTTTTTATAATATGATGAGGATTCTTGAAATATCATATTTGTGCACCAGGAAACAAATAAGATCTGTCATAAGAAAATGAACACTGTGACTTGAAAGATGTTCTGAAGATCTTTTAATAAACATTACGAAAACAGGATGTCGTATTCATGGGTAAAGTACAAAATTCGATTTTATGTAATATTTTCAATCTGGTAGAGTTTCGAAATTCAATTATTTAACTGTTTTTTCTGCATGAGATTCATTATTAGTTTTTAAATAAGAAAATGCTCCACCATCATTCTAATATTATCAAATTGATCTCCGTGTGTTCCATGTGAGTTTTGAATTTTATAGATGCTTTTACTGTTTAATTAATTCTAAATTCTTATTATTTATTAAGATTCAAGTTCCCGTATCTTGAGGCAATACCTGGATGAATCATTTAATTATTGGTGAGATGATTGTAATGATTTTTTATATCAATGATCAACAACGGTGAAATCAGGGGCGGAGGAAACGGGAGAACCTGTAGAATAAAACCATGAAACCGTTTTGCCCACCACAATATCTACACATCAATCGCGATTTCAACGACTGCGCCCTATGATGGAGAGCTTGGCTCGTGTTCGTAACTGAGTCACCCGGATTAATTGCTAATTCTTGTAATTCGATCAAAATGTCAATACATTCTGAACAGTTAAAGACCATTTGTAATTAGTTTCGTCATCATTGTTACTGCCGAGTTATTTAACATGCACCGTCGTTGTCTTTCGACAGCTCAAGAACGAACTATTTCCATGTCTATTTTAAATATGAATATTTAATATTATTCAAATATCGTGGTAAATTGTTTGTACAGGATGATTAAAAAAGGGTGCCGTCAACCACATTAGTGTGCAGATGATAATCAAAAACAATTCCGCGAATTGCCGCAATGAGTTTTTGAGTTTTAAAATTTGTCAACTTTGCATAATTGTGGTTGCATAAGTGATCAGCGCTTGCGATCGAATATAAACTGCAGCTGTTTTGACATACGCGTGAGGGCTATTGTAGATATATCTGGTCCAAGAAACCTGTCACTTAACGTTGACTAGAACAGTTAAGTTATAGTAAGTTAAGTTCGTTCATCATGTCTACTATCACTATAGCTAAAGCCAGTCAACTCTCACTGCCAATTAAATAAATCTAGTACTATCAAATACAAATATTAATTTTCTCTTTTTGTCCAGCATAGTTTTGTTATTATTGTTAATATAATGCGAAAGGAAGGGAAAATTCGGAAATCGCCACGTCAAATGTGGGCCTGTGGCTTCCACGAATTAGATTTCAATAAATATATTTTTTGTTTCACTAAGTTATAAATTAAAATCCGTCCAAAATATATGTAATTTACACATATTTCTCCAATTAATAGAAGTACTATGATCAACGAAATATAATGACCACTCGTTAACATATCCTAATTCATAAATTTTGTGACTACCAAAACATCAAGAAAATAGTTAATTGGATTCCTTATTTTTTAATAGGCAGTTATAATAATAATTAGCCTAATGATAATTAACAAGAAAATTGAAATAATTAATTATTTCAATGTGGTTCAATTTCAATTGTGGAATTCATGTAACTTTTGCAATTCAGCTAAAAAATACAAGGTACATTTCCAAAACAATCCAGCAATAGAAAGATACTATAGTTTTGGCAGCAGCTGGTTGCATGTTTCTCATTTTATTGTACTGTATTTCCATGATGTCCGGGGGCCCTCTGAAGCCCTGAAACTTCTGATCTAAACAGACTCCCACTCTCTTACTTGAAATAACTATCACCTTACTCCTTCAACGGCGATTCTCGAGGCTATTCCTTGTTCGGAGGTTACCGTGTCCAGTGCGGTAGGCGCAGAGTGGCTCGTCGCCTTCCTTCCAAATCGAGGCGGGGCTTCGATCCTCGATCACGACCCTTCCGATCGATGACGTAGTTCAATCTGAGTCACTCCATGAACCGAGCCGCCGCATGATGTATACACGCATAAAGTGTATATTACGTTGTGTTTTATAAAAGACCGGCAAAAAATTCAATCTTCATAAATACAATATTTCAAAAAAAGATTCTTACCATCAATTCTTTGCTTTTGCCCTTTTTACGAGTAGTACGTTGCAATATTTTTATACGGCCTCAAATGGACTTCTGTTTCTAGTTCACGTCTATCTGTAACAACTTTTCATGAGTATTAAGGGGTTGTTGTTCATAGAAATGGCAGATAAGCTTGCAGCAAGAGCAGAAGCCCCACTAGCTCTCATTTTAGTTCGCAGAAGCTGTCGAAGTGAAACCTGTCATCTGCGGCGTCTGTTCTGCGGCGAAAGTTTCAAATTTCTGATAGAAAGTTCCCGAGAGTGAAATACGTCGACGTTATATAAGACTTCTCTTTCAATCCCCCTAGTGGGGTTACGATGGAGCTGTTCGCGGAAGTAATTGCTCTACAGAGAATATGGATTTCAGTTAACTACGAAACATTTCCGTGGATCTCGCCACTAGTTTATACCGTCTTTCTAACCAAGTATCCAAACGACGAAATTTTACCCCGACGCTTTCTGGGCAAACAGGTTAACGACGTTATTCTCCTTCTACTCGATGAACGCACTAAAAAATGATATAAAATGAAACACTGTTGGAACATTAAATGATCAGACGCTGAATGCCTAGATGATCAGTGTGCGTTTTTCGGGCGAAGGGAGTTTGTTCAAGATGTTCGTGTCTAGTTTCAATATAGAAAATTTTTAACATATCTTCAGTTTAAAAAAATGTGCCCCTACCCTTCCTAAAATAAACAGTTTAAGTATTGTTTAAATGAAGTAAACGCATTTTGGTGCAATCAATATATTATGCAGGAAATTTATGCAGGTTATTCAGGAAATTTATTGTTAACATACTTGTACGGTTTTATATTTAAAACATCTTTAAGATAGGAACTATCAAGGTCAGTTTTACGGACTGGCCGTTCCTGTATTAAAGTTAACATTTTCTACCATTCGTGATAGATGGTTGATTTGCTGATATTTGCTACAATTTGATTTTCTACTGTATAAAAATATCGCTTGTGAAATGTAGTAAATGTCATAATGTCATGTTGATATAATAAGTAGTCATAAAACAGTATGAAGACCTGTTTGAAAGATTTTTTATTTTATAAAAGCAGATCCAATTATAATTGCAAATGGGAACATGCAAAATTGAGAAAAAAGTGATTTAATGTCATGATATTCATAACTGAGCTAAAAGATTTGGGACTTTTCAGGAAGTGGAACCTAAAATAAAGTACTCTTGTGGTCGAAATAAATGCATTTACGGTATTATTCTAATCTAATCTGACTCGTTTCATCAACAGTGCACATTTTCACGCAGAATATAATAGATTCATCGATATTCCTGTGTGTATCAAAGGAATTCAAAAATAATCTCGCACCACATTTAAATCTGTGTACTCTTTCCAGTGGCATTAAAACCTTGTTTAGTATACAGTCTGATTTCTATTTCATAGACCGGCATTCTACAGATCATTACATTCAAAAAACATTTATTTGTTTGTAATGACAATGTATCATTTCGTTGTCTTATCATAGTATTCCTAATTGTCATTTATAGCTTATATGACCTATATTCAAACATTTATTAAAGTGCGTCGTGGATATTGAATTTCAAGTTCATAAGAGTATTTCGTGAGATATTCCTTGTGTTTACGTGTAGTTTAAATGGTTCCTTAGTGCCAAGTGCCTTTGAGATATTTTCATCCTATTTTCTCACCGCTCCAAGCCGGAACATTTATGGCTATTTTTAATAAAATTAATATACGGCTAAATAATGTTAATTTTTTAAACGGTTTTCATATTGAATTTTCTGCGTGGTGAAATTTTCTGTGAAATTCTCCTGTAGCACTACCCTTCTATGTGCGCTCCTTCTTCTGTATAATGTGCGATTACAGGAGTGGTACTTTGCTGCAAATACCCATTTGATCTGGCTTGGGAAATTATACATTATATCGTACATACTTTGTGTAATTTCTGAAAAAGCAGTTACTTGGTTTACAACACATTTTTGTCATACTTTGTCGCGACATATGAAAGATAAACATTGTCGATATCTCATGTTCTGCAACATATTTACGTTTCATAAAACTATGACGTAACACACCGATTGCTCTATCACAATTAATAGCCCACGAATCATAATGGCACATTAATGAATGGCTTCATGATCGTTGCAAACAACGTGTTAGTCGTACGTGTTGGGAGTGAGTGGGTACGGCGTATTTGTAAAATCCAACTTCTGGTTTTAGCGTTCACAATGATCATATGCGGGACGTTGCAAGTTTATTGCACGTAAAACTAGAGAATAACGCGATGTTTATTATTTCAAAACGCATGTTCTGTAGCGCGTTGTCTCCTCAGAATATATTAAAAACGACTGCTTCAAGCTACATGGCTCGATTGGACGTGCTAGATACGACCTTCGTTAGAAGATAGAAAATGCATTACCTTATACATCCCGGGTGAATTCATGACGAAATCTAAGATATGCGCGTGCATCATTATAGTTTATTTTGTGTATTCTGATACTTTTCTTATCGTAAAATTTGACATGTGTTAGCATTTTTGTTTTAAAAAGGTCCAAATTAAGTGATAAATAGGTATATTTTCATTATTATTGCACATTCTAACTGCCGAAATTTCTGTTGTCCTGTCAGAAATGTAGTGCAGTGCGTGATCCGATATATGCCTGTGAAATTGTGGAATTCAAAAGAGTGTAACATCGACTCCGAGCTCATGGATGCGAGTGTTTTCCGGCTGGAGTTTTCCTCTGTTTGTGTGTAGGAAAATCTCTGATGCACGTAATAGGAGAATGCAATTTCCCTTGCCTGACTGTAATGACCTCTTCCTCCGAAGAAGCGCATTACCGTTGACAAACCTTTCCCACTGAATCGTAGTAAAGTTCGCTGCGTGTGGTCGCATCCGACTCCACGTCGCGTCATGCTTTCGCTTCGCCGCTCGCCTCTTCTGCTTCATGCGCGTGCTCTGATTCCTCCCTCACTTGCACTCACACCACGCGCCCCGCCCCCACGCCTGCATGCAGATCGAGTGAGCTCGTGAGTGAGTAATTATTGCTTGTGGGCGCAGGACCTAAATGGGTCATGACTCCCGTAAATGTGAATATTACATAGCAGGAGATGGCGGTGTTCCTTCTCTGCTGGAATGTGAGATCCGGCACCGATCTACACGTCGTTTCTAGGGGGGTTTCCCTTCAGTTACCTCATACCAGTCTGTCCGAAAAGTGTCCAACATTCAATCGTATCTTCGCGCCTGACAACTTGCATTCGTATTTTAGCGCCCTCTGATGGGTACAAGTTTCAACTCTACATCTTCACGAACTTCCTACATGCCGCAGTTTTGGTCAAGACAAGTGGTTTTTTACGTTTGTCGTATTTTGCGTTTGTTAAAAATGACGAATCGGAGCAACAAATTTGTATTACATTTTGCTTCAAAACTCGAAAAGAGTTGTGCGCAGTCCATCGAAATGATGAAGACGGCATTTGGGAACCAGTGTCTGCGCAAAACTGAAATAAAACTGTTGATACTAACCCAAGCTCTGGGCGGATAATATCAAACGTGAGCCATTTGCAAGCAATAAACATCATTTGACAGTGCAAGAATGTGATCTTGGAATACCGAAAACTGATTGAAACATTTTAACTGAAATTTGGAAATGGGTTTGCGTGTGAGGAAGAACCCATTCATTGAAAGCGCTCAGGACAATTTGAAAACAGTCAATAATGATAAATATATGCTTAAAAATATTATAACTGGTGATGAATAGTGGGTTTTTGGTTATGTTCCTCCAAACACGTGAAAGCTATCGTTGGAGCCACAACCAGAAAAAGCGCGCTAAAGTCGGAGTAATGTCAAGTCGTTGATGATATTTTCATTATGAGGGTGTTGTGTACCACAAATAAGCTGTTAGAGGTCAGACAAGCAACAAAGACTATTGAAACGCCACCAGTAGCCAGACATGTTTCGAACTTCTAGCGGGCTTTGGAGAGCTGGCTGCCACATGGGGACGAACAAAACGCGACGCATATGAGGGCCAGTTAAGGGGGAGTAGGACCCTCCATGACCAAAGGCGAGCAGGGGAGACTGGCCCTCGGTGACCAGGCATATGTTGACCGAGCGACACCTCGCATCAGAGAAGCTGGAGGCAATCACGTGACCGCCAAAAGACGTTAGCGGAGATGCAAAGGAAGAGAGTTCGTTTTGAATGTGCCTTGCGTGCGGACGTGTCTGCTCGTCCCGAAAGGCCTGAGGATGTGTATTGGTCTGGACCCTGTGAGTGCCTGGCACTGGTGCCGGGGCACCAGCGCGGTAAAGCTAGACAAGAAATGTGCGTGGGATTTTCGGAGGTGGATTGCGAACATAACCCCAGGGCTGTACATAGTGTAAATCTTGTAAATAAACAGATTTGTAAATAGAGCTCGTGTCTATGTTGTCATTTCACTACCACGAGGCTACAATATTAACTTGAAGTTATGAAGAGATTGCGTGACGCAATGCAAAGAAAATGGCATCAGCTTTGGTCAAGCAGCGACTGCCTCCTTCATCACGATATCATGCGAGCACATGCATCGAACTGTGTTCAGCATTAGTTGACAAAGCACAACTCTTGTCATCTCCCTCCTGATATAGCTCCCTGCTGTTCCGAAGATTAAAAATGTCGCTGAAAGGACACCGATTCAACAACAAAGAAACAATCGAAACTAATACGACGAACACACTAAGGCAATAAAAAAACAACAAAAACCGAAGTTCCAAGAATGCTTTCAAAAGTGGAAAGGCCGTTGGGAGCGTATTCTTCTATCCAATGGAGACTCATTGGAAGGATGCTGCCAACCTGATGACGCGGAATAACAACAGCTGGGAAATGTAAAGGAAGGTCGAATAATGGATTTTGTATACATCACGTGTAAGAGGATTTTTTCTTTTAAATTTAGCAACAGAATGTATCCACTTCTTCGTTTTAATCGCGATAATTCTCCGTTTTTCGGCGCACGATTACATACTTTCTCATCTTAGAAAGAACGTCGTAAGGCGAGAAAATAATAATAATTCTGGAACTGTTGGAATTATCTAAGTTGGTCCCATGGGTACTGGGTATAATGTATTTAAATTTAATTTTGATATATTGATTATTTTCCTTAAATGGGTTCATACACATGCACGGAAAGGCAACAATTGGTTTGATGGTACAAATCCAGCTAGAAATGTGAAAAAATTGTCTAAAAGTTGAAAATTCAAAAATCACATACAGGCACTTCCAGTTTATATATCTTAATTAATGGTAAAATTAATAAATTTTGCGCTTGCGTTGGATATCCTGAAAACTTTCTTTTTCTTGTTATATAAATTTATGTCGAGAAGGTTTAAGATTTAACGGTGAAGTGTATTTGATGTTAATTAATTCACAGAAAAAAAGGTCTTAAAAATATAGCCAACTAACACTGACATGAGGAACACATAAGGTTGCGAGATTGTTCGCAGAACACGGTACATGTTGGGAAATCGCGTTGGAACATATTCCTTTCTTTTGGACTACGATACCCCCCACCCCAAGCACCGTGCAACACTTTCTATTGCAATCTCTTTCAATTCCTTTGTCCTCGTTACCAATTGCAGCTACTTTGAGGCAACTCATTTGTTCATATATCCACCGTAACTGGCCCACCAAAATTCTATCCTATGGCCCATTCCAGTTTCATTACCAATGCGAACTTCGTATTCCCTCCCACTCGCAATAGCCAGCCTCTGGTCTCTCCGCCCAAAGCGTCGCCTATTTTATCTTCACTTTCACCACTTTTGCCGTCTTTTCCCTTGCTTTCGATCAAGGTGTGAACCGTTGCCTTGTCATGCAGCAACATCCACTTCAGCCCTTCATGCCGTTCCCACCTCGCGGATTTTATCGCCCATACATCAATGCTTTCACCGTCACCGCACAGCATCGCTTACGTTGAAGAGTCTCTATTGGCCTCGTTCACCGCCACGTCGCCTCAAGCCCCTGTGCCCCTCGCCCGCACGTGTTCGCTGTTCGTGCGTCTTCACTCGCAGGCTCACAGTTGGAGATGCCACATCTATGTCAAGTTTTTCAACACATCGATATATTAAAAGCCGATGTTTTTTCTAATCGATGTTAATGGTCAATGATTTTACATTTTCGTTGTTTTATTTGCGAATGAAAACTTTCCATGATCATAATTTTGTGAAAGTTAAAATATGATATAGTAGCTGATCCTGCCAATGTCAGGGTTTCGTGTTTGATCCAAGCAAATGCTATTTGTACTCCGTTTGTGTACATTTTTCTCTCTCCTGAAAAGACGTCGTTGCTCTGGAGTTTCCGACGTCTTTCCTCATAATTCGCAATGTAAGAGGTGGTCAACTTATGCGCCATGCACTCACGCCCTCTTCCATCGTCTCGTACCCTTCAGTAGGTCCAACTACAAATAATACAGATTTTTTCATCCTAGCCTTTCTTCTCGTTTTTACGGGGTCGATGCTAATGGGGGCGGGCTTAGTTTGTTTAATGTTTTTACGCACACTCCATTTTGATAATGATTTGGCGAGGTTTTTACGGCCGGATGCCCTTCTTGACGCCAACCACAGGAGCCACACATGCACATTACTAGACATAAGATGGTTAGGGAAATGCCTATTTTATTATAGCGAACGTATTTAAAGACTGATAATATAGGTGCACGAATCATGACAAATGATTACATATGACGAAGTTTTATAACGATTATTTTTGTTTTTTTTGCCTAAATACCTTTTTTTGGAATTATTGGACTTTTTGCTTTGTACGCATTATTTTTATATACAATGCTAAGATATCAAAAAATTGGCCATGGTTCAATGTGACAATTTATTACGAGTCGGGCCAGTGGCCGAGATCACTAAGGCAATAGTGTCGTAGTAATCTCTGACCGAAGGGTCGCGGGTTCGAGTCCCGCCTCGGGCACGGTTGTATTTGTGTTCGTCCTTTCCTCCCTCATCATCACCACTTCGTTTCACTCTCATAGTTACCATAACGTTAATGCCAATAGTGGTTGCTAATGACGCTGTTGATGCGACCTTAAATAACAAAAGAAAATAATAATAAATATTACGAGACCTTCAGTTCGCGTCTTTGTATTTCAAAATTAGAGAGAATTCCGAAAAGTATACCAACAGATTTTTCTCCTTTTCCCTATTTCATAATATCAGCCATGTTCTGAGAACATGGTCGATTGACAATACTCCGCGGGCTCCGTCCGATGTATTAACTGGAAATAAATGTGAATTCCAAGAAGGTTTCAGTGTTGCTAATGTTGGACTTCTAAAGTAGTAGAGCCAGTCGCATCAATAGATGCTGAGAAATCCTCCGCATTCAAACTGATTTTGTCTCCCTATCGTCGCAAATTTGAAATTATGATCCTTGAAAAGTTACAGGTAAAATACTGCAATGCAAACTGTTAAGAATAAAATATAAAAAAGTTGTAAATATGCAAATCTAGTTTTACATTAAAATGCACGTACTTGTTTTGTGCATTTATGTTTACAAAATAATATAGACAAAAATTACGAACAATTTTTCATTTTATTGAGTATGTAACTTATGACAATGCATTTTTTCTCCTTGTTCTTGGCATTTTCAGTGCCTTTTTAGGCGACTAAAGGCGAATTTTTAGTGCCTAAACATCCGATGTGTACAAATCTCATAGACAATACACATAAGCAAGAAATACACTCAACACTGACCGAGGTGGGATACGAACCCTCAATCTTTCTGTCCTAGATTGTCACGGCTCTATTGTTTTAGCGATCTCGGCTACTCGGATCGGCGACTATAATTATAGAGATATAATAGAGAATTGTAAGTGGTCTATTTTCACGCTCAGCTTTACCCATTTTTTAATCTTTGTTTTCAGTTAGCTCTTAATTATAAATTAATGAAATCTGCCGTTGTGAAATTATATTTTGAAGCACACAAATTTAATATTCGAAGTTTCTAAATCATCTTGAAAACATAGATGTTTAAAATCGATGGTTTTTGATCGATGTATTTATCGATGTATGTATAAATGTATTAACATTCGATCGATGTATTAACACCCGGTATTTTAATTTTGAACATCAATGTTCGGTAATAGGGATGTTTTGTTATTGATGCCGCATCGCTACTCCCAGTCCCCTTCACCGTGCCAGTGGCACGATGCTTCCCTCCGCCCCTCCCCTCACAACCCGTACATCCCCAGCCACCCGTCGCGTCGCTCCGGGCGCTGCTTGCGGGCTGGTGGCGCGTCTTCGCGCGTGGCTCCGGCGCGATCCGCTTAGCGGATTTGACGCTCGACGCCACCCCACCCCACCCCACCCCCGGCCCCGCCCCCGCCCTCGCTGCCGCCGCCGCCGCCGCCGGCAGCGACGTCATCGCCGCAAGCACCGCGCCGCCTCCAGCGGCCCGTCTTAGCCCCCCTCATGCGCACCTTGCTTGCCTCCTCTCGCCTTCGCCGCTGCACCCCGCGCCGGCTCCTCTCAACTACACCCACTCGCCTTCTGCTTTGCGAGGGTGGAGACGTGCTCGTACTGACGCACCTCCGCCAAGTAGCGAGTTTTGGGAGAGATACAATTGTATATATTATTATTATTATTATTATTATTATTATTATTATTATTATTATTATTATTATTATTATTATTATTATTATTATTATTATTATTCTCATCACTATCACAATTTAACTTGTTTCCACTCGTGCATCTCGGTTACCGTGAACAAGAGATGCACGTTCCAACTGTCATTGTCAGCACTGGATCAACCATCTATGTTCAGAAACTTCCTCACGATGTTACATGTGTCCAGTATGACAATCTTCTGCATCTGGATGTATAACCCCTTCTTCAGTTGCAGTTCAGCTAGGGATTCATGTAGGAACTTAGGAATTTCACCAGTGGCGCCTAGAATTATTGGTACAATCGTCACCATTTCCACGTCGCTCCACATTTCCTTTATTTCATTTGCCAGAGGTTGATATTTTAGAATTTTTTCACTTCTTTTCTTTGGGATGTTGTGAGCTAGCAGGACCGTGACATCAATCAGATATCCCTCTTTGTTTTTCTTGTCATGCCATACAATGTCCGGTTTATTAGATGATACAGACCTATCTGTTATTATGGACCTGTTCCAGTACATTTTGTGATTATTTGTGTCAATGACTGATTCGGGTGTGTACTTATAGTATGGTGTTTGGTTACCCGTCAAAAGGTTATTGACGCATAGTTGTGACGCAAATTGTGGCATAGTTGCTGATAAACCACTTTACAAACGTCATGTCGTTTTGTATATTCTGAGGCTGCTAGAGAGCTGGTAATGTGGTCTAGTATATTTTCTCTATGTTTTCCACATAGCCGACATTTGTCATCACGAACGTTAGTGTCTTTCAGGATAAATTTACGGTAGTTTTTAGTTGATACTACTTGGTCCTGAATAGCTACCATGAAACCCTGTTTCAACAAAAAGTTCTCCCAAGCATAGTCATTTAATTGACGACTTACGGTCCATCAGTTCTGCTTCTATCTGGTATGGGTAGCGTCCATGAAGTTGCTTCTCTTTCCAGTTGCTGATTTTCATTTCATTGGTCTGTATTTGCTTTTGTAGATTAATTTTTTCATCAGACAAATTCAATGGTGTAATTTTCCGGTCAATGTATGTTACAATCCGCTGTATCTTGCTTCCATTAGCTTTTTCGTGGAAGTACTGACGCATTCTCTCCAGTTGTTGGTGATGGAGATTCACAATATCTATGACACCTCTTCCTCCTAATGACCTAGGTCGGTGGAATCTCTCAACTGCACTTTTAGGGTGGTGACATCTAAATACATACATACGTACATACATAGCCGGCGGTGCTAGCCGAATGCGTTTACTACGCTCCGTGAAGTCACGAAGGTTAAGCGCATTCGAGACTCGCGGGTTCGTGGTTGGGTGACCGGCCAGGAACCCCGGAACCTAACGTCGTCGAGCCCCTGGCAGAAGGGATAAAAGGCAATGACTGACTGCGACGTGACGAGACTTGACAAATAGTAAAACGTAGCACTTTAATGGAGGATTACTCCCCTGTGCTAAAGCGCTCAACGCCCCTTAAAGGTGCTTGGAGACGCGTTGCGTCAAGGTGGAGACGCAACATACATACGTACATACATACATACATACATACGTACACACATACATACGTACATACATACATACATACGTACATACATACATACATACGTACATACACACATACATACGTACATACACACATACATACGTACATACACACATACATACGTACATACACACATACATACGTACACACATACATACGTACACACATACATACGTACACACATACATACGTACACACATACATACGTACACACATACATACGTACACACATACATACGTACACACATACATACGTACACACATACATACGTACACACATACATACCTTTTACAAAAACACCACAGTATAATAATATACAAGACTTTTAGTAACTATTACATATCTAACACATAAAACGCTCGTTACCATAAATCAGTAAATATCAACGTTTGACAGAATTAACACCCGTTAAAAAGACGTTTTCGACTAGCGAAACAAACGGAAAGAAATGTAATCATTTCACTTCACTGCACCGCATATCACTATACCTAAAAATTTACTCAATACTTTTTAACTGTAGACTACCCACAATCGCATCTTTCGCTTCACTTCACTTCAGTTCTCAAACGTGTGGGTGCAACGGCTTCCTCCGGCTCGACTGGCTCGAAAGCGTTGCCACGACTCCACATTATAGTTGTGATAAAATCTATTTAAATAATCTGGTTTATCTCCCCTTCTATGAATTTCCTGCTATGCAGAACAATCAATGTTAGATTTACACAGTTTGCAAGGTCGTGCTCTTTTCCTCCGGTGTTCTAAAGATTCCCATTGCGCAAGTATGTTTCTCCGAAATGTGGATTTTGCCGCTCTGTTTTTTATCCTAAGCTCTTTTGAAGTCCTAAGCTGTATGGATTCCAAAAACAGCGTCGTATTGCATTACCGGCCTACAAGCGAGCTATACGCGATTTCTTTTGCTTTCGTATTGCATTTCTTAAGACTTCTGATGACGAAATGCTGACTGACAAGCTTTACCCACTACATAGTTCGTTTTTCTCCTATCTCAACTTGTTATCCAGGAGGATGCCAAGGTATTTACAGTTGAAGACTCACGAAACGTCATTACCTAGCTGATAAGCTATTGTATGAAAAGCTCTGGCCCTACAAACTGTGCTCGCTTTAATTTTTTCCCCAATTGTTTTCATTTTATTAGTTATTGCCTAATCATAAATTTTATTTAAATCGTCCTATAGTTCAATCATATCGTGCTGTTCTGCAATTTCTCTAAATAATATACAGTCGGCGAAGAGTGGAATTTTCGGCTTTATATTTCGCAATAAAGCATTTAAAAAGATAAGAAACAGCCATGGACCTATGACACTGCCGTAAGGGACCCCAGAAATAATGTTCCTATTTTCCGATAAATGCTGTCCAATTCAAACGTTTTGATATCTATCGCGAAGAAATACACTTATTCATGCTATTACCCACCTGTCAATTTTAGCACTAATAAGTTTCAATATCAATATGTCACGCGGCATTTCATGAAACGCTTTAGCAAAATCAATAACTATTGCATTTACTCTTCCCCCTTAATCAGTTACTTTAGACAAGTCTTGAGTAAAAGACTGACTTCCACTAGAAAAGCCTTTTCTAAAGCTATGCTGTCCATGAAATAACCATTCTTTTTTATCCAAATGATTTCTTATCGAATTAGATAATTTTTTAAACAATTTTCAGACTACTGGCGTAAGACTAACTGGTCTATAATTTTGCACTTCAATTTTTGTCCATCTATTATTATTATTATTATTATTATTATTATTATTATTATTATTATTATTATTATTATTTTCTTCCTTTCTCACGGCGAATGATCTTGAGTTCCGGCAGTATGAAAATCCCCACCAGGTTGCAGCCAGCTTCCTAAGGTGAAGATTCAGTGATCTGATTGGTTCTACAACACCTTGCGCAAAATGTGCGCCGTACCATACAGCACAATTTACTGAATTTTGTAGTGCCAACTGCAGCCTGGGATCTTAGTAAAGTTCTTCGTTAGATCTTTAGGAATGGAGCCCAGGGCACCTATTATTACTGGCACAATCTTTGCTCTAACATTCCACATTCGACTGACCTCGATTGCAAGATCTTTATATTTTAGATATTTCTCAGAGACTTTGCTGTTACATTTCCATCACATGGGACAGATACATCAATGAGGAGTCATGTTTTTTCTGTTGTACTTCGTATCACTATATCTGGTTTGTTAGCCATTATAGTGCGATCTGTGTGAATCTTTTGATCATAAAAGATGGTGTTATGCCCAACTGTTGTTACTGGTTTTGGTGTGTGGTTGTGCCATTTATTGCTTATCTCTGGGACATTCATAACTTTACTTATATGCCAGTGAATATATAAGCACACTTTATTGTGTCTTTTCAGATGTTTATGTTAACCCAGAATTGGACATCCTGAAACAATATGATAAATCGTTTCAGACTTCTCTCCGCACAGTTAGCAGGTCTTCCTGTGTTGTCTTCAAGATGACCTTCTCATAATGGCGTGTTCGTAGGAATGCTGCTATTAGGAATGCTTCTGACTCTATTTTCATTTTACCTCTTAAGCCACGCATGTGTTACCTCATCTAATGACGATTCACATTATCGAGACGTTCACATTATCGAGACGAGTTAAATATTGTCATGCAGAGGTTTGTTTCTCCAAGCCTGTTTCAGTAATTTTGGGAATTCCGTTCTGGTATTGAATTTTGTCAGTGGATCTGTGTCTTCTTGGTCCACCGCTTGCAGGTTTTTGATGCTATTTTCTTTGCACGTTTTACAATAACCCTGCCTTCGTTCTTTGCTTCGGTCAGAATAATTTGCTTCATCAAAAGATCGTCTGCTTGCTGGGTTACATACTTTGTTATTCCAACTATTGTGTTTCAGTGTGCAGACTCCACTTGTCTTAGCCCGCGACCACCTTCCTTGCGTGCCACATACAGTATGTCAATATCAGCTTTCGGATGCAAAGCTCCATACATCATAAGAAGTTTCCGTGTTTTTCGGTCCACATTCAAGATATCCTGTTGAGTCCAATCGATGAGACCAAAACTGTATTCAAGTACAGGAACTGCCAGCGAACCTATTGCTGATATTCTATTCTTAGTGCTAAGTTTGTTTCCAGGATCATTCTTACTCTTCTATAATATTTCTTTGATATTCTTACCTTCATTACATTATGTGAAATTTCACTACTTTCCTCTATGCCAAGATATTTATACGTTCTTCCAGGCTCAAGATCTTTTGTTACGTTTCCATCATTCACTTGAATATTTTCCGACTTAGCAAGCTTACCCCTAACTACATTAGCTTTTGCTCATTTGTCAAGGTCAAACTGCATGCAGATACCATTACTGAAGCCTTTTAGGTGACAAGGAGACCCCTTGGAATATACCATTCTTTATCTGTATAACTCTTGACTGTTTTTGCCCATTTTTCAGAAATAACTTAGTACCCCATTTTTTCATACTGCATTTGCAGAACTCTATTAGTTTCGGGTGTATTTTGTATATTTCCAGGGCCCTGACTATCCAGTCATGAGGAACGCTGTCATAGGCTTTTTGATAATCTATCTACGCAACGTTGAAATGCCTCTTGCTCTGTTTAGCACTCTTCAAGATTATCTTGTTGAGCAGCAGTAGCTCCTTGCCCCCATACGAGCCATTACGGCGTCCTTTCTGCTCAATGGGTAGCAGATCATTTAGTTGTTTGTATATTTTACTAGCTATTGCTGCTGTGATTATCTTATATATGGATGGCAGGTAGGTGATTGGTCTGTAGTTTTTGAGGAGTTTTCCATCTCCTCCGTTAGGCAGGAGACAGGTAACACCACGGGTCATCCATACGGGTATCTCTTCATTCTTTTTTAGCATATTGTTTACTATCATTTTCAGGTATGGATGCAGGGACGTAAATTTCTTAATCCAAAAATTTTGGACTGTGTCTACCCATGCAGCTTTCCAGTTTGCTGTGCCTCTGATGACTTGTTGCAAATCATCTAGTTTTATCTCACCTATGAGTTCAGATGCCATTGATATATTGCTAGCTGCGTCACATTCTTCTTGAAGCCACATGGAGTCCTTATTGAAATGTTTGGGATGTTCCGATATACCAGCAGAGAGTGATTAAATGTCGTCAAGTGGTGGTAACTGAGGTTCAGTGAGTTCCTTATTATTTATGCTTCAGTAGAATACCTTTGCACATCTTTCAAAGTGCTGATTCTGACATCGAAAGTCAACACGCTTCTTATATCTTTTAATTCTTTGTGCATACAATAGTATTTTTTCTTTCAACTTCTCGATTACAATTTCTTTGGAACTCCATGTTCTATTCTATGATTCCTTTCAATTGCTGTAATTTTATTGCACACTTTTCGCGTGTGATGGTTGCTCTTCATTGCCTCACTCAGTAGTGAAAGTTCTTGGCGTGTAAGTGCAATGCGTCGTTCTATCCTCTTGATCCATGCTGGCTGAGTATTAGGGTTCCTGTTACTTGTTCCTGTGGGCGGAACATTTTCATTTTGCCAAAGACCATATCAGCAACCGCAGAACTAGCAGCATAAAAGAAGCTATTTATTTCTGTAAGATTTGGTGGAGATTCTCCCTCTTTCACCACTTCACTGAGGGCATGGTTATCACTGTCTATAATGTTCTTCGTTCTATTGTCATCAAAAACCTTTCGCAAAGGCCATCTCATTTTCATTGGGCTTAGCATACTTTTTTCAATTTCTTGTCGCAAAGCGGTCTTCCTCATATAATTAACTACATTCTTAGGATCTGTGCGATGTGTTACTCTTAGGGGAACACTGGGTGATACATCAACACCTAACATGCACTTTCCGGGTGTCTTTTGTTGCTGTGTCACGTTATAACTATCAGATTGTTCAGCGTCACTCCTAATTACTCTGTGTGGTTTTTGCTGTAGAGAATTTTCCGCTGCGAAGAATATACCTTCTTTATGAAGCCAGCTTCTTGGAATCAAAATTTAATCTTAAATCCGGGTTGCGTTTTCTCCATGTTTTGTACACCTCTGCCTCAGAGCTAGCGCCAGTTGCTTTGGCGTAGTAGAAGCACCAGACCACTTCTTTCATCTCGTCTTCTGTCCACCTAATACGATTACTCCGAGCCTCAGCCTGATCTGGGTTCCTATGACTCACGTCTGTAGAATGGCCAGATCCAAACATGGTGTTATTTGCTCGGTCAGAGAGCAATGTTGGGACATCTGTAGAGCAAAGCACGTTATAAGTCTTTCCTTTCCTTGTTCTAACCATATTGCTCGATTATTAACATAGTGTGAAATATAGTGTGACACTATAGATGTAATTAGCGTTGACTGAAGATCGCACGGAACACAAGCTATTTCTGGTCACCAGTTTCTGCGACTCAGGGTGGCCTCGGGACATCCCCCCACAAAACCCAGCAAGGTGTCCCTCCGGTCGCCAATCGACATTACTAGGTTCTGCAAGATTTTCAATGACTGCTAGAGGCAGCCTCCTTTGTTGGCTAATCCTAGGTCTCCACTCTTGTCATTGGCGTGGTGTGCCACCCCAGTTTCTATCCTTTACCCTCTCTGAGCCGGTGACCCGGAGGCCTATGGCTACGCTCCTCACGATTGCGATTCCATCCGTTGATTCAACCGCCCCTAATCTGGAGTCAGAAACCGTTTGGAGTCGCCTGCTCCGGGGCGGGGATCCTCGTCTGGTGTTGTTGAGGTCCTCTTCTGCAGTATTTCTTCATCTGACCCCTCTCCATCGACCTGTCCGGCAAGAGAGGCCCTACCAGTAGCTACGCTACTTCCGGCATAGCTCCCAGGATCACAGGGGCACACAAGATCCACCACCAACGTCAAGGTCATGTACTACGCAGGTGGAATAGTTCTTCTTATTATTATTATGTTATTATTTTTTTAACCTTTTTGTACCTTACACAGTTTGATAAGTATTTACGTTGGCTCACTCCGGGAAAAGCAAGCGACTTCTTGTTCTCGGGATGTGCAACCACAACTATTGTAATAAATTTGTCACTAAAATAACCATCAATATTAGAAGAGTTTTCAAACATTTAAAAAATATGTAATAAACATTGAAATTATTTAAAGAAATAAAATATATAAAATAACTTCGGGTTTTCGAAAATAATTGATATTCTTCATTTTTAAAATTGAACATGTTCATTTTTGCTACATATGGATAATGTTTAATAAAGAAGTTTTGAAAACCTTGGTTCAAAACTGCTTATCTGCCAGCAATAAAGCACTATGCATATGTATATACAGTAGAGTCTCGGTAATTTGAGGTAGACGGGACTGGGCGTAGCTCGAATTAATGAAAACTCCAATTATCCAAAATGGTTGATTTATAAAAATAGAAATATAAACGCAACTTTTCAATTTCACAGTATGCATATTTCCATAAAAAATGTACTTGCATAATATCATTACATTAATTGTTGAAGATAAGTTAATTACATCTTAAAGTAATTGTCAATTGTTTTTTAAGTACATTGTTTCTCTTACGTGCGGCAATATCAATCCATCTTGTGAACATCACATTGTTGGCTGGAGTTGCCTCAGGTTGTTGTTCTACGTAGCTCATGGGGACGTCTTGCACAGCAAGACCCTTGTTGTGACCCACACGCGGTATGGATCCTCCGGCCATACAACAATAAAAAACAGATATAGTAAATATTTCATGTCTTGGTCATTTTTTCGGGAATACATTTTTGGTAAGTCAGATTTAACTCGGAATTATGGGAAACTCGAACAGTCGAGATTTGAATTATAGAGACTCTAATATATATAAAGATTACATTCCTGGTAAATCTATATCATTAGTTGTTTGTTGAAGCGGATTTTTCCCGTTTTAACATTACACGCATAAATCATAGAGGTACATTTTTGTGCATTTAGCTTAGATGCATAATTTAGTGACGTGTCGCAGTAAAATTAATAACTAAATAAGAAACGTGACTGAGAGATTCTACATATTAAATTGCATGGGATATCACCTTGCTGGGTAACAAACACTCTGTCAAATGCGAGAGGTAGTCCTGTGATGACAAAGATAATTAAGCGTATGGCATTGAGTCGCGGAATTCTTTTGTAGATATACTAGGAGTTGCAGTATCGGTATTAAGGGAGTAACATTTTTAGACAGCTTTCACTTTCATTAATGATTCACAAAAATACGTTCATATCATTGGTTTTGTAGCCATCGCATGCAGGTTCTAAACCTCCTCTGAAAAACATATTTGGAATGAAATGTGAGCTCTTTTATAAAGCAAGTTGAAAAATTTTAAAACCTATAATTTTTGTGCCTAAATCAATAACTACTTATGCATTTTAAATGGGCAATAAATCCACACATCAGTCAGAGATTGGTTTTCGCTTTTGTTTCCAGAAGCCTTCGAAAATTAAGTTTTCGTTCAGTCCTGGATGGCCTTAAATAATAAATATCACGATTTCCAGTGACATTCGGTTTTCTGCTTTTACATTCACGTCCGCTCCCTTTGTGTTAAGCGAGTATTGGATGAGTTGCAGTACTCACCGATCGCGTGTATTTCCCACGAGGCAATGAGAGTTCGTACGTGACGGCGATTCATATGAGTTCATGCGCCCTTTCTGATCCGAAAAAGCGTAGTTCGTTTATTGCTCTTTTAGGACTTCACCCGCGTTGAATGTTTCATGAAAAAATGCAGTTAATGAGAAACTTCTCATTAAATACACTGATTGAAGCAGCGCTTGCGTGAAATGTTTTTTGCCACCGTTTCTTTTCGCTATGTATGACGTAAAATAGAAGAAAGAAGTATGAAATATTTTTTTCGCTTCAAACGTGAATTTTTTATCAAATATAATACGAGTGATTTGAATATCATAAATTAATTCACTAGCGGAGAAAAGGGCAGAGAATTTTCAAAGAATAGTGTTTATTGAAACTATTATATTTGTTTGCGATGGTTGACACGACCGAAATTTGAAAACCATTTTGTTTCTATTTCACTAATAGAATTATCATCTTTATTTTACTACGTGCGCCGTGAGTTTCTGAAACAGACTATGGTTTATTTATTTATTTATTTTAGTCTAAAAACACTTAAAACTGCGTATGACGTGCTATGGGGGGAAGTGAATTCTGTGCACATTTTCAAAATTCTGTTACCCCTACACTAAGTCATATACTACTTGAATTTTGAATGAAAAAAAAATTTAAAAACGCTCAAATGTTATAAAATCTATTTTCAAGGATAAGTAAGCAATAAATTTTGGGCTCTTATCCATGATGTCCTTCGTCTAGGAGTAATGCTTCCTGCCGCGACAACATGGAAACGATAATTTGAATAACTATATTTCCCACTGATTTCTAGAAGACGTGCACAGATAATGAAGTTACATTTATGTCCAGAAGCAAAACAAGGTGCCATCTCAGCATTTGCTCAATGGATCAGGGAAACTGGACGAAAAATCTGATAGAGATGGTTTTAGAATATAGCATTAAATATGGTGTAGGGTATGCCTGTGAAATCACATTTTTTCTAGTTTATTTATTATTACTAATTTATTTACTAATTATTTTCTAGTCGCTTTGTTGTTTTTTATTTCCCCACACGAGACAATATGAAATGCACTCAGTTTCTGGTAACAGTTCAGCGTAAAGGTATTGGGGTAATGAAATAGTTTTTCCATACATATCTTTTCTGCATATTGCTAAACTATTTTCAGTTTTTACAACTAAAATTCTGAAGAATGGTAAACATTTAATCAAGTTGCTTCTTGGAAAATATAAACACATTGCAGTTATGTCGGACAAATTTCTGTTTTCTCCAATTCCCATTTAACTATCATACGTCTGTAATCTATCAATACTACCGTCTGCTTCCGGAAGCATGCTACTTTACGCACTCTACTGAGATAATTTGTTCATTGCGGCAAACTTGTACTGTGTTCCGCTTGCGATAAGGTGTTGTTCGCATGTACTATACATGAGATGGTTAAATACAGTTATTTCTCTCTCCTTAAGCTTCCTCTCGTCCTAATATTTATATTGCGAAATACTCGAATATATTTTATTGTCATGTTTGAACGTAAACATTATTACGTTTTTCAATGTGAAGCATTTTATATTATAACGATAGGTTCATATGTTTTCTGCGGTTTTGTACATTACATTAGTTTTCTGCTTTTACTTCAGTTGTAAGGTATTATACAAATTCACAAATTGATTATTCCAGAATCAATCGACTATTCTTTTATATAACTAAATTCGATTATACAAATATAAGAATTAGAGGGTTTTCTTGGTCAACATTATATTGCCAAGCCACCACACATCTTTTTTGTTTATTTATTTATTTAATTTATTTTACGGCAAAACTGTTAAAAACTGTTTGTGACGCGCTACGGGGAGAAGTGAATTCTGTGCACGTTCTCATAATTCTGTGATCTCTGCATCCACCCATATACTAGTTGAATTTTGAATATACAAGAAATTTGCATTTTTTGCGAGGATACTTTACAAAATATTGGCTCCGATGTAATAAAATCTAATTAAAAGTGTAAATCAGCAATAAAATTGGGCTCATGAAGGAATAATACTTCCTGCCGCCTCAAGAAGAACGATAATTTTAATAACTATATTTCTCACTGAATTCTAGAAGACGTGCATAGATAATGAAGACACATTTATGTCCAGAAACAAAACAAGGGGCCATCTCAGCATTCCCTCAAACGATCAACGAAACTGGACAAAAAATCTGATCGAGATGGGGTCATTGACTCAGAAAATGCGGTACAATACCTGTTACAGGTTGTTTAGAATTATAGAGTCCAAATGATAAATAATACATTAAATATCGACATAGTCTCTAATTGTATACAAACAGTTACGCAGCAGAAACGATTATATTCGGGATTTAAAGTTTTCTATCGAATTTATTCGTTTTATGTCATCTGGCCAAGTGTTGTAAAATAATATAGTACAGTGGAGTTTTGTAGTGAACTGTTGATACTGTCACCTGATGAATATGATTACAACGTCGAGTGTTATAGTTATAGACATCGGCTTTTGCTGAAAAAGTATATTCCCGCCATTAGGTAATTCATTTTTTTTACAAAAACTGCCGATTGTAAATCAACAGATAAGGTAATGGTAAAATTCCTAGATTAATAAAGAGAGGCTTACAAGAATCGCGTGGGAGGTATTTGTTTATTATTCGTACAATTCTTTTCTGTAATCTAAAAATCTGGTTGCTTTAAGATGTATTTGCCCAGAATATTATGCCATATCTCAGGCGGGAATGAACATTTGCGAAAAATACACAATGAGCAGTAGGATGGCTGACTGAATTTGAAAGAATTCTGAGGCGTAGCATAATGAACTTCATGTTGTGCTCAATTCATTTAAATTGACGTTCCATTTTATGTTTGACTGAATTGAGAGACCTAAATATTTTTTACCTTAATGTCAGTCAATGGCACACCGTTCATTTTCAATGGAATACAGAATTGTTTATGTGAAATGGAAAACTGCATTAAAACCGTTTTCCTTTCATTTACTATTAATTTGTTATTTCAAAACCAATTTGAAATATCTGACATTGTACTATTAAGGTTTTCTTATTGCAAAGAACATTCATATCATCCGCAAAGAGAATAGGGCCTAAAATCGATCTCTGCGGGGCTCCACGTGCAATTGGGAAAGTGTCGGAAAGGTGTGGGCTTAATGATCGATCATTTAAGTACGTATTTCTACTCTTCGAGATCGTTGTATAAAGTACGAACATAACCAATCTAGGACAATACCACTGATTCCATATGAAGGTTATTTTGAAAGTAAAATATTATGGTCAATATCGTTAAAAGCTTTTGAAAGATCTAAAAATAATTCAGTAGATATTTCGTTTTCTGCCAATGATGAGGCGACATCTTTAAAAAAAGAAAATATGACTGTTTCAATAGATTTTGATTTTCGAAATCCATGTTGGCAATCTGAATACGCGTCGTGTTTACTGAGAAAGGTTTCCATTTCTGCGTAAAAAAAGTCTCTCTAATTTTTTGAAAACACTGACAAAAGGAAATAGGCCGATAATTTTGAATTTCATTTTTGTTGCCTTATTGGAAGAGCGGCTTAATCTACGCTGTTTTGAAAATATCTGGAAAAGTTCCGGTGAACAAGGATGTATTAAATATGTGAATTAACGGGTTTATAATGGCAGGCGCACAAGTCTTTAACAAACAGTCCGAAAATTCATCTAAACCGGCCGAATATTTATTTTTCAGTTTACCAATTACTTTGAGAATTTCATAAGAAGTTTTGAAAAACGACAACAACAGCGTGTCTATAATATTTGGATAAACGTCTGATGTTGAATTTTATGACTGAAGATCCTTAGTGATATCGGCAGCAATTCTCGAAAAGTATTGGTTAAAGAGATTAGCCACCGTTGCCGGATCTTTCACATTTCTATCGTTGTATTTTATAACAACTTTCTCTCCAAGCTTTCGAGTTGATTTGGTCGTTTTTTATATATTCCTCATTGCTTTTGGTTTGTTGTTTGAGGTCAGAATATCCTGAATGTGTATCCTGATCATATTTCAATTCTGTTATTTAGAATGCCGCCAACGACAAATCACCAATAAACCAGAATTCAGTTGTGTAGCCATTTGCGTTGAATTATGCTCACAATATTTATGCATATGCCAGCACTCCTTAACTAAGGCATCATGCAGAACGTTTAGCGGACGATGCGCCCTGAAGCGCGACGTATGGCCAGATTTTGGTGAGCGAGAGGAATATTTTGTGTGTCCTCTTTCCTCTGTATATGAGGCGCGTGGATGGCGAATCATTGGACCACGGATCACGTTTCTGCAATAGTTGCTTATTTCTTTCGTACCTCCTCTTTTCCCCGTTCCTACCTCATCGTTTTCAATGTTCTGCCGTTTTCGTATTCTCAGCGTGAAAACTCATTTTGTCTCTGCATCTTTTATTAGCAGTGCAGATATGTTTCACAGTTACTCTAATGACACATTCATATAGCATTTTCATAGTAGTAGCGTGTCCGTTCGAGAACTTTCGCATGTTCCACCCCACCCTAATTTTTGTTTAGGGAATAGTGAAACTGAAACTTGCAAACTTGTGGTCCGTTTCCATCATAGTTCCTTCCGCAATTACGTACTCAGCACCTGTAGACCACGGCAAAACGTTAAATGAATGGTTGCACTGCATCCATAAGAAACAATTTTCATCAGTATCAAGCAACTATTAAAAGAATACTACTTGTAGATGTTGGTGCGAGAGCGAACCTTGAATTCATAATTGTACAAATAAACCTCGTCAGTCTGCGCAACCATGGTGTACACAGAATTGTACACAGCGTGATCAGTAGGGCCCGGATTTTAATGACCTATAAATCAGCGAAATATGCAAGCATTTATGACTTATATAAATATGACGTGAAAATGACGTTATACAAGTTTTTTCTAATTCCTGTTAATTTTTAGGTATAACAAATACAAAATTCACTCAAAAACAGATTGTGAGTACGGTACATACGGTTTGCAGTCTAACTTAACATTTTAAAAAATCGCTTGTGTGTGTAAAACAAATCAAGTACAGTACAATAAAACCCATCAAACAAAATGTTTTGCTTTACTACTGCATACTTATTGTTTAATGTTTTTAAGTCTCAATCTTCCTCTCATTCTTCAGTTTCTAGAGAGCTGCATTAGATCACAAGATTTATTTTCAGGTTTTCCAACTTAAAAGACCTACGGTTGTCGCTGAGGGTTGTTTTGTATCTGGGAAAGCTCCTCTCCACATCACATGACGTCACGGGAGCGTATTTGAAGGCGGCGATGTCACTGCAGAGCAGCTTTCGTTCATTGTCTTCAAATGTTGCGGCATTTTCAGAAATTAAATCGCTAATTTTGCACATTGCAGAATATCCAGGATTTCGCTGAAGAACACTCAGAAATTTGTTGTACGCTTTTTCAGTCACCTGATCGAGAGCTCGACCCAACACACTTTGTTCAAATTCACTTACGTTTCAAATAATCCTTTGTGGTATACGTTTTTAGTATATTTGTGACAATATCACCTGATACATTGACATGCGAGACACATTTTAAAGCCTTTTATTCTTGTATCCATCAAAATATGACATAGGTATGCATGTTTTGCAAAATTTGGCCAAAATATGACCTTTTACTAAAAACTGTCCTTAAAAATACGACAAATGCATGCATTTGAGAAGCATTTGGCCAAAATATGACCATTTACTAAAAACGGTGTAAATATGACTTTATATGCACAATAAAAATACGTTTTTCTAATCGACAATACCTGGTTTCGTGCATAAATTGGTTTCTTCCGAAGGTTCACAAAAAATAAATGACTTGTCATTAAAATCCGGGCCCTAGTGATTAGTATAAAATAGCTTAATCTAATTCTTCTAAGCATGACGTCACAAAGATGACCACCAGCACCCTGGGCTAAAATGTACGTCACGGAGAAATCCTGTTTCCCATTCCTCCATGTATAGGTGGTATTCGTAGTATTGATAAACACGGAACCGGAAAAATTTTAATTGAACGTGTAAGAATATTTCATCCTACAAATTATAATGTAAGAAACGTTTGTTTGAGGCCTCTAGCTTCAAAATTTTAGTTTTTAAGGCCCTAGAACGCCGCGTTTAAGTTATTTAACGATATGGCTGACCGAATGTTGCGGGTTTCATTTGGCATGAATACGTGGACGTGTTTTTTTAAACAAATCCTTCATATATTAAAATCAAAGTGAAATTCGTCCCGTTTCCGTGAAATTATCTTTCTGTAGAGATCTAATTAATAAAGATCGATTGCGTGTGAGAGCCGGAAAAGGTATGTATACTACTGAAATAATACAGGAAACCATTTACCTTCAATTCCTTCACTCTCATGCTTTCTTCATATACCAGTCCGTCAATGGATTATGTACAGAACAATTTCCCTCAGCTTACATTTACCTACTCCTGTTTTTTACGTCATTGCCACTCCGGCCTCTTCCTATTATTTTCCTTAACTACTACTGTCTTCTTTGGGAGCAGCATTAGTAGGGGAGAGGGTCTATATTGTACCACATTTTGAAAAAAATTTACAATGTACGTTGTTCTTCATCAAAACTTGAAATAAATTTTCAGACCTATTCAGCTCTCAGCAACTTGTGATGAAAAAACAACAACAGTGGGCCTCTTCAAAAGTTCAGTTTAGGAGACTGGTTTCCCAAATTGAACCTCAGGTGTCCTAAATTAAACCAGATATATTAATTTAAGGGACTCATTAATTTAACTACGTACAATGTCTTAAGATAAAGTGTAAATAAAACGGACGTATAATATGTAAAAACAACTCAAAACAATACCACTCAGTTAAAGGCTTCCACAGCGCGGTAGATCCGCAGCGGGTGCGGCGTGGAAAGTTCCGAGCTAGACGCGGCCACGGAATTCCCGGGACCGTTCACACCGGAGCTTCAATTATGAGTCAGCGTTTGGTGACGCTTGGCACGGTTGCTCGACCCAGAGGGGAAGGAAGACTCCCGAACACGGGCGGACTTCCACGAAACTCGAGCTGCAGCGGAAGAAACACATCTGACTGCGTTACTAATTTCGTCGCCGATTCAACGCTGCCATTCCGTTGTTGCAACGCTCGCCTGCCGCGCAGGTCTGAAAGTGACCATAAGGAAAAACGTGACGCGAAACTTCGCTGCGGCCAATCCGCGTAAGGCTGCGGATCTTCCGAGTTGGTCTGTGAGAGCCTTAATGTGTGTCTGCACTTTTATTTTGCAAGTTTTAGCAGAATCGATGATGAATTACAAATGATAAGGCGGCGTCGTGTTCTTTTGTCGCCGCGCTGAACGCTAGAGTCACTGAGCAACACGTTGTCATAGGGAATTTAACACGGAGCTGCACTGCGGTATGATACGTATATTGTGCTAAAGAACCAATCTTCTTTGGGGCTCATTTTCTTTCTTTAATGGCTGTTCCATTATTTTGTAAGTCTGTTTCTTTGCTTTATTTTTCTTAGCTGTTTCTTCTCTTTCTTTTTTCTTTCTTTGACCAATATCAATTTTGCTTTATAGGGACTGCTGGATAATAAGTCGGCATTTACTTTCTCCCTCTTCGTAAGAAGAGAAAGTTATGCAATCGGCCCAGGAAAACGTCGAATTTTTGGCAGAAAAACTCTTATTGCCGGGCCCTGGTAACGAAAAAGTGGATATATTATGATTCTACGTAAAATAAATTACTTACTCTATCGTGTGGTGTAGCCGCAATCAATGTTTTGTGGGTCCTTGATCCCGAAAAGTCGATTAACGGCCAAACATCTGTCCCTCCGTCTGTAGTCAACACAGACGATGTCTAAATCGTTCAGCCGATTTTCTCCAAAACTTATATTCCCTCGTTGAACGAACTTGAGGCTTCGGGAATTTAAGAGGGATTTTTTTTATTTTTGACGGTACTTCCCATGTAGTCTCAAAACAATTGTTAAAGTTTTCACAAAAATTGTACCAGATTTTTTTATTAATCCTCGGATAGCGTAAACACGCTTAAGAGAATGGTGCAAGTCTCATATTCATTGAAATCCCTGATTTTTTAATTTTTTTCTTAACGAAATCTGTTCTTTAAAGACAGCTGTTGAAATAAAGTTAAGTTTATATTTTCGAAAAGAGGAGTTGATTTTCTGTAATTTTGCGCAAAATATAGGCAATTTTAAAGATTTTTAAATATATTTTTCTCAAATACTACTACAAGTTTTTCTTCATTTTTTCTACCGATACAGGAACGCTAAAAAGAATTTCGCGGATCTCATTTTTATTGAACTCTCTAAATTTTCGAAAATTAGAAATTTAGAATTAATGCAACAAAGTATGACATGTTTAAGTTTAACTAGTTTGTGCTCCTGTGTGCATGAGAGATGTGTTCTCTGTTGCGTTATGCGGTCGATTGTTCGATGGGCAGGATATTGTTTCCTGCTCCATTGTCAGATAGTATGGCTGCTGATGTAGCTTTTCAGACATGTCAGTTGCCGCACATCATGAAAGGTTGTTAGAGGCTGCAAAGAAAGTTTTCATCAAATACATCCTTATTAACGAGCCATATGCCAGTGGTTTTAAATCCATTCAGAGCATTGGATATCGTCGCCCCTTTTGAATGAGCTTCACGCAAGTGTGCTGATATTTGAAATTAAAGAGAAGGCATCTCATCATTGATTCCTAAATTAAACCAGTTTAATTTTGTTAACTTGGATGTGGTTCAATATAAGCAAGAGCGTATCGTGGAAACAAATAAAACAACCTATCAAAAAATCTCAGCTTCAATAACTTATTATACACTGAAATGTAGCATATACCGCAGGTATTAAAATCTATATTGAATAATTACTCGACTTGCATTGCTTTGTGTAGAATTTTTACCACTCAAGCCGCCAAATTACTTTACAACGTACAATATCTGAAAATGATCCACTAACTCTAAGTGTGCTCAACGAAACAGTACGATTTCCGGCAGGGATGCTTGTCTAGCTACAAAGAGCACATATGTGTTACACGATAGCAAATCCTTACAGTAGTTTTTAAAATAATAGCGTGGTTCAGCGTAAGCGTCGGTTCAATTTAGATGCCTGTTCAACTCTATTTTAGTTAAATTGCTGGGATCAAACCAAGTCAATAGATTTTTAACTTTTGTGCGAAATTGACATTGACATTCGTTACAACAAATACATTCTACGAATCCCCAAAAAGTCTTTGAGTAGCCATCCACATCCTCAGCACATTTTCTTTAAATTCATCTCGCCAACAGAAACGTTCAATATCATACAAAAGCTGAAAAACAAAAAATCACCTGGCTATGACAACATCACCAATGTAACCCTCAAGCAGCTACCAAAACGTTGTATTGCAGTTTTAACATCTATTTTTAATGCTGGACTTCGCCTAGGATACTTTCCACAAATGTGGAAACATGCAGTTATACTTCCCTTTATTAAACCTAAAACCAATCCTAACGATCCCACCAATTATAGACCTATCAGCTTACTCCCCTCTCTAGCAAAAATCTTTGAAAAACTAATATTAAGCCGCCTTATTAACTTTCTTAACGCCAGTAATACCATACCCAAAACTCAATTCGGCTTCAAACCCAATCACTCAACAACCCACCCACTACTCAGACTTATAGAACACATAGCAAATAGTTTTCACACAAAAAAGCATACAATTGCAGCCTTTCTTGACATTACTAAAGCCTTTGACAGCATATGGCACATTGGACTTCTATTCAAACTTCAGCAATTAGGTACTCCAGAATTCCTCTATAAAATCATCTCCAGCTATCTAAGAAACCGAACTTTCCAAGTTAAAGTCAATCAGACCTTTTCAAATACTCATAATATACTTGCAGGCGTTCCTCAAGGCTCAGTTCTTGCTCCCACATTATTCAACATCTATACCTCAGACCATCCTAGTTGGCATAGGCCTGATGCCAACATATCCCTATTTGCAGATGACACAGTAGTCTATTCTTCTCACGAAGACATACTTTTTGCGTCTGATCAAGTCCAATCATTTCTTCATAGTTTAAATACTTGGTTTTATAAATGGCGATTAAAAATCAATCCAGCTAAAACTCAAGCAAAAATCTTTACTCTCAGAAAACCAACAAATCCACCTCCATTGACTATCAATAACACTCAACTATCTAAACAACTCTACCTCTGCCAAATACCTAGGAATATTAATTGATAGACGACTAACCTGGAAAGATCACATCAAATCTAACATACAAATAGCTACAGCAAAAGCTTCTAAATTGTATCCACTCATAAATCCGACATCTTCACTAAAACTTGAAACCAAATTACTACTATATAAAAGTATTATAAGACCCACACTAACATATGCATGCCCTGCCTGGTTAAACTCTGCTCCTAGCAATACTAACAAAATTCAAGTTTTTCAAAATAAATGCCTTCGCAGACTTCTTAACGCACCCTGGTTCATCCCTAACAGTCAAATTCATCATGAACTTTAAATGCCTTACATCTCAGACTATTTAATAAGCTTATCCTCTAAATTTTATACACTTCTTCCATCTTGCCCAAGCACTTCCTTTTTTCACCTTGGCCAACAAGCCAATACTCCGAACAGAATAAAATCTCGTTTTCCCAAAGATATTTTCAGACCCCCCTGATTCAAATCTCCCCACATGTCCTCACATAATATTTTACTTAACACCCCCTCCAGACCTTAACAATATCAAACTCAAACTATCTTCCTTTCTCACCTCACCATAAAACATAAAATTTGTGTCTTTCTTTGTGGTTTTACACCTCAATAAGACAATCAACTTAGGAAGTTTTCCAAGAATTATGTATGTGTATTCACAACTCTGTAGGACCATTTGGTCGAGCAGATAGAAATAAATTAAAAAAAAAATTATCTTAGCAGATTATAGTACTCAATCAAAGTTGGAAGTTTCACAGATAGATACGAGAGATATTTTTTAAAAATTTCTTTCATCCGATCGACCAAATGACCTTACAGGAGTGAGTACATTATTTATACATTAACATAATGGAAACTGAGAAGAAATAAAAGAGGTCATCTTCGACAACATATTAGTTTTATTAAGATAGCCGGCTTTCGACGGCTTTGCCGTCATCGTCAGTCTCGCTGCTTTCGGCAAAATTCGGTGGACTGTGTCGACAGTTTACCGCCTTTTGCCGACTGTGCTGACAGTCTACCGACTTTTGCCGAAAGCAGCGAGACTGACGATGACGGCAAAGCCGCCGAAAGCCGGCTATCTTAATAAAACTAATATGTTGACGAAGATGACCTCTTTTAATTCTTCTCATAAGAACGTCAACAACACCACATCAGAATTCCCACAATAATGGAAACTTCCTAAAGTTTTTTCGAGTGTTCTTACTAAGC
Source organism: Teleogryllus occipitalis (assembly GCA_011170035.1). Classification (NCBI taxonomy): domain Eukaryota; kingdom Metazoa; phylum Arthropoda; class Insecta; order Orthoptera; family Gryllidae; genus Teleogryllus; species Teleogryllus occipitalis. The sequence goes on from BLKR01001247.1 coordinate 109,617, forward strand.
AAGTAATATGTATAATATTATAATTTGATTTTATTGTTATTGGCTGTGGATTTGGGGAAGGATTAGTATAGGTAGAAAGGTTTGGAAGTTTTTGTTTAGTTACGATTTTAAGGCGGTTTGAAAATGTCTTAAGGGAATCTAGATTGGATTCTGTTTGGTGAATTTGCTTGTTGTCCTAGTTGAAAATGGGCTATACTTGGGCAGGATGGTAAGAGACTGAAAACTTTGGAGGATAAGTTGATATAGATAAAATTTGTGAATTGGATTAGAACCAAAAATAATTCTGCGAGCCTAGTATATAGTGCTACAGCTTCAGACCATCCATTGATGAGGAAACCTCGCCTGTGAAAAAGGTGAAGGCAAATACTACGCGGGAATTCGAAATGTCAGCAGGCATTTCATTTAGCAGAGGAGATGATGTTTGGAAATGGTAATTAATGGTTACCAGTACAACTATGAAAAATGACCGGACTGCTAATTAAAGAGATGATTATGACAAAGCATGTTTCCATGAAGGTGTTCCTAGGAAGTGACAAGGAACATGAGAATATGAAGATGAGTCACGGAGAAGGAAGAGGTAAGAAAAAAGAGTCGCCGTTGTCATCGTGATTGATGGGTTGTGATAGAGAAAGTGCACCGAGCAAGAAAAAGAATATTTTTCTTTAGAGCAGAACACACGAGAATATAAAGAAGAGTGATAGAATGAAGCTGAAACGATGAAACGGAAGAGATGAAACTAGATGTTTCATAAAAAGAAATCTAATTCATATTCTTGAATTACTTTATTATGTAGCTTCTCTTCACCTCGTTTTCGGTCTTGGAACAGTAAATGATTATTATTAGTGAATTGCTAATTGTAGACTATCACTTATTGCATTTTGAACAAAACTGAGTAAGTATCATACTCATTATCAATATGGTTAAACTGTAGTTCGCCATGATGTGTATGTAACAGAAGAGTACTTTCGCGAACATTCGAAACATTTTATGTTACTAGACCCTTTCTGTAGCCAAAGTAAACTTGTTTTTGCATTTGTTTTGAAAGATTGTGATAATTTATTATACCTGTAATGATCAACTTTCATGAAAATGAAAAAAAGGCATTCCTTCAATTCAATTCAAAAACACAATATTCTGGTTACTATAAACATGACCGCTGGTAAAATAAATATATTCTGATATTAAACATAGAGAAACCTACATGTCAACTACAAATAACATTTGTTTTTCCAAGAGTTATTGTTCGTAGAGAGACGGAAGCAAAAGAACAAGAGTAATAACCAAAAACGGGAAGGAAAAAAAGAGGAGAAGGAAGTGAAAAGGAAGCAAAAATTGAAGCGCGCGTGAGCAAACGGATTGCAGAAGCATTGGTAGAGGAAGAACGCTGCGGAATGATGCAAATGGAGTGCTACAGGGATTGAGAGACGAGAGAGACAGAGAGAGACAGAGACAGAGAGACACACAGGGAGAGAGACACAGAGGGAGAGAGGGAGAGAGACACAGAGGGAGAGGGGGAGAGAGACACAGAGGGAGAGAGGGAGAGACCCACACAGAGGGAGAGAGGGAGAGACACACACAGAGGGAGAGACACACACAGAGGGAGAGACACACACAGAGGGAGAGAGACACAGAAGGAGAGAGAGACACAGAGGGAGAGAGAGACACACACAGAGGGAGAGAGAGACACACACACAGAGGGAGAGAGAGACACACACACAGAGGGAGAGAGAGACACACACACAGAGGGAGAGAGAGACACACACACAGAGGGAGAGAGAGACACACACACAGAGGGAGAGAGAGAGACACACACAGAGGGAGAGAGAGAGACACACACAGAGGGAGAGAGACACACACACAGAGGGAGAAAGAGACACACACACAGAGGGAGAGAGAGACACACACAGAGGGAGAGAGAGACACACACACAGAGGGAGAGAGAGACACACACACACAGAGGGAGAGAGAGAGAGACACACACACAGAGGGAGAGAGAGAGAGACACACACACAGAGGGAGAGAGAGAATCACGGAGAGACACACACAGACACACACACATACCGAAACAGAGCGAGACACACACACAGTCAGAGAGGAATAGGGAGAGAGAGAGAGGAACAGAGAGAGGGAAGTGGAACTCGGGACTGTAGAGGAGGGCGCAAGGTGTGAGAACGGTTGCAGCAGCAGCAGCAGCGGTGGCGGCTGCGGCGGCGGCAGCGGCGGCGGCGGCGGCGGCAGGAGCAGAGGCAGAGACGGCCAACCGGGTGATTAATTGAGCGGGCGGTAATGGACGGTCGCGATTCGCAATAATGCGCGATGGAGATCGCGCCGCCGCCGCCGCCGCCGCGCAGCGCAGGTGACGGTCGCTCCGCTGCGACGGCGCGCCGCGAATGTTCGCTCTCAGATATGCCGCGTTGAGCGGGCGCTTACTCGCTCGCTCGCGCCCGCCACGCCCGTAAAGAGCTTGCTCTCGGAACGCCGCGAAATTCCTAGGGACGATAGAGCGCAGTTGCGCTAACAAAGGCAGGGCGCGAATTCCACGAAAAGTGATTTGGAGAGGGATGTGTCAAGACCAGGATTTAATGGAAATATTGAATTTGCGATTTTTTTTGTACGTGTGGATTTCGACTCTCGGTTTATGGAATGACGAATCAATTGCGGCGAACGCACCTTCGTTTTTGATATCGATGATATAATCTGGGCAACTGGGAGGGTGAATATTAACCTTCGGGGATCAAAGAGAATTCGGGACAGTGGCGTTGCACGAGAATGAACTGGCAAACGGTGAATTTGGCGACTGATCTTACGAAATGAATTTCGATAATCATAGCCTGTTCATAAAATTTGCCGGACCTGCCATATTTACCTCATAAAGCAAAAATAAATGGGAGACTTGATTGTGTTGCGGTCGGTGCTTTCAAGTAGCATACTCGCTACATGCAGAAACCTTAAGTTTTCGGAACACAATTTCTATGAAAAGGGAGTTCCAATTCCTATAATTATTATTTGGAAGGGTGGGGGAAAATGTGCTCCAGGGAGGAAAAATTGCCCTTCCAAACACCACGCACTTTATTTTACGGTTTTTAAATCAAATAACATTTGTGCCCTCAAAATATACATGGATGATGGGAAGAACTACCACCTATTTTGGCCTCTCCATTTTTAAGCAAAATTTATTACATAATTAAATTTCCGGTAAAAATAATTTTGTCGCAAGATGTGTGCACCGTAAACTTTATCATAAAGTTTTATTACTATCTAGATTCTTAAAAAGATATTTATTATTTTATTTTGTTCTGTTTATTTCATAGTGTAATGTCCCGCGAATTCCTAATTATTGAAATATTTATTATTTCCTGCTGCCAAATGCACAAGTGATACTTGATATTTTTGCTAATATAGTGTGTCGTACTCAACTAATAACATAGATTTTGCGATGTAACAGCTGCGAAAAAAATTGATTGATGCAATTTCATTTCAATCGTTCTCTCTCAAAGTCATAATTCGTTCGGTATATAATTCCTTCCGATTAAATCACAAATTTGTATGTCAATTTTTTATTGCTATGATTTACATGTTGATTTTTTTGCAATGATTGTCCTTAATAATATATAACAATTAATAGTTATTTAAATAAATAATAATTTATATAACATTAGGAGCTGAACTTTATCGAAAGTATTAAGAAATGAAATTACTAAGAAAAAATCAAAATTGCAGGGCCTTAGAGGCCCTGCATGTGCATTCGTGTATGTGACGGGTCTAGGCATCCTAGGGTTAAACAGAAGAGAATGATGAATTGTAATAAAATGGTGAGAACATGGCGGGAAAATTAATCTTAGTTAATCGTACTACTTTCAATCGGTAGTAATGGAGATGCATACTAATGGGAATGGAGAGCAAGGAACTAGAAAAAGGGTAAAACAATAGGAAAAGAATATGAATATCATCATAATTGAGACATGTTTATTCCTATCAGTTAAGTAAGGAGTTATACCATTCAAACATTCTAAAATTTTGCCAAATACAATTACGTGAGAGAAAAAGAAGGAAATGCTTCTATCTAAAAAAATACCTGTTTATTGTAGCACTTAATAATCACAATGTTGCGTGTCGAACTCCGAATGAAACGTTTTTCGTGGAGCCTCCGCACTTTAATTATTTGGAGCTTGCACACAGAGATGAAAAAGGTTTACGAAATGCGGGCCTTTGTGAACAGACCCGCCATTAAGTAAATAATGTTTGGAAAACTGCGCACCCGTTTATAGCGTAACCACAGGATTCCATTACATTAATTCGGCTTCCATGAATATCGTTTTACGCTTTCTATTTAAGAGGTGAAAATAAGAAAGTACGTGCTTTGGCAGGGCCGGAGAGCATGCAAGTAGGGCAGGCGAGTCAGACAACGGAGAAATGGAATTGTACCCTGCTCCCTCTACCTTATCCCAGGGGTCAGCAAACGTTTTGAGAAATGGGCTACATCAAACATTTTAAAATTAAACATGAGCGTAGAATCTCATTAATAAAAAGTACTGTGCAATACAATAAATACTTAGTTTTTGAAAAGAAAAAAGTCCTACACAATAAGGTCATTAATATGTCTATTTATTGAGTGAATTGCCAGATTTGCAATCTATACAAATAATCAAATATTACTAGTGCCATGACGTTGAAACTATTCTTGCTGACCTTCTGAGAAGGTAATACGTTTGTGTTTTATTCTCCTGATGTCTTCTTTATGAATTTATTTCGATTCTTCTATTCATTCTAATTGAGTTGTATTAATTTATTTATCCTTTTGAAATAGTTATCTTGGTTCGAAACTGCCATTACTTACTCGGAGATTATTTAAATATTGTTGACAAATTCAGATCATACCTGTATTGTGATGCAGTTGAAAATTAACTACTTTGCCGGCTGTTTCAGAATAAAGACGTTAACTTTTAGTTTCCACTGGGTATTTGGATGTTAATTTGTTCTTGTGGTGCTACTTAGATCATTCCTGTATCTCTGAAGACGAAGTCTTCGATCCTGTCTTTTGTTTTCCTTTTTCACCTTTCTACGCTCTGAAGTAATAAAAATAAAATATAATAATGCTACGGGAAAAATCAGCGATTTTTCGACGTAAAAACACGTATTGTGGAAGTTACTACTTGGCTGTCCAGGAGACGCCGAGTCCTAGGCACAGGTGCTGACGTTTCGGGCGCCATTCTGCGACTTCCGTCAGGGGAAGATTCGTTAGAGGAAGGTGGAAGAATGGCGGCGGAAACGTCTGCACCTGTGCCTAGGACGCGGCGTCTCCCGGACAGGCCGCGGAAGCCTACGCTCTCGTATTGTGGAACCCTGATATCGATAAAATGGAACCTTGTTCCTATCTGAAGAGAGGAGTAAATTATTTCCTCAAACACGTGTACTCAGAATTCACGTTTTGTGGGTCTTTTGTATTCAAAGATTCGGTGATTCCAAGACGTTTCTGTCCGTCTGTGGTCATTACTAGCGCCTAAACCGATCAGATAATTTTCTCCGAAATAGAGATTCTCTGTTCGAACTCCATAATAGTTTTTCTTCAATATCCGCATCAAATAAAGCAAAGTTAAAAATAAAATTAAAACGTTTAAAAATGACAGAGATCCCATTTTGGGAGACACTCTGAATTTTCGAAAATTGCAAAAGTTAGAAATAACGCAAGAAAGTATGTTCTGCACCACTAGTTCTTCCTCCTAAATTCCTCCCGCGCGTAATGCCTGTTGTGCACTGTCAATCCATGATGTTTAAGGCCTTATTCTTATTCTTGTTTGTCTTCTGTTTCTCCAGATTTTGGTGTGAGGACGAACTGTTAACGTGCTGGGGACGTGCTGTTAACTTATCGCTGTCATTCACATGACAAATTGATATCGTCGGTAAAGGTTCTAACTGCTATAAATCAACCCAGTCAGAAGTACCAATATAATCTAAAACGCGAAATTGCGTTTTAAACGTTTGAATAATGTAACAATAACAGAGGAATTGTTAAAAGTACTCTTAAGTTAATGTCTTGGCTTTTCCATAGATATTTCAAATTTCATACATTTTACCATGGTTATGAAATGACCATTCTCACAAATAATGCAAGTTTTGCAGAACAAATGCAGCAATAGTATTTTGATCATAGACCTTTCACATGTAACCCGGTCATCTTTCAAATGTAATATACGGATTCTAAATTCGGTTGTCCGAACAGTTAATATTGTTGATAACCACATGTATTTAATACAAAGCCCGAGCATATTAAACCTCATACCTCCGTGCAATTCCCGTCTCATTTGGGAACCCGTAACCCACTATGTTCTGTTCCGCGTCGCTTCCGGACACGCCCCCTTCCCCACTCCGTCCCGACCCTACCGTCGGGCGCGGGGTGCGGGGTGGGGGGAGCGAGGCGTCCCAAAGGGCGAGGGCCGCGCCCTGCAGGGCACTCCACGCTGGAACAGGCAGCGCGTTTGCCCCGCGCGGTCGAAGGGGACTCTAAATCCCAATAAACACAACTCCCAAATTTAAACAAACGATCTTTCTTAATGCAAGGACGCTATGGCGCCAGGAGGGGAAAAAACTATATGGTGTGTCTCCGCCGCCGCAATAGTCGGGAGGTTTTGAACTGGTGAATAGAAGGAGAAAATAAGTTCTTCGTGGGGTGAAGACCATGTTCTAATTACCTTCCTACCGACGAGGTTGGTATTGAGGACGGTTTCTTTCCAATGCCACCTTCATCTCACGATGGTCCGATTTGCACTCTCTCAAGTCACTGCAGAAAGGTGAATAGTGAAATAGTAAAACCTTTCTTTGGCGGTCAGGTTTCTGGAGTAAAATGGCCATTCATTCAGATGGCCGCGTAATGGAGATTATGAACATGTGATGAGCAGACACAAGTCTAATTACCTGTATTCTATTGGTAATGAAGTTAGATATTATTTGAGTACTGCTTATACGAAAACCATTTTTTAATTTCACTTTTTGTTTCATGTTTGCACGTCAACTTGTTTTGAAGTACACACATTTACACAATCTCTCTCTTTATTCTATCTTTTCTTTCTTTTTTTCTACTCACAGACCAAATTCTCATTTATACTCAAAGCTGAAGAATCTTCAGAGCATGCAAGCAAAATGTCTACGGTTATTCGAGTCAAAATATTTTTTCCACAAGTTAGTGGAATATCTAAATATCACTGATTTAAGGAATCTGATAATGCATCCCTTGGCATGAATATATCGCATAAGCTGTCACTCCTCCGGTCTTCTGTTTCTTGTGTAACGGTTCAAAATCTCAAAATTGTCTGGAAGTTGTGACCATTTAACACAGGTTAATGTAAGAAATGTAGCTGGTCGCTGATAATGTGGTCATGTGATTACTTGAAAGATGGGATACGTATGTGTCTTACGGAAAAATCAATAGGTTTCACGAACAGTTGACCACTGATAGAGGCGACCGCCCTTCATTGAGATGGCTTTTGAATATGTTTCCTCTTCTGAGATGGGAACAATGAACGGGGATCGGAACGAAGGGGAGACAGCTGAAGGAAGGAATACTACATGCGATTATGCCCACTGAATACCGTGGCCACCTTCGATACACCCTTCATTGTGCTGCAGGGTCCCCCCCTGCAACCGGGAGAGGTAGCTCAGTGCATCAACTGATGTACTGCAGTGCCTCTGTCCAGGACGTACTAGGTTGGAGTCCCCACGGCGGCAGGATTTTCGACACTAGCTTTTCAGCTATGTCGAATTCAGTCGCTGTCTGGAGGAGAATTCTAGCGGCCGGCTGATCTGATCGGTAGTTGTCCGTGGTTTCTCCGATCGGAACTCGAAACGGAGCACGGACTGCGCGCGATCTTTCCTTTCTCTTCCATATCCTATCCTCTGACATCAGTCAGAGCCACATCTCTTTGGAAAAGCATTCACTACACTTACGGTATTAAAGACCTCGGTAGTTGACGCGCCCGAGATCACTGACAATCAATCAATCAATCAATCGACCTCTGTTGCCGCTTAGTACTGCCCAAGCCTCCGTGGCTTCTGAATAATTGTGTACTTAGGCTTATTGGTTCAGTTCGTTGTGCGAAAACTACAGCTAGGACGGGCTACCCTTTTTTCATATTCACCAGTTCAGAATCGCCCTTGTACCAAATATGTTCGAATGAAATCGTGGGGTGAAGGCGTCTAATGAAATATTATTATATTTAGATATTCCGTTTGATATACTGCTGCTGTATTCTATTCGATTATTTAACACTAGATTACAAAGGGGACCTGTACCAAGCATTATTACAAAGGTGGAGTCTGACATAATACTTTGGATAAAAAGAAAGAAAAACTCTTTTTAAAATGAAACACTAAATTTAATGGATTGAAGGTGTGTGATACGGAGATCAAAAATACATTTTAAATGTTTTTTTATAGATACACCTAAAAGACTTGTCTCTCGCAGCAGACACTTGCTTGGTGCTGTCCACACATGGCTTTTGAGAAGCGTCCGCAGAAGTACCTCGTGATGCGACCTTTGTTATGATCGCCATCGTTTCATTATGATAGATAATGTTCAGAACAAAACTTAAATGCTACAAGACAAGAAATTTGTATTCATTATTTTGAATATTAGCCAATAGAGTGCCAGAATTATCAATGGAGTATTTGCAAAGGCGTAGTCTATTGGATGACACTTGTTAAAATGGCGTATATCGGAATTAGGCGCACGTACATTGCGCGTATTTCACTGGCTAGACACACAATGAAGGTACACCAGGCGAGAGTTTGAGAAACGGTGAGTGAGGGGAAAGGGGTGGGGGAAGCTTTCGGCACCAGTTGCGCGCCTGACAGACGACGTCTTTGTAATCTACGGTTAAGGGAGATTCGTTTTCATTGTTTTAAATAAATAATTGGGCAGAAGAAAACTACCTCCAAATCAATGAAATCAAGACAGTGCTGATGACTTTCCGAAAAGGATGAAAATTTACAGCAAGTGAGAAAATAAAATTTAAGAACAAACATCTCGAAATAGCTCGATATTACAGATATTTAGGGATAACACTTCAGACAACAGGCAGCTCATTCAAAATTCTTATCGGAGAAAAAGTAGCAACGGCGATTAGATCTATGTACTCAAAAATATCTACAAACTGCCTCTAGAATCAGCAATCAAAATATTTCATGCAGTCATTATCCCTATCATAACCTACGTAATAAATTAATACGGGGAAAACTATCAATTGCTGATTCCATAGGGAAAACTAAGGCAAGATACCTAAAGAGAGTCCTGTGTCTTCCAAGGAACCCAAAATCAAGATTAGTATATGAACTGACAAGAGAACCATTCTACATTGAGGACTTGAGATACCAATTACTACTACAATCCACCAGGCAAAGTACACAAATGCTAGAAGGAAAAAAAGAAGAGAGAAATTCGGCCAGAATTCTACTCAATAGACGGAAAGAAATGGATGGAAACAAATCTGGAATTAAGATACGTGATAACAAGACTGGCGGCTCATGGGTTTCATCACAAAATCTGCGCAACCTCACATCACCACGAAATGAAAAAGGACTGCGTGTGCTCCCAGTGTGGTGAACAGTGTGAAAGATATCATATTCAAATATGCTAGAAAAGAATTAAATCAGGAACAGAATATAGCAATGAACCTTAATTACATTTTTATGCACTTTCATGCGCACTCCATTATTTATTTATAAAATTAATATTTGTGTTTTGTTGATGTTCAAGACACCCATGTGCAATTTGACTGTTAACATGCTCCGAACACTGAATTCCGACGAGATATTTTTCCAAAAACCGATTGAATTTTTTAGGCATACAGAAATTTCGTGTGTGATTTAAAAAGTGAGACCTCTCCGCAAAGACATTAAGTTACTTTCGTTTCTTTTTAGTATTAAATTTTTTTAGAAACGCAACTAATAATATTTCAGTTTTAAAAAGATTTCGAATCGTGTTTAAAATTAACGATATTTTTCTATTTTGTAAACTCATGGCAAATATCAAACGTTTATAATGGTGTTCGACATTCAGTAAATAATTGTATTGAAGAGGATATTGCATTTCAAAATGTAATAAAGGATGGGGAGGTTAAAATCAATATTTTTGTGAAACGCTTTGCATTATTTGCGTGCCACTGTTTTATTCCTGAATATTCTCTCTACACATTCTGTTCGTCAGCGCATCTGACGCACCGGAACGCGTCACTAACTGTAGCGTGAAGAATTTCTAGCTAACACTTCCTTGTTCGACTATTAATAATGCATTACGAATTTAAAATATGCATTAATGCCTTTCTATAGTAATTGGATGGGGTAAATGTGTCTTTGGTAAGAGAATGAAGCCGATCCACTCATCACAGAAGCTGTAAATAAATATCTACGAGCATGTGTGCTCAGAATTAGCAACGGGAGCTGACGTTGGCCATGCGATATCCCGCTCATGTGCGTTTCTTTTGTTTTACGAGGCGGAATTGCAAAATAAATAAGTTGTGGTTGGTGTATGCTCTATACTGTCTATATACTCCGTAGTGTATGTAGTTAACGATAAAGTAAAGAGTAAATTTTCTGGTTGCCTAGGAGCCAAGATAGCCGGCAAAGACGTCCGCCGAGACCTCGAAAGTGTGGCAGGACGAAAAAGAAAGTTATACACACATTTTGCGTACATACACGTACATACAATTTGCTTCAAATAGTTTACATGATACAAACAGTTTGCATTATAACTGTTACAATTAGGTTCACGAGAACGGAATATTAGCGTGAAAAATATCCGAGAAGATATAAACGGGTTGAGCGACATTTTCTTTCTATTGTTTCCTAAAACCCCAATTAAGAGATAATTTGATTGCCACAGAAAATTAAAAAGTATTTTCGAATTACAGAAGTTCGTAGATATGAAATAATGAACGCGTAATTAATTAGGATTTGAAAAGTACTACATTTTTGTGAATTAAGCCTCTAAGTTCTGAAAGTTGAAATGATGAACATACTAGATGTCCTGTGGAAACGAGGTTACTTCGTGCTCCCCCTTCAATCTCTCTCTCTTTCCCTCTTCCCCTCCCTCTCTCTGTCTCTTTCTTGAGAGAGGATTTCGAAAGTTCTAATCAATAAATGTGCCAAACTCTAGCCGGGCCAGGGTCATTGCTAAGATGCTGCGGAGAGATTTTATAATTCGGCGTCAGCGTTCGCATTGCTAATCTGGCTGGGGCGCCGCGTCAAGGGCGGGGGGTTGAACGCGAGGTTTGAAGCGTCAACGAGAACAGAAAGCACAGCGCCTCGGTGCCGCTGCCGCCACCGCCAGAGCCGTCGGCGTGCGGCGCGGCGCGGCGCCGGCTTATCTCCATGCACTCGGCGCCGCTCTTGCCTGGAGTGCACCGCGCGACGAAATGCCGAGATGCAGGCGCCGCTGGCGACGGCGGCAGAAGGCGCGGCAACGACTGCGCGCTTCCGTGCCATTCGGAAGGTCGGGGCGGGGAATATTTCGCGAACGAGCGAAAGTCAATTGGAGGCAGCGAAGGAGGAGAAACCCTGCGCTCGAGGTGGGGAAAGAGGAAGAGGACGATGAAGAAAAAAGAGGAGGAAGAGGGCGAGGAAGAAAAAATAGGAGAAGGAAGAGGGCGATGAAGAAAAAATAGGAGAAAGAAGAGCACAGTGAAGAAAAAATAGGAGAAAGAAGAGCACAATGAAGAAAAAGGAGGAGGAGGAACAGGACGATGCGGTGGGGTCGAACTGCGGCGCTGCAGGGCAAAGCAGGTCACGAAGGACGCTATACGAAAGTATCTGCAAGTGAAGGATAATGGAGAAGAGGCGCTGCGTGTCTGCGGAGGTTCTCGCTCGCCAGGGGGCGGCGTTGGCAGTGGTAGTGGCCGGAACGGTGGGGGGTGGGGGTGGAGCGGGAGGAGGGACGGGGCGGGGGCGGCCCGGATCCCAGTCGTTCGATACAGCCCGACGCCGCCGACGCCGACGCTGCCGTCGACGTCGCCGCCGCTGCTGCGCTATCGGGTTCGCTCCGGCGGTGGCAAGTCGACGCAGGTCGTTGCGGCCACCAACAACGAAGGTCGCATGGAATGCTAATAGACGTTCATCCTCGGTCTTGCTCTCTTCGGAATCCTTATACCTATCGGGGCTTTTAATGTTCGCGATTTCTTTCTTCTGACTCTCCACGCGGTCACCACGGTGCTCGTCGTCGTCGTCTTAAAAGTTCTTACGGAGGCATGTGCTTCTTCAATCTCGGACGTTTTTCTTTTTGTGACATCAAGACGATGTCAATACTTGTATCTCTTACATTCTCATTTCACTCTTTTTTATTTTTTTCTTCCTACAAGAGTCCTAATAACTCTCTTCCTTCATATTAATTCCTTCCATTTCTTTGTTTTCTCTGTATTTTCTATTTGTGCGATCGTTTTTAGTCTTAAATTTATTGGCCCCGTTAAATTTTAAGGATAATTGATGCTGCCATTATTTTCACTGACTTATTATGTTGACGTTTGTCTTTTATTTTGACGCCCTCTACTTTAATGTAGTCTAGAAAGTTCTTAATGTAACTTTATCTGTGATAGTTTTGGAAGTTGTTCGTTTCCCGTTGTACTATTAGTACTTAAATTTCCTATCCCCAGAAATGTTACCAAGCTCGCTGAGAGCAGTTAGTTGAAAATGAGCGTGTCAGCAAGAGGATATATTTTGAAAATTAACGGTAGATAAAAGGGAAATAATATGGCGATAAGCAATACTAAATAAGGAATACACTTCTAACTATATGCTACTCTCTAAAGAGCACAACATGTTGAAATAAATGCACCTATATAGACTTTCTGAGATATTTTCTATCGCTTCACTCAAAGCACATTCAATGCACGGATGTCCTTCGTTGATACATTTGCTGGCGTCCCGGCCCCTTTAATATTATCCATATTCTTAAAAGGGCAAGAACTCACTGAAGAGACTTAAGTATCGAAAGAGTTGTCAGAAATGGTACGATTTAACTGCTACACTACAATTTTTACTTGCCTGAAGGAATTTGAAGTCCACACAATTGACCTAAATGATATTTGTGGCAGCTTTTCCCCCTTTTGCTCCACGAACCGTATGAACCGATCAGTTTTAATTGATTTGTTGCCACGTTTTCTGTTACGGCATAACTAGTGCAATGGTGGTATTTCATATTGTCCCTACCAAGACAATTTCCCGGTTTCCATCTTGCGGTTGGGTGGAGATCGTAAATAGCTAATCGTATCACGAGCATGCTGGCAATACAATATCCTGGGGGAATCGATCCAAAATACAATACATTGCATTAACAATTACTTGAAAGGACATTAGTTTGGGGGCATTCAATGAAAGGTGTTTTATTTGGTGAACACGTCAAAGCGCTATGTTTGTCCCGACCTTGGTACCAGTGCACAAATCGGGTTCGGTGTTGTTGTTGCTTGTTTTGTTTGTTTTTTGGTCTCGTTTCCCTATATTTTTACAATACTACTATTGTGACGTTAATCGCATCCTTAACACGTACTCAAAACTCATTGCCCATGCATGGTAAAGACCTCAGGCAGAAATTTAAATTCATAATGAAGTTTCGTAGATTTGAGATCTTGGTTCATGTTCAAGTAGGTATTCGACACCGCTTAAATCGCTGATAATTAAAAATGCTTCGACGAAAATTCTATAAGCGAGTTGTTCTGACCTGACCATTCCTCTGTGGTTTCCTCTGATCAATGCCTGACGAATTCCAGAGTTGTGCCTTACTCAACGGCCCGCGAACGGCCCGCGATCTTTCCTTCTCCATGCTTCCCCGCCCTCGTTATAGGAGCTGCATTTCAACTTTAAACGTTTTAACACTTGGAGCTCTCCGTCTCATGAAGGTGTCTTGAAAGTCGTGGTATTGAGAGTATGTGTATGTTACATAAAAGTTCGAATTGGAGTGTAGCGCCGAAGTACGAATTAGATATTGAAATCAAAAACAAGTCCATGGAATAATTAATCTTTATTTCAAATATCAGTACCTAACCTTTTCGGCCATGCTTGGAATGAATGCATGTGATGGACGGGAGACGGGTGATGATGTTGATATATGATATATGATGAATGAATGATGATGCAAGAAAGAGAAGTAGGGAAAACAAGAGACCTGTCGTGAACCGGCATTGTCCTCCCCAAATTGCACATGGATCGATCAAAATCTGAACCCTCAGTACCTGCGGGCGATAGGTGAGAGGTCTGACACCACGGGTCGACTCGCAGTTGCATAGAATAACATTAAAGTGTGCAAATGCTGCATGAATCCTGGAAGCGTGAACATTTGGAGACTCGAAACTATAAGCGGTCACCTCCGCTAACATCTGCCCATCTGCTCTGCTTGCCCGTCGCCTGCAACGTTACCGGCCCGCAGCGCTTGCGTCGTTCCGTCTTTCCACCCACATCGCCCGCAGCGTTGGCGGCGTCCCTTCAGATCCCTTCAGTTCTCTACGAGCCCGCAGCCTCCCCCGCCGCCGGCGACCACATCGCCCCCGGAGGCTCAGAATGTCACGGGGATTTCCTCGTCGCCTCAGATCCCTTCATTCCGACAAACCTACACGCTCCCTCGGTGTCGCTCCCGTTATCTCGTCACCTTGTCCATTTGTGTTATTTGCAGGTTGACTGCGCACTTCCCTGCGAAATAGGATACGACTCATGTGGGCGTGAGATAGTTGTTTTAGATTTATGGTCACTATATTTCAATGTTTTTTGGTATCGCGGTTTTTGGTATTTTTTTCAAATTTATTTCCTAAAAACAAGAAGTATTAGTTTCAGCTTACAAAACAGACAAAAGTTATTATGCGAATTGACGTTTTTTTGACAGAACAAAGTGGTATAAGTGCATTTTGGCAAAGTTTGGGTTAGGAGTAAGACTGTAAATTTAAAGCTCCATTTTATGTCCTGTATAAAAGTTAATCAAATTGATCAGTTACTGCGTTTTAGCAGTGAAAAGAAAATGCCTTCCTAGCATTATCTACAGTCAATTAACATTGAACTCAATTTTCTCAGTACCACATTTAACCGTACTTATATGCTTTATGCTCCAAGCCCTTCAAATGATGTATTTTTGTCAGTGATCGTACTATTTTTTGAAAAGTCTCCCATAAATTCCTTCGCATGTGGATAATTCTAATGACAACTTCATCTGGATTGATTAAAGTAACGATTTCGTCGGGATTTTACGTTTTGAATGACCGTATATGCTATTTTGGACATTAATATAATGTTCGTGTGATCGATTTTCTCACTGGATGTTGGAAATTTCTGACATAAACAATGCGTTTTTGTTAGGTCAAATAAAGGTGTAGGTACCGTATCATAAATTTGTGGCATGTAAATAAATTTTACAACTGCAATACAGGTCTTCATTGCCTGCGAATCCAAAATGAAGAGAGCAAGAACAATAAAAGAAGTAGTGGCCTGGTTTTCACAAACATATTAGTGGAGATATCTGTTCGCTTCACTTAAGTGTAAAATCACACCCAAAATAAAGCTTTTTATGTAGATGTGACCTTTGTCTCGTATTCTGGCTGTCTGTGTAGCCCGCGTACGGGCCATGGCCTACCAGCTGCGTCCCGGCCTTGCGGTCATCGCTTAGGGGGTACGTGTGGTTAGCATGAAGACATCCCCACTCCGTATTCTGGTCTTCTCAACCTGGGAAATCGAGTTTTTTCATCGTCACACAGCAACATATACATTGCAAGGAATGCACGCATTATAATTTTACCTGGTCGGGAATCGAACCCGCGGTCGTGTCATGGAAAGCGAGCACGCAGACCCATGAGCTAAACCGCGAGGGTGTCTCGTATTCTACTTTGCGAAATAATAGTATTTTCTTTACCAGGCGAGATAATTTCTTCCTCGTAACGCTTCGTATCCGTCGCGTCACTTTTGCCCCTCCGTGCGAAAGTTCACAGTGAAGCGTGAGTAAGAACACGATCTTCAGACTGCGGGATAAAAACATTAAAGAAGGGGCGTCGCTGTGTGCCCCCGAGCTGGAAGGGGTGGGAGGGTGCGAGCGGTGCGATTGAAGCGGGTACCCCCCTCTCACCCCCCGATGCTGCGGTGGGTGTAAGTTTGCCTTTCTCCCTTCCACAAAAAACAGAAGATGAGAAATGTCTGCGCCGTTGTCATTTGTTATGATAGCCCTGGCGCGGAGACATTTCGTGTGATGAACGGCACGATCGGTTTTTTTGTGCGTGGGTGGGGATGTTGGCGGGGGTGCGAGGAGGTGGCGGGTAGGGGGGTGGTGCAGGCTGGGTTGGGGGGTGTCGAGACCACGCCAGCCGGCGACTCGCACGCGGATGCCCTTGGTTCCTATCCGAACAGTGCAAGTATTGGCAGGCGTGGGTTTCGAAACTATTTCCAGATACTAGATGAGTGGAAAACATAATGACGTAATCATTCACAGGTACTCTATATTTTTTTTGTTTTACGTTAAAAACTGTAGCAGATGCAGCACTGGGAGGTGCCGTGCTGCGAGTGCGACTACATACGGGGATCAGAACGGGTTTCAGGGGATTGTTTGACTTCAGGGGAATGATAGACAATATGCAATGAGAATGAATATAAATTTAATTGCATAATAATTATGAATACAACTGGTTTTGGTTTATAATAAGCCGGAGGACCATTGAAAGTTTATAAAGTTACTGACTGCTCTTCTTTCTTGTAGTACACTTGGGTTTAGCTTACTTACAGTTTGTAGCAAGAAAGGCACCAACCCAAATCACTCGGCTGAGTGTGTCGCTATCCGGGCTGAGGTAGGCTCCAGGCAGTTCGGTGGTGCGAACTGGGTGCGACATGGGCGCGGACTCAGATGACCGGAGCTGGTGGTGGAGTTTGCCGTGAATTCGGCCAGGTGGCGGCTGCGGCCCGCGAGTGGCACGAATTTGAGGCAGGCTTGATTTGGCCGTACTAATCGCCTTGATAAGCGAAGCAGGAACAGCCGACCTTGATGAATTTTGCTGGTCAGTCAGTTTAACAAGTTCGGAGCAGTGTAGTTTGAGAAGTTCTGTTTAGTCTGTTCTGTTGAGTCTGTTCTCGTTGTCTGTTCTGATTGTCTGTTCTCCCTGTTCTGTTGAGTCTGTTCTGTCTGTTCTCTCTGTTCTCTCTTTTATTCTGTCTGTTCTCTTATGTGGGAGCAAAGTCGCAGTATTTATTATATTGCGGGTGTGATTGAGGCCGTGGAGGGGAGAGTCACGTGGCTGTGACTTGGGCCAATGGTAAGGCGGGAAAGTTTCAAGTGCCCGCGATCGGCTCCCTATTCGTGATGCGCCTTCGGGCCTGGGGAGAGGAGTGTCACGTGACATTGGCGGCGATCGGAAGCAAAGGCGGTGGCACGTGGGGTGCCCGCGATGGCGGCCCGTTTGTATTTGAGATTTCAACGGGAATTGAGGCATCTGGCTTGCAGGTGGCCAAGGAGCGGGGCGGCGCGCCGGCAGTGCACCTGAAGCTCTCTTTGTCGGCGAGATACATTAACGGGCTTATATTTGCGAGGGAGGCCCGAAGCGATTCCCAGAAATATTTGTACACATTTCTTGGTCGCTTGTCAGGTAGCGAGCGATGGGGTGAGTGAAGGGCCCCGCGCGCCGGGGTGGCCCAGCCCTAGGCTAATGAGGGCTTAAACCCCAGCTGGCGACGCCGAGAAGCGGCGGTCAATGTTCTTGGTGGGCGTGGGCCCGTGAGAACGGCGGTTTGCGCGGCAGACACTGTAAATGTTTTTATTGCCCTTTTGTTGGATTTTTCGAAGTGCAGCTGCGTGCTGGCATGCACAGAGAGCGACTTGTGAGAAGTTGGTGAAAGTACGCTCTTAATAGTGGGTGGTCGCGCGGGAAGAAAGCTTTTAGGGGCTGCACTTTGGTGGCGAGATTGAAAATTTGATCGCGAGATTGAACAAAAACTGTGTATGACGTGCTATGGGGAGAAATGTATTCTGTGAACTATTTGTTATTTCTGAGATCCCTACCCTAAACCATATACAAGTTGAATTCTGAATACAGAAAGAAATGAACTCCCCAAAAAGTAGCTATATCTTTGAAGTTTCATTTTAAATACGTACCCCTTATTAATCTTTGACAAAAGTACGAAAATGACCTTGAGTCATTTTGGGCTTAGGATAAATGCCTGTAATTACGTGCGAGTCCTGAACATAAATGCTACAGTTCGCTTTATGGCCCCTAAAGTCAAGGGCATGTTGCCCCACCTTGAATATATTTTCTTCGAAAGAACGATCTTTAAAAGTTGCCCTTCTGTATGTCAATTTCGCTCTTTGTGTGGCGCAGTCTCGTTATCTCAAATGAAGTGGAATGCAATCAAAGCCAACTTCATTGGAGATCATTTAAATGATTTCGAGTGAATCTTTCTGAATCACAGCAAATGATAGAATTCAAGCTCCATCCTGTTGTTTGGTAGAGAAGTACTTAAAACGTTCATTCACAGATTTTTGCAAATATAAATGCTAATATCAAGTTAGTTTGTTTTGAATTTGTTTACTTAGCTTAACTTTACTTTCTTTGGACAGAATGTGCCTCATTTTGAAATAGTTCGTATTTCACGATTTTTTGTTGAACACTCATGTTATTGAAGATGCATTACTTTATTGTGTTTTCTGTTTATGTGGTAGAATGGTCGTTTTCTTTTCACAATCTTAATCCGTTAAAACGAAAGAAAGATACAAAAAATTAGACTTGTTAGTTCGCGATGTTAAATTATTTTGTTATTAATGAATTGACGTATAAGGTTGGTTGGACACTGTTATTGGAGTTTTCATATAAAAATGCTATAATTTGTAATTTTCATCTGATTATATACTACTTGTTTGCAATGTGTTCGCGTTGTTGATTGTTTGAAGGACGTCCTCCTTTATGGCATTTCACTGTAAGGTAGGTTTCGTCTCATTACTATGTGAACAATAGTGAATTACTGAGAGTAGAAGATAGTTGTAATGAATTAATGATAACATGCATGAATTGGATGAAATGCGCAGTTATTTGCTTTTGTCTTCCTCGCCATATCACAATAGAAATTAACCATGATTTATGCGGAATTACATTCACAATCATTAGATACGCCCTGGTGAACATTGCTCCAATCTCTCGCGCTTAATCGACCAAATTCTTACACCCTTCATAAAATTGAATTCTTAGGAAATGTAACGTGTCTAATGACAAACAATTTCCACCAACAACAAATACCTTTCTTCTCACAAGCATACATTAAAAATATCTGATGTTTTATGCATCTTTTACCTCACAGCTATATGTATTTGAATGGTCCACATACAAAACTGATGTTGCAAAAATTAGCATTACAAAACTACAACTTTGATGATAGTTTCTTTTCCTTAATGAAATCTGTTTTTCAAAATTAGATCTTGAAGTAATGTAAATCTCTGAATTTTTAAAATTGCCAATGCAGATGTAAAACTTTTTTAAATCGTCTGGAATGTGTTGTTTAACTCTAAGACTGGTGATGTAGGGATAACGTGAATGGCATTATAGGCATTATAACTCGAAGAACGTGAGTTCGAAATTAAGCGCGGAGAATATGTTTCTGTTGGTTGGAAACACTTTTGAAAGTTTATGTAATATTATATTATTGCATAGCCGTTAAAAATAATGTGAGAAGGTATGTGCTACGATAGCGCCACTACTTCGTTCATTTCATTAATGGAAATACGTCAATTTTTGTAGATGACATGCAGAAAAACAGGACAGGCAAACAGGTCTGCCGCTTTGTTAAATAAAGGTTGAGTTATTTCTGTGCACTTTAGTTGATTATTTGTTTTAAATTTATTTTTTCATAAAAGTTGCACCAAAGTCAATAACTATATGAGCAATATGCGCAGTCACATGTGGTAATCGTTAAAACTTTTACATTGAATAGCACTTGCGTCCTTTCATTGTAAAATGAAATAGAAGATATTTAATCCGCCGATGATTGAGTCCATAAGTTTTTTTCTCTATAAGCCTAGTCAAGTTTACATTTATTTTTTTCTTTCTATTATTTCCACTTCAGTTTATCGTCTTGAATCCTTTGAAAACTTGGGTCGTAGCTCAAAATTAATGTTTCAATACACTGAAAAGTTGGACGATCGCTGTGTAGTTAAAATTTCATTCGCATAAATAAGTAATTTTAAAATCATACAAATTTTAAGAGACTACAGTCTGGACTACAACTTCCTGTAATCCATAATCCAGAAATATAGGTTTTTACTGAGTGCAACGAAATATCAATGAACGAACCTCCGTAGTTATTGCCACGGTAAGTACCGTCCAATAGGACTCATGGTGCGACTTGTTGGCAAAGCAGGGAATGTTCATCAGGTATACAGAACATGAAAATCCCGAAAGGGATCATCCATAAATTACGTGAGGCAATTTTGGCTATTTTTCGACTCCCCCCCCCCTCATGAGATTTGGCTCGACCCCCTCCACCCCCTAATCTCTCGTTAATTTTTCAAAATGGGTATTTTTAATGTAAATACGTTACGTTTTGTTTGATTGCATTGGGATTCGTTTAAAAGCAAAATTTTCTTATTTATATTTATTTAAGACTAAATTTTATCAAAATTTCGGTTCCTTTTACCAAACGCTTGGTATTTTTTTCTTTAATATTTCTGTAAAAATACAGGGAATGAGATTTATCTAATTAATGATAAAAGTTTGGTAATTATGATAGATTCTTTTTCTCAGTGCTACTTATTGTAGCATTCACATAACCGCGATAAAAAAATATTGTGCAAGATTTAGCCATATTTTAGTATAGAAACGTGTTTTACTTAATTTGTCTCAGTTTTCTCGCCCTGTAGCAGTGTTTTTAGAAAAAACGTGATATTTGCTAAGACTTCACGTAAGAGTAGGTGAGATTCGCTTGACCCCCCTCCCCCCTAAAGGCCTCACGTAATTTATGGATGGCCCCAAACCTCTGTCTTTTCAGAAAAAAAAATCGTAATGTTTGTACACAGACAGACAATTGTAAATCGTATCACAAAAAGAAATGATCTACATTTTTTGTAGATTTCCCCATTTTCAGTTTTTCTAATTGTGTGTCAAAACTTTACGAAAATAAAGAATATATCTGTTGGATTGAAAAATTACTATTAACCAGTGTTAACAAAGCTCTTTGCTTTAGGAAGAGTGCGTGACTATATCAACATATATGTTTAATATTTATTTCAATTATTTCTACTGGAGTTTTTCAACCAGTATCTGTGCGTAAGTTCGTCAAAAGTTACATGCAGGGAATAAATAGATAAATAAAATTATCAAAATAACCAGATATAATGGATCTATTCTCTCTATATGTGCCATCAAAATGCTGGCTGGCTACGAAAGTGGCCTGCTCAAAATGACTGGAGAAGTGATGTTAACAATAGATTCCCTTCTTCCACACCGGCGAAGGTGGCTCAGGGCATCAATCATTAGACTTCCGGGGCTAATGACCTTAGCAGTTAACGCTCCCGGAATCACTAATTAGTGAATCAGTCAGTCAACTTACCTCCGTGTACCGGCATTCATATACGCAACGAGCGCGCACTCATTCACAAATTGACAAACGCACACTCACACATACTCTTTCCAATACGTTCCTCCCTTGCGTATCCAGCGGCCGCGCAACGAAGCGCTCTAGATCTTCGCAACTTCCGCTCGCTTGGCCGAGAACGTGCCTCCCATTTGTCGGCGGGAGTTGCGCGCTCACAGGACTTTCGTAAACACATTTGACCGCTTCTGTGCTGGGCGCTTTGATGCTCGTTATTTTCTTTGATCTTAAAATCGAATGTGAGAGCTGCATGTGAACAGATCCCTTATAAACAGAAGCTTACGATTGACTGAGATCATATAATTTATCACATGGTTACATCTGGTTTATTATCTTACGCCTTTTACGAGAGATGTTTAGTGTTAAATCGTGGCCGGTGGCGCTTTCTCCCTAGAGTGTGGAGACTATTGAGTAAAACGGTTAATATACGGTTAATTTTTGTTTATGTATTCTTAAAAAGCAATAACATGGTTCAAAATATATCGAAGTCAGAAATGGGGTTTATAACGTAGAATATAGTCAATTTATTCCACAATAGTTCGTGGCCCAGGTATAGAATTCAGGAAAAAACAGAATTTAATTGGACAATACCAACAAATCAATTTACAATAATTACTACACAGTATACATATATCTCCGTGCATGGGCATACACAAACAGATACTTTAACTCACCTGTGCATAAAAATGCACAATTTAAGGCGTACATAGTTGAAACAAAATTGTAGTTTTTCTGTTGTTTTTTATATTAATCAAAACTAATTTCTAGACTCTTGACATTGTAAACACAGAAACTAATACTCTGTTCCACATCTCCAGAATTTTCCGGTTTACTTCATAATTAAAAAAACATGTTTATTAATTGAAAATTGAGGCCTTCAAAGTGCGAAAGAAATAAACACGTTTATTGTTACTTCCGTCAACAATCAAAACAATTTGACGAATTTCATGTCTCGGGAGAATCACAATTAAAACAGTAAATATTCCTTTTGTCCGAGTGCCCTGCAATCAACTTTTTCCCATTTAAAAAATACAAAACTTGCATAGTTGTAACTTTTTTCAGCAAAGCACTCTGTTCGTGTGTTGAAAATGGCTCGTCCTCAGCGTTATCCTTAAATATATGTGAATTTTTTAAAAATGTTGTGTGTTGTTTTCTCTTATTGTTTTGACAATAGCTAATACGCTGACAATAATGCCGACTATTCCGTAAACGAACAGGAATTAATCGCAGTTACTTTGTGAACACTTGGTTACGCACTTTCCTCTTAGAATTCGTTCTCACTCTTATATAACACTTAATACTGTTAATAATAAAACTCTCGCTGAAATGCGATTGCAAAAACACCATGCAGGATTTAAAAAACATTACAAATTTATACAAATATTCTTGAACGTTTATGATGCGTGTCTCAATCCATTATCTACAAAGCTAATATCGCATTGGTGACCAACATGTTCACAAAGTTATGTCATGGTTGTAGCGACCCGTAGGGTAGTTGTCAGACCATTCTCCTCTCACCTCTGTTTTTTAAATTTATTGTCTGCCTGTACAACATACATACATTTTTTTCAGGGTTGTGAATAGAAACATACATAACTTCTGATTTACTTCTTAACTGTGGGTGCCCTGGATGGGTGCGTTCAATGTTTTTGGTTTATTTTATTAATTTTAATTTTTTTGAAAGTAAATTGAAACTACAGAGATAGTTCCTACATGTTGATATGATTATTCGATGGAGGACATATCATGGTTGATTTTCTGCTATTTTATGGTGCTCTGAATCTGTTTATAAGGAAGCGTGAGTTTATACGTAGGTTCGATTCCGCTATGCGCCGAAAGTTGGAGGCGCTGGGAGATGTGGTGTTGTGTGTGTTGAAAAAAATTCCTTCGGACAGTTTGGGAATGAGTTCTTTCACTGTAGGAATTTGCAGTTCGTGGTGGATTCACTTGTTCGAAATGAACCATGGAGGCATTAATGATAATTCTAAGTGCTTTATTTTGTTTCGTTTGCAGAAGTGTTATATTAAATTTGGCTGCATTTCATCATATCGGGCATGTGTACGTCACAGTGTGCATGTGGGCATGTAATAGGCATGTGTACGTCGTAGTACATATCTCACCTCTGTGTATCGCAGTTCAAATTCCGGTCACAAAATTTGGAAATTATGGAAGAACAAGAGGGATTGCGAATGGCTTTCTCGGGGATCTCTCGTTTCTCTTGCCTCTCATTGTTCCGTCATCAGATATTCTTATCATCATCAGCTATTCATGGTTGATAGATTGATTATTTCGTTTTTCCGTGGACGTCCCTCCCTCTATGACAGTTTGTCCTGTAAGTGTAGTACATATTTTAATCACTGGAGTAATTCTTCCTCTGTTGGATGTTGAGGGGTTTACAGATCCAAGTATCCGCACCAGCAGGGCACCGTACCAGCAGCTCAAACTATAAGTCTCCCTACATATGTGGAAGTGTAGTGCATGTCAGTCCAAGTAAGGGATGAGGATGTGACAAGGAAGAGGAATCGAGATCCGGCGCCGACTTAAGCGTCGACTAACGGGGTTTTACCCATCCAGATATCTCCCACCAGCAGGGCACCGCCTCAGCCGGGCAAACTCTAAGTGCCTGACTGATCTCCCTACATGTGTGGAATTGTAGTGCATGTAAGTGAAAGTGAGCGATGAGGGACGTGCCAAGGGAGAGGAAGAAGAGATCGCGCGCGTTCCTTGGTCCGTTTGTTAGGGTATTACTCCGGAATTTCTCTGGTATTGATCGGAGAAACCACGAAAAACTACCAATCATAGTAGCTTGCCACCAGAATTCTCCACCAGATGATGGCTAAACTCGGCCTAGCTAACGGTAATCCTGCCACTGTCGGCACTCGAACCCTAGAAACTCCAGGACACTGCAGTGATATCAGTTCATGCTCTGAACCACCGCGACCGGTATCACCCATTCATAAAAACCGTTATTTCAGACACGTCCGAACAGGCTACGGTCTTAGGATTATGATACAGCAACTAAAACAGAAGCGCATGGTTTCTATCTCTGTTCGAGGGAGTCAGATAATGCAATACACTCAAGTCAGCTAATGCTCGTACAGAGGCATACACCTGTCACTTTAAGTATTGCAATCCTCGAGCTCCTTTTCAATACACCGTCTCCTGTTCTTATTTATGATGACTAATGATATGAATGCTTTCTCAATACGTGCGTTTTGCAGATCACGTAAAGAAATAAGATCTAATAAACATGAAATTTATATTCATCAAAACACAAGCAAGACATTTTCTATATTATAGGGGGAAATTTCGTAGCATTCAATTCCTGTACATCACTATGCTCAATCCACTATTGATTTACCTTCAACTGATTAACCACTAGTACCAGTTTATTTATCGATCATCTGCCACGATTTAATTTCATCTATGGTTATTTGGTACACAAATTACTATGCATTTATTAAGCAATTTAATCAGTTCTCAAAAGTCTGAATACACTTCAAAACCTTGTACATTATACAAATTTCATTTCATATTCTCCAAACATTCGAACATATTCTCTCTACATCAACCTGCAGCATAAATATTTTATCATTTAAACTTGTTATATCTTAGTGAAGAAATATAGTTTTACTGTCTTACTAAAGAAATATAGTCAAATCTTTTAAAACGACCGCGTCTGTTAAGCGGTCATCTTTGTTTTTTCGGCTAGAGTTTCTACTACCATTTGTTCCCGTAAGACACGGGTAAATATCATCTGTTTTAAGCGGCCTCTTGTTCCCCCTACCAGCGGTCAGGCCTTTCTTAGTTTATCTTACGTTAAACGTTCACAAATTCCTGATTGTTTCACGATTATGAGCCGCATCCTCTATAAGAAACTGAAGAACGGTGGATGTTGCCGTTGATCCAATTTTTCTTACACTGGTATCCATTGTCTGATTACATACATCAAAAACGTCGCTAACTTGCTGTAGAATTATTTTTCATTTAATATAAGAGACTATCTTAATGCATCCTGTGAAGCTTCTTCACGACGTGAGTTGTAATTTGAAGTGTAGTTGGGAATCCAGTTCACGAATACACTGACGTGGAAAAGCAAAGTATGCAGAACTTGAGAATTATTATACGTTTTCACTCGCGCACGTGGAAAAAAAGCTTCTGGTATTCATTAGCATAAGTGACATTAACAATTTGTTAACTTAAGCAAATAATTAAAGCATATCTATCTTCATCAGCTTTCGGTGGCTCGTTGGTAAGAGTGCTCGCTCCTACGGCGCAACCCAGGATTTGATTCCCCGAAGGGGCAAAAATAGCTGTGCGCTTTCCATGCGATGTCCCACTATCCGTTGCTATGTAACGATGAGAAAGCTCACTTCTCAGAACTTACTTGGTTGTCCGGGAGACGCCGCGTCCAGGGCACAGGTGCACCTGGGATCTCTATGTGCTAACCACACGTACACCTGAACCCATGGCCGCAAGGCCGGGACGCCGCTGCTAGGCCTTAGCTCGTAAAGAGCTGTCGTGCCAAGGTGCATACATGCATACATACACACATACATACACACACATATATACATACATACATACATATCTTCATTGCAAATAGCATTATTAGACTAATGTTCGCTTCTCAAATTCTTATAACCTCCTGAACTAATGGCCATTTTTCTGGAGATCCAATGGTTTCCGTTCATGACAGGTTTCAGGTTTTTGCATTGACTTCTCTGAGAATGTTTAGTTTCATATGAATTGCAAGGAAACCCATGAGACACGACATCCGTTCAGCCTTTGTTTTCTAGTCATAGGCTACTTCCTTTTGCACTCTTTATATTCAGAAAACAAATAGTACTATAAATGTCGCCTTCTGAAGTTTTTTTTTCTTTTTTCTTCAGATCGCCACGTTGTCCCCAGCTCACACGTAGCATCAGACTCCGTGCTTCCTCCCCCCCCCACACACACGCATTTTGCGCTGCGCAGACTCTCCGTGCGCTCTAATGAGGGAGTATTTTTTTCTGGAAGGGTGTTAACAATTTTATTTCTAGTGAAAATAAAAATAGTCATTAAAATGTGATAGATTAAAACATAGCCAAAATGACCCATGTTATTTTGCAAAACACTTTTCATGCAAATTAAAGTGCGACGTGAATGTTCGTTAAGTTGGGACATAATAGCAATAAAAATTGCCATATGTTAATACAGTTTTGTATTAGATTATTGAATACTCTTAATAATTATTGAAATAAATATCGTAAGATATTACGATATAATTATCGTAAGTTTTATCCACTACGTAAAAATTCAAAAGTGCTATAATTTATGTTTAAAATTGAATATTCATCCTGAAAAAGATGACCAACTGATTGCAATCCATAGGAGACTACGAATAATTAGAACACTTCTTGTCTAATAACTCTTATTGCTAAAAAGAAATCGCATTCCTAAAATTTGGCTTCCGATATTCAAAGTGCATGAAGTACACTATGTCAGTGCATATAATTACTAATATTAATGATCTTTATTATTATATTATGATATTTTTCGTCAACTTAATTTTAATGGTTTGAAGAATATGAATACATAATTTTCATTATCATTCATTTGTCGACAGATATATTAGTAACCAAAAGTGTCGAAATTCATTTCCCTCCTTGGTTCTATCAGGAAAGTGACGAAATACATCAGCTTCCAACCAAGAAAACATGTCAACCGCTCGCATAAAAGCTCGCTAAAGTTCGCCAGCCAACGCTGTAGCCGCCGGGACGGAAACGTTCCAACCGTGTGTCGCCAGGGGACTGCGCATTCATTGTTCCTCCCGGCGGCGTGAAGGACGACGTCGTCGGACATTCAAATGTGGACGACGACGACGCGGACTACTTGGACGATGTGGACCCCGTGGACGGGCATGTGAACTACTACCACGACGTGGACGATGGGGTGGAGTTGTTCGGCGCGATTGTGGGCGTGGACGCTGACAAAGGAACGCAGTGTTTCGCCGTTCAAAAATATCGTATTGGTGTCATATTGATAAATGTTTATTTTCAAATTGAGAGTGAGGATATTGACTTATGACGTTCAAATATAT
The DNA here is from genome assembly GCA_011170035.1 of Teleogryllus occipitalis. Taxonomy (NCBI): domain Eukaryota; kingdom Metazoa; phylum Arthropoda; class Insecta; order Orthoptera; family Gryllidae; genus Teleogryllus; species Teleogryllus occipitalis. The sequence continues at coordinate 137,272 of BLKR01001247.1, forward strand.
TCTTATTGCAAAGACTCCTAATGGTATGCAAGTAAGAAACAGTTTTAGAACCAGAGAAACAATTTTCCGGTGTAAACGAAGGGGAAGGAGAGCCGGGGAGCCTTTTTTCTTCCGAAAAATGTAATCAAAGTTCTTATGATGAACTTGATTAGAATTTGAATTGTATCAAACCGCTCCCTTGTTCTTCGAGATGATACCGCCTGATCGTGATTAGACCAGTAGCGTCCAGAACCCTCTCACCCACCAGGCCAAAAGTCAGCTCGCAACGCCTCTCGCTTAAACTCCCGTAGCCAGTGCGGTCGCCGGGGCGGAAACGTTCCGTCCATTTGTCGACGGGAAGGAGGGAGGGGCGAAGCTACGCGCTTGCCGTTCTACTCGAGGACAACGCTGCCATCGAAATCACCCTCGCTGTTGCCACCGCCACCGCCCCCTCCACCTCCTCCAACTCCTCCACCATCACCTCCACCGCCACCGCCACCGCCACCGCCACTGCCACTGCCACCGCCACTGCCACCTCCACCTCCACCGCACCACCTCCACCTCCACCGCTACCTCCATCCCCTCCACCTCCACATCCACCTCCACCGCCACCGCCACCGCCTCCGCTGCCGTCGTATACGTCGTTCGCCGCAAACACGTTCGACCGCGGCGGTACGGCGCGCCTGCAGCGAGGCGTTAGAAATATCCGCGACAGCTGCGACGCTCGTCCGCTCCCGCACGGCGGCGGCGACCGCGGTCGCGGACTCGTGCGAGCGCGCGCGCGTGTGTGTGTATGCGAGTGTGTGGGCGCGCCCGCTCCTCTCCGCTCCTTCGTCTGCGCGTTCGCTCCATTATTAAGATATTCGTTGCGCGTCGGCGCGCCGCGCCGCGACGCGTGCGCTCAAAATAATCGCGCGTCGTTAGTTGTGCGCAGCCGGGCGACGCGGACCCTTATGAAGGGCGTGTGCGGGCGGGGGAGCGGGAGCGGGGGCGGGGCTGGGGCTGGGGGGAGTGCGGGCACGAGAGCATCGCGGGGCGAGAGTGGGCTCCAGAACAGGAGCGGGGACGCGCCCAAGGACGGGGTGCGGGGACGGGGCACGGACGAGGACGGGGGCGCTGACGGAGCAGAGGACGAAGGCCGGGGCGGGGCGGTGGCAAAGAGGGAGCGGTGGGTGCCGTCGCGTCGTCTTCACCACTTGCGGACGTCTCGGGCATTATGCCACGTTTTCATGTGTGTTGTGGGACGTAAAGGAATGTAAGGAGAACGGTATTTGTGATTTTTACGAATGTCCTACATTGTACTAGCTAGTTTAGTGTGGAGATCTGTCGTGTATTCTCATGTACACAAGCATTTTATACGTTTTGATGAGGATACGAATGTGGTGTGTGTGTATGTGTCTATGTGTGTATCGCCAGAGTACATTAATATGTGCTTTTTCGGACAAGTACATGAATAATTGTGTATATCTTCGTATGGAAGCTAATCTTTTTTTAAGGAATTGATCTGTTTTTGTATTTTTCTACTGAAGTGGAACTTTTGTATTCGACCTTGCCTGTTCTCCACTGAGAAACTAAAGGAAAATGTCTCGTGAATGGTCTTGCCTGCTTTCCGAAAACGCTCAAAGGCTCCGTACTACAAGTAGATAACAGGGCGGAGGCCTGGAGTGTAAAGTGTGCCGCTGGGGTGATGATGGCTCACTTCTTCCAGTTTCTTAGAGAATTTATTTCTTCTGCTTCTTATGATTAATAAGATATTGTTCATTTATTTTTGTATTATTTGCTTAAAATTTATTATAGAATAGGTTGTCACAGTTGTCAAAATAACAGAATAGTATTTGCGTGACAAAACAAGAACTTTCCGGAATCCTGTATGCAGCATTTAACTTTTCCTTAGACGAAGTCATCTTTAGGCAAAATGAGTATCGAAGAAAGTGGTTTTTATTGTGCTCAAGCAAATGACCGCGAGTCCGTCCTTCAAACAAACGCAAAGTTCCCCATTTAGTCATCATGAAAGGGCGAATGGGAAATCGTCGCTTCAATGGAAAAATACGTTACAAAAACACATCAATTAAAAAAATCTATTCACTTAAATACGAAGATATACACATATTTAAAATCGTTTTTTAAGCCCATTACGATAAAATTTAACATAGGATTCCATTAAAAAACAAAAAACAAAGTTGACCTTGTATTTTCGTAGCCTCTGTTCATGCAATCGACTGTCCAGAAGGCATCTTCGCATCTGGCACGGTTGAGGAGATATGAGGGGTGTTATCACTTAGTTGTTCCACTCTGTATAAATATATCATGTGTGTATCAATAGCTTTATTCATTTTTACGCAAACTTAATATTGTTGGTAACTATGTTTACTCTTCAAATATTAAAACACCAAACTTGTACTCATATTTATTGAATTTAGAATAGTAATAACAGGAATATGATTGTTAAATTGAAACGGGAAAGAATGATGAAATTGTCACCACAAATAAACCACGCGTCTCTAAATGTCCACTAATTGCATAAAAACATTGCGGTTATATCAAGAGGGATTATTCAAATTCTGACGAATATATTTACCAATCATTTGCCTTTTTGTACATTCTGTATGCGTTTTGTTCATTGAAATATATTGAAAATTTTTGTAAAAGTATTAAGTCATTGCTTCATTTTTATCGAGGTAATAGAATTTTTATAAGCGGTTTATTTCTGCACTCGCCGCACCAATTACGCGACGAATAATTTCCGCGCCATTTAAGGGTAAATTGAAAGGTTTTGGAGACAATACACGGGGAAGCCGCATAATATGTGCGTGGTGGTGTCTGCATTTTAACCTTCTCCCATGAACATTTTGATGTCCTTTGAACTTGTTTAGTGGTATCATGTTGAATAACGTAATGGATGTAATATTCACGAAATTGATTTTAACATTTGAACTTGTATTGCGCTCTACATGATATAGAAAACGCGCGTGAAAGAATTGCTGTCATTTACAACGCATTCGGTTGATAGATGCTGATCGACGTGTTATTAAGTAGAAATTACGAGAAGAGAGAACAGGCAGTTGGGTGTAAAGTTCAAAGTTGAAGTTAACAGCGGAACCTGTTACCCGGTTGCTGTCAGAGGGTTAGATTGAAAAACAAACTATCTGCAAGAGGCTTATTTGTGTGCTAGGCGTAACGTCAACATGCGTGTTTTCCCTGCCTGCGGAAACTATGCGAACGTGAATGTGTATCTGCCTGGATTGTTAACCGTTACTCGTGTTTCTGCGACCAACGTTGAAAACATACTCAGCCTTTCATTTCATGAGTAGACTTTCCCACACTAACAAACAAGGACAATAAGAATTCCTTGGAATGAATGAAGTCGCATTCTGTACAATGTTCCAAATATGCTTCTTAAAATGTTCCAATGTTTGACATTTCAGGCCCTTCTCTTCAATGGACTTCGATTGTTTTAATTTTATTGTGAGGAAGAGTAAATCCCACATAATGGTTTTTTACCACTTTCATTTAACTAAACTAGTGGTGTTACAACACACACTTTTTCGCATTATTTGTAAGTTTGCAATTTTCGAAACTTCAGAGAGTTCAACGAAAATGAAATCCGCGCCATTCTTTTAAGCATCCCTTCTTGTATCCGTAAAAAAATTTAAAGAAAAATCTGAGACGGTTTTTGAGAACCGTATGTTAAAATGTTTTTTTTTAAATTGCCTGTACTTCACACCAAATTACACGAAAAATACTCATATTTTCGAAAAATTGAACATGAACCTATTTAAAGATCGTCTTTAAGGAACAGATTTTATAAAGGAAAAAAATCTCTACCTTCAGTATTATAATCGTAGGATGACACCGGAAAAATAATTTTTGCAATTTAAAAACAAATATGGGATTTCAACGAACATGAGAGCTGCACTATTCTTTTAAGCGTTCTTTACGATATCCGAAGACAAAATTTGATAAAAAAAATTGATTCTATTTTTGAGAAAATTTTGAAAATGTTTTTGAGGCTTCATGTAAAGTACTCTCGAAAATTAAAATAACCGTTGAAACTCCAATAGCCTCGAGATCATTCAGATCGACTGGGGGAAATAAATTTTGATGAAAATCGGCTGAACGGTTTAGGTGCTAGCCTTGACCACAGAATAAGAAAATTTTTGCCGTCAGTCGATTTTTCGGTGTCAAGGTCCCACAAAACATGGATTCTGGCTATACTACGTTTTAGCGGATTTATTGTATATGTAGCCACAGTAATTATCCACTTTTTCGTTAATAGAGCCCAGCAATAAGGATTTTGCTGGCGAAAATTCCGTTTTCCGGCGCACAATTTACATAACTTTTTCTCTTCTTAAGAAGTACCTTCGTTAGGGCAACAAAATAAAAGCAAATATTTTTAAGAAAATAAAGGCATTATATCTTTTCAACACCAAATTGCGACCAAATATATCCAAATGATAACATGAACTTTAATTTAGTGCCTAAGCTCAATCGACTTGAGAATAAATATTATCACATTGAGAACTCATTCAAATTCGAAAGTAAACAAAATGGACCAAACGTCAACTCGTTTAAACGAATGCCCATTGAAAATAATTATATAAATAAAGGTTTGAATTTAAATTACAAACATTTTATTCAGTCATATGTACTTGACAAAAAAATATACGAACTCGTGAATACTTGCACTCGTCATCGTCATTGTCATCGTCGAAGCTGCACCTCGAAGGACCCTACTAATCCGCTGCAAACTTGATGGGTGTTTTGCGCACCGTTGGCTAAGTCAATGATTTGGTTTTCACGGTTGGCCGTACACTGGGAGATTGGGGGAAGGGGCATGACGTCGCGACCACAGCCCGAGATACTCGCCTCAAATATAGAGATACCACAGCCTCAAATACTCGCGCCGGCCATTGAGACATTTCGTAGCGTTGCGAGAGCGTCACTTGCACGTACAGTGTGTACATGCCCAGGCGACGCGTTCGACATCCGGTTGTCCAGTTAGATGAGTTCGAGATGGACCACATCGTGGGTCTGCGGGAGGCTGGTTGGTCCTGTCGCCGTATTGTGTGCCAATCCGGTCGTACGGACACCACCACCGCCCGCTGTTGGCGGCAATGGATTTGAGGAAAGGCACGCATTACATGACATGCAGGATCAGGACGTCTACCACGCACCACAAGAAAGGAGGACCGATGGAATGTCCGCCACGCGCGAACAGATCCAACGGCATCGATAGGTACTATTTAGCCCTGCACTGTCACATCATATAAGTGCAAGTACTTTTGGCAGACGGTTGCACAACGCAGGGCTCGCCGCACGCCGAATGTTACGACTGGCACTCATACACCAGCAACGTCGCTACTGACTCTGGAATCTACAGACTAATGGCCCCTGGTGCCGGTAACGACAGTCCTGGGGGCCATGCAGACTGGCAGCGGGACCTCTTCAGCGACGAGTCCCGCTTCTGCCTGGATGGCGACGACCACCGGGTCCGTGTCTGGAGGCGCAGTGCGGAGCGCCACGACGAGCGGTTTGTGGTATCCCATATTCAAAAGGTCCCGTCAGCCTGGTGTGATGGTGTGGGGCACTATATCCTATGGTGCCCGTTCACCGCTACTGTTCCTCGGGAGCAACATGACAGCCGCACGGTACGTTTAGGAGATCCTGCAACCGGTGGCTCTGCCATTCGTGAACGCCCGCATCCTTCTCTATTTCGACAGGAGAACGCACGTCCGCAAACTGCAGCCATCTCCCGAGCATGCCTTGCAGCTCGATACTCTGCCGTGGTCAGCCGCATCGCCAGACCTCTCCCCGATCGAGAATGTTGGCGGTGCTATGGAGCGTGCGATCAGGACCCCACCCCTACCCACCACGCACGCGCAAGAACTGCGCGCTCAGGTGCAAGCTGCATGGGATGGACTATCACGGGGCTCCATTCGAGGCCTGTACAACTCCATGCCGCGACGTCTGGACGCGTGTGTTCGCCAACATGGCGACCTCACCCCATACTAACATGTACCGCCTGTGGCCGTGTAGCGCAATAAATGTTGGTCCTACAAATGTGAAAGTAGAATCATTTCGTATGCGTGGTAGCCTCTACCTGCCTGTCAACAATGCTAGCAATCCGCCTAGTCCTTCTGGGTACAGTATTTTTTATGACGATAAGTGTATATAGTATTTTTAAGGAACCTATTTACACAGCAATTAGTGTTTAACGCCTCTATAACGAATCTCTGAATATGAGCAATAAATTTTGCACAATTGTACATATTCATTGCATTAATAATATTAACAGTAATATGTATTAATTCTCGAAGTCGAAATTCTGTATGAGAGACCTAAATTGGCTGTTTTCTTGCCAGATGAAATTCGTGGCAACTCCTTTGATAAATCTTCTTTCAGAACCGGCATGTTCAGTGAAATCGAAGATTAGGTTGTACAGACTTAATATTAAGAAAAGTGATCGCTAAATACATCTTCCAAAAATATTTGTTCTATATCATTATAATTGACATTTTGTAATTTCTTGAGCTATTTTGGGTAAGGTAATTGAAGAAAAAGGATGATTCAGGACGTAAAAATAAACTGTTTATTTTTCTAAAACAATCTTACATATTTTCTTTATTTTATCTATTTAATAGACAATCACGTATTAACACACACTTTATAGGTATGAATGAGGAAGTTACAAATTAGATTTATTTAACGTCAAAAAGTTAAAAACTGTATGACGTACTACGGGAGAAATGCAAGTATTATGGTGACGTACATTGGGGAGAAGATTTAGCCAGCCAGAAGATAGAGAGAGAGAGAGGAGGGGAGAGAAGTAATATCACTATGGGAAGAAATGCTACAGGAAAAGGCGGTGGATGCAAGAAAGAAAACTTCGTCATCGATGGATTCGATGGACTCTAGAGCCTTTCGCTGCTGCAAAACTTCGCTCTGTAGAAAGCAAGGCCGATTATTAGCGAATTTGACAGTGAGTGAGAGCTGTGATTTGGTAGACGTCTTGTCGCTTCCTCGATGCACAGGCGCACAAACTGCTCTATCAAGGGTTGTCTCGCTCGCGGCTAACATCATCATATGCCGCGATGCTGCTGAAGCGTAAAGCCCTTACAAAATGTTTATCAGAAATTGACGGTACTTCTCTCCCACGTAAAATTAGCGCACTCTAAATTCTATACTTTGTCGCCTTGATCACGTCTTGGTACAATATTAAGGAAAGCAAATGGTTTAAAATGTTTCTGGAAAGTTTCTGACGTTTGGCTTTATAATATGTTACGGCTTATGTTGGAATCTGGACCGGTAGCGGTAGCTCAGTGCATCAACAAAAGACTAATGAGATCCGGAAATGAAAATACACAATATTAGAAACGCGTGATTTATATTTCAAGCTGATATCAATCAGGAATCGTACGTGCAGTATCTAGAAATAAGACACCACGATAACGTTGCACAGTACCACCAAATCACAATGAAAATATTTCTCGAAATAACGCTGAATATTATGTTATACAACACGTAAATCAACGTCGAACTGTAATTTTCATAGGGGTCTTCAAAGACCCCAAATGCCCGTCCTAAGAGTTTTTATCTGTTAGGCAAGTTTATGAAGCGGAAAACAGTTAACTTAAATTGTGGTGCATGCATATTGTACAGAATCAACTAAAAAGAGATATTTAGGACGGTGATGACGTAAATACATATACTTCAATCACAAGAGAAAATAGCTGTGAGGTTCAAAAGACGTATCCATCGAAAGGTTATTCAAAATAAGTGGATAAAGACCACGGTATGAACAATTTCGAAGCATACTCCTTGACTTTAGCCAAAAGAAATTAACATTAACGAGATGGAGATGATAGATGAAATGTGTTGTGACGAGGAGTAGCAGGTAATATATTGTAATGTATTGTATTAACATAAGCAGGAAGACTGTTGCATTGCATGCTCCGCGTCGCAGGATTAGGCCAGCCAGAGAATGCTGGGTGGAGAAAGGAAAGTGCAATGAATAGGCGGTAGCTAGGGGTGAAGGCACCCCGAGGTATTTTGGGAACTTCCACAAATTCATGGAAAGGGATGGCCAAAATGCGTGGTGGCTCGACAATCACGTGGCATGAAGTGCCGGTGGTCTGGACGGTATATAAGTGAGAGCGCAAAGCGCGGGGGTGGGTTTTGAACTGAGTGAAAACCTCGTGCAAACGCGTAAAACATGTGCCCAGGGTGGTGCGGAGACGAGCTAAGCTCGTAGGGCAACCCATGTGATGGGACGCCGCTGTGGAACATTTTTTCCAGGGTGACTGCGATCATCGGGGCTCTGCGCTGTGTGCGTAAGCTCGCCGAGGAGTGGCGAGGCCACGAGTCAGGCAGATATTGCATCATTCAAAAATCGCTCCTGCAATTGGGAGAGGGTCTATCAGAGCTGCAAATAACAAACTATATATTTGCCAATACTTATTAATAAATCTGTAAATAGCTGAAGCTCGTGTCTGTGATTGCTGTTGTGTTTCCAGGACGTCACAATATGACAAATAGGAACACTACTGATGGAAAGTTTCTAAGGCTAATGAGAGAGACAACCTTTTAGTTTCGAGTTCCACTGCATCGGTCATAAGTTTATATACCATAATAGGCTACCTAACCGCATTGTACGTCAGTTGACGATTCTCTACGCTTTGCCGAATTGATGAGATTAAGTTTCTACCGTCGCAATTAACATAAACCAAATTTGTGTCTGTGCAACAAATAATATCCATCCCATTCTTATGCCAACACTTCCCTTGCAAACACACAAGATCTCTCGATTTCCTTACTTTTGTCAACACTGACAACATTAACCACATGGTATCCCAAATTATCCGTTGATCGTCATTGATACACGTTTATCAAAACTGTGTGTCAAATGTGAGAATTAACCGAGTACTTCGCGAATTACTCATATTTTTGGTTTTACCCGTAATGTAGACAACCTATCTGACCACTTTACTTCCTTTACAGCTTATTTATTACATAATTAGCTAATTGACCATATAATGCCAACTTGAAATACTAACGTATTTGTAACAATGATAACTAAAACATCGTCTGTTTGAGTTACCAGTATACTGCGACTCCTAATGCGACTGAGCCTTCAGTGGATGTACGTGCCACTTATTTAACTTTTTATCATTTCAGTATTTTTGATGATGATGATGATGATGATGATGATGTGAAGGTTGCTTTATTATTAAGCCAACAAGTGAATTTAATTCAGAGACGAGTACAAAATATGTAGTACAGCCTCGGTCACGAAATGACTTTTTCGAATAAGGGATATTATCAACCTCGGCCCTGATAGGGCCTTAACAAACCATTAGTTTGAAAAAGTATATACCACTTAAAATAGAAAAATGCTTGAATCTGTATAATGCTTGGAATCTGTAAATCTGATTCCACTAGTTTTCTTGTATTAACAGTATTTTAAAACATTTATCTGTGTATGAACAATACAAATGGTATTAATTTCACTAGTTTTGTGATAAAAGTAAATAAAGACATTTATCGTTTTAGAATGTAGCATTTCTTTCAAATACGAGGAATTGGCCAATTACTTCGACTATGTAAATAAATTATGTAAATTATATTAGAAGTGGTGTTAGTGTGTTTTAATGCCACTCAGCGTATCAGTTTCGTAGACAGAACGTAATTGTTTAAAGAAACGCAGATGAAATGAGATTTTTTTCTAATTTCACTTCTGACAAACGAAGAAGAAACTATAGAAGCCGAACAGGACGAGATGAAGGAAAATTTAGAAAATATTTAGAGGAGAAATCGAGTGGAGATCAGTTTTGCGACTAGGAAACGTGTCATAGGAATAGGATGCGTAGTGAAAGAAAATTTTTAAAAAATGGGAATGAGACAGCTTCCCTCAGGGTTGCCTGTCGTCTCTTCTCTATGCAGATCTGGCCTTTTACAAACGAGTGCGGTTAATGTTGCTGAGCCGACAGCATGTCTGTCGGCACCGAGCTGCGTTGTTCCCCGTTGAACTCCTTGCCCTCCCCCTCCCCGCCCATCCCCTCCCCTTACCCCAAACGCGGGACAGCGGCGCTCGTCGACTGCCGCATCTGCTCTGTGCGGGTGTGCGGCGTCGGTGGCGGCCTTGGGTGCGGAGCGGGGAGCAGTTGGGGGCTGGGGGAGGAGGAGGAGGCGGAGGCGGAGCCGGGAGCGGAGTCGGCGCGACGCAGTGCGGGCGGTCGAGCCCAGCGCGACGAGGCTCAGAGCGGCAGCGGGAATGAAAAGATGGAAGATTTAGATATCTTGCGGGGAGGAAATTAGAACAGATAAGAGGAAAACCTCGCCAAAGAAAGAATGGCCCGGGCTAGCTCGGGCGACATTTGTAGCGGCGGAGAAGCGGGCAGGCTGCGTGAGGCCCGGGGGAGGGGAGGGGAAGGGGGAGAGGCGCGGAACAGAGGGCAGGGTCGACCGCAGAGGCCAGCAGCGCCGCGGCGGTGGATGGTGGTGCTGGCGGAGGCGCGGGATCCCGCCGTCCTCGGCCCTCTGCTTTGAAGTGCGCGCGGGGGGGAGAGAGGACGGCGACAAGCGGCCATGGGGGTGGGGCTGGAACTGAGACAGGCAGAGCCGGCCGCGATAGCGAGCCAGAGGCGCGTTCCAGTGTACGTATCCGGGCAATGCGGGGGTGGGGCGCGGGGGAGTGGGGGCGTGACGGCGGCGGGGCCGGGCACGCCCCCCCGCTCCCTTCGCTATGCAGACGAGCGCGCAGCAACCAGCCGGCCGCTGGTGGCGAAGCCTCTAATGCCACCGCAGTGTATGCCGTCTCCGCGACCGCTGCCACCGCCGTGATCGCGCTGCCGCTGCCGGCGCCGCACGCGCAGCCAACAGAGCCCCGCTGACGTCCGACTTGTCATCCGGGGTGCCGGCGGCGCGGCGCGGCGCGGCGCAACGCGGCGTGGCGCGGGAGCGGGGGCGCCGGCTCCTGTTACCGCCACCCCCGCCCCGCTCTCTGCTGAATTGTCCCTGGGCGAGGGTGCCTTCGACGGGCCGTCGCTCGAGATGCTTTGAGTCGAGGCACTCCGCCGCTCGCTAAATCGTAACCGCCCCCCCGCCCCGCCCACTCCGCGTGCTTCTTGAACCGCCCGCGCCTTGCCGGTTCAGGTTTCTCTCCTGTCCAAATAGTTTGGGCTGTCGTTGTTGTTTACTGGCTAGAATTCTCCACCTTCTTTGTTCCCACAGTATCCGTCGTTCTTCTCAAACATCATTGTTCTTTGCTATTGTTATCTTTTGTAGGGAGGTCTGTTCCTTGGGAGTGCTTCAGGTTTCTTTCCTCGTACAGGATGTATTGTAAAGATCGCAGCCATGTTTTGACACGAGTGACATTTCGATGTTTGGTCCGTTCTGGCGTTTAATGAATCCTGTTTTCTCCAGTGCTGGAAGAAGAACCAAATTTTCAAAGCCAAATAGAAAGACTGGAATCAAATTGTGTAAATGCCTTAAAACTTCGCTTTGGCAGTCAGAAAAAATCTTTCACGCATTATTTCAATTTTGAGCGTACAATATTCTCCAACAAATCTCCTCTGGGTACCCGATTTCCTTCTCTTTCTCCATTCCCTTTACTCTTTTTTTCCACAATCTCTCACTCACCATACCTCACATGCAGTAACTTCTTTCCCCCTTCCCAATGATCTTCGCATGTTACTACATTAACTATGACGCGAGCTTTACGCTCGTTTCTCGACACTCCTTTCCGCTTTTGGCTCATCGCCTTCTTTGCAAACTTTCCACTTGGTATCTTCTGCACAATACTCATCTAAGTCAGCTCTCGTTCATCCTGCCACTCGTCAACCGCATTTACCGTCTACCTCTGCGTTTCTCGCCTACCACCGCGTTTCTCGTCTACCACCGCGGTTCTCGTCTACCACCGCGTTTCTTGTCTGCCACTGCCTTTCTCGACTGCCACCGCGTTTATCGTCTACTACCACTTTACTTGTCTGTCACTGCCCCGATTCTTGTCGACTACCTCCTCGCCTCTCGTCTACCACTGCCCCGCCTTTTGTCGACTACCACCCCGCCTCTCATTTACAGCCGCCCCGCTACTCATTTACAGCCGCCCCGCCACTCTTCTACCACCATCCCGCTTCTCGCCTACCAACATCCCGCCTCTCGTCTGCCACCGTCGCGCCTCTTGTCGACTACCGTCACGCCTCTCGTTTATCACCATCACTCCTCTGGTCTGCCACCACCCCACCTCTCGTCGACTACCGCCCTGCTTCTCATATACCAGCATCCCGCCTTTCGTCTGCCACTGCTCCGCCTCTCGTCTCACCGCCTCGCCTCTCGTCTCACCGTCTCACCTCTCGTCCACCACCGCCCCGCCTCTCGTCAACTACCGTCTCGCCTTTTGTCTGCCACTATCCCGCCTCTCTTCTGGCACCACCCCGTATTGCGTCGACTACCACACCGTCTCTCGTCGATTACTGTCACGCCTCTCATCTACCACCGCCCTGCTTCTCACCGACTACCACTTCGTCTCTCGTCGACTTTTCCTTCCTCTTCCTTGTCCTATCCTCACCACTTACACTAATATGTACTACACTACTACATATTCCGGGAGACCGGTCGGGAGCTTAGATCTTGTTCCGGCTGGGGCGGTGCCCCGCTGGTGGGAGTGTCCTGGTTAGGGGGAAACCCCGGTAGCCGACGGTAGGTTGACCCCGTATCTCGCCATCCAGCGGGGGAAGATCACCGCCTTCTCCCGAGGTAAAGAAACATGCACTACACCTACGGGACTAATGACTTAAGCTGTTGACGCGCCCAGAATCACCAACCAACCAACCCTTGACTCTGCCCCGTCTCCTCCCTTGCTCCCTCCGCTCGTCTCGCTGCGCTGTACGGGGCGCCGCACTCCACGCGGGCGATCTCGCGCCAGCCTGCGCGGCGCCGCGCCCGCCGCCGTCGGTGCCACCACCGCCTCTTTCGGGTATTGAACCCATGCGCGGCTGGCGCATCGCCAGCTGCGTGCTGTATTGTAGTTAAGCCGTCCCTCTGCTGAATATTTTTAAATGCTCTGACTTTCTGGCCAAAGTATATCATCTTCCCGAAGGAGAAAGAAATCTATGTCGTTATATTTAGCGTATAAATAATTCAGCCCATATCGAAGAGCGGCGGGCGCTGTGTGGGCGAGCGGATCGGCCCCAGCGGTGACGGCGGCCGTTCGCTGGGCTGCGGAGCGGCGCACGAAGCGAATCGTCGCGCAGCGGGTTGGCATTGACTACTAACTATAAACAATCGATCACCGTCTTTTTTCTGAGCAGTGGTTCGTGGATACGACCACCTAAGTAGTGATTGATTCTAGAAACCGTAAATTTTCAGTTTATTAGGCATTCATTCATGCAGGCATACGTACATGCAGGCATACAAACAAGCATACATTCATACAAACAAGCATACATATATTCATACTACATGCATGCATACGTACATTCATACTACATGCATACATACATTCATACTACATGCATACATACATACACACTACATACATACATACATACATACATACACACTACATGCATGCATACATACATACATACATACACACTACATGCATGCATGCATACATACATACATACATACATACATACACACTACATGCATGCATGCATGCATGCATACATACATACATACATACATACATACATACACACTACATGCAGGCATGCATACATACATACACACTACATGCATGCAGGCATGCATACATACATACACACTACATGCATGCAGGCATGCATACATACATACACACTACATGCATGCATGCATGCACGCATGCATACACACTACATGCATGCATGCATACACACTACATGCATGCATACAAACGTGAATCGTGCAAACAGGCGTGCATGCTTACTAGCCAGGCTTGTAGTCTGACATTCGTACACTGTATCTCTTTTTTCAGTAAAGGCATTATGTAGATCAGCCCTGTCCGACGTGATGCGCGCAAGAAGATGCAAGTTAAGGGTATACATTTTCAACATGAAAGGAACACTCGCTGGACGTGCTATTTAATATATTGGTAGTGTGTACACTCTTGTACATGTTAATATATTAATTGATTGGTTGTGTCAAAAAACGTACTAAAGCAGAAATTCATTTTTAGATAATTCAAATTTTGATTAGATATGATGAAAAACTGTTGAGTTTTACACAATTTTCTTATTTCAGAAATGCAGTGAGCCGTACAAATATGTTCTGGGGGATAATTGCGATAAAAACTTAATTAATAATGTGTTATAATTTAAATAAAAACTGTGGACTTGTACTGTTCCTTCACAACGAAAATTTACCTAACAAATTTCTTCCAAAATAACAATTTACCTCAATAATACCACATTTTATTTCTGAAAGAGTGCCGATGAATAATATAACGGGCTCAAATTTCAAATTGAAAATTTAAGTAGAGCTCAAATAATATAACCTTCTCCTTTTCAAGATATTTTTTGTGACCTGATTATGTTGTGATGTTCAATTCACTCGACATAAACTTCACAGAATCTGATGAGTAGTGTGCAATTTTTGTTGGAAAGGATTCTGTGTGTTCTTTTATCTTAGCAATATTTTCGTAATGATAGCATGAGTTCTGTAATTTTTTCATATTCCGTCTTTTGGACACACCTGGCAAAAGAATTTGTCTCATTGGTTGAACCTGAATGTGTGACATTCCATTTAAGCTCGTGAGTTTTCGTTTACAAACTTGACTGTGAACACATTCTTTCAACGCAAAATAACGAAAATCACTTGCTCCTCAATTATTGTTTCCCTTACCTCTTGCTCTTTGGTTCATTTCAGGCACACTCTTGTTCAGTAACAAATAATAAATTACATCAGCTCCGTTCCAGTGGCAAATGACATATGTGAAACATCCGCTGTCCGAGTTGCCAGAGGTCTAAAATACTGAAGAGCAGTACATGTCCATGACCGATACTGTTCTTTCACCCATCAAAGAGAAGAAGCTGCTTATTTAGAAGTCAACTGCCCTCGTATTGAGTTATTTTCAATCTTATCATGTAGTTCCACACCTTCGGTACTAATTTCTGTAAAAAACAAACGAAAATTATCAATTTTGGACAAGGAGTATTTTTCCACTCACCCTTTCAATTGTTTTAGTTTTGTGGATATCACGTGCTATTTTGGCCAACGTTGCCAGTGAAACTCATCAACTATCTTGCTAGACTAATATCGCCCCTAACCCAGAAGTAAAACAAAATAATTGTGTTATTAACGACTTCGCAAAACTTTCTATTAATATTATTTTTCTTTGCGTTAAGGGTGGTTTTTGAAATTTCAGCAATGGAATCCTTACAAACAACTAGATATTCCAGGAAGCCAGATATAGAAAGGTAAAGCGAACCGAAAGACCGCGAAATACCATGTAATGGAACCATCGGCTATGACGAGCTTGAGCGTACTACCTACTTCGTGACAGTGTTTGACGTAATTTTAACGTAGGGTGATCATGGTTTACTTGTTACAATCGAATGTAACATTAAAAATGTTGCGGTATCTCTTTCAGCAATGCCTATATTGCTGATGGAACGAAAATCGAAAGGCATATTTATTTTACTATTACTTTAAATTTTGTATAAACAAGTTCCTGCGACCAATAATTAAGCGCCTATTCGGAGGCGCTGGCGTCATTAGCCCTCCCTCCTTTATTCAAAGCGTTGCGCGCTCTGCTTCACCTTTTGTTCTCACCAAACTATGAAGCGTGGCAGAACCAGCAAGAACCCTACGCTCCATCGACGGTCAGACCAGGAGGCGTATCATAGCATGAAGCGTCCCACGGCCGCAAAGAGGATGCGTCATTTCAAGCGGACAGTATTGAACCAGTGCAGGTTTCAATTTATATTGGATTATCTAAGTGTTTTTCAAGCATTGGTACAGTAATAGGTAATTCAAGTTGTTCAAACCATTAGTCACCCCCAATCGAAGGTCAAACCCTTTCCTGGTTAACCCGATCCCTTGGCTTACACCCAGGAAAAGTATCATTGTGATTTGTGCATGGGGATGATATGTAATTCACTTACACAAATACAAAAGTTTTGTCACGAATTCAAATGGTCATAACTTTCGCGATGTTGCAGATCTGAAAACTGGTTTAAGTATATATATTACAATACAATATATGGAATACAAATAAAAGTAAATTCTCCATTTGGATAGAAAATAATTTGGTAACTGGTAGCTAACTTGCATACAATCAACATGCGATTGCATTCACTCTAATATTTCCAATCTATTTAGTTAATTCCCAGAATAAGTTTTGAATTAGTTCACTTCCATTGCTAAGGGATTGCAAGGATTGTCGTCAAGGAATTCTCCTTTAATATCTTCGCAATAGACTACCGCCAGTGCTTCACTGTATTTTGATTACCCGAAGCTGCAGAAGCATTACGTTTATATAATAGCAAATTTGAAAACCCCAGCAGATATCATCTTAACCGCGCTAATTTAGCTTACGCATAAAGTCTTTTCATAAAACTGAGCGCTTCCCCACACATTATTTTATATTCTAATTGGCTTCGTGACTAATAGCCTCAAAACGTTAATTTCCTGCGATGTCGAAAATTACCCGAAAGCGTACCGAACCCGGGCCTTTCTAAAACAAAACAAAGGCTATGCCTCAACGGCCGTTTCGCTCTGATAGCACCCGTTATGTTTTGATGCGTAATTCGTTTGAGTCTGACATCACCCCCGCCGGGGCCCTTAAGTGCGTTTGGCTGCCCCAAGAGTCGACGTCGTTCTCGGCTGTCGGGCAAATGGATCGTAAAGTGCAGCTGCAAGAGACTTCTAATTCGACGTCAAGAGAGTTGTGTGGCAGAAGAGGTCGTATTCCTTCAATATCAGCAACACTTATTGGCAACGAGGCAATGACGCAAAAATCCAAACCGATCTTTTCGAAGCAAATAGAACTTTATAGGCGACAACCGTCTGTGTCTGAAGCGTGACCTGCATTTTTATTTGAAAGCGTTGTGCTCTGTGTATCTATTGACGGACTATTGAGGATCGGCAGTAGAATGTTTGGTCATTCGTATAAATAAAGTGCTCGTAAATCCTTATTTCAGCATTATATATTGTCCATATCCGTGTGTTCGTGTATTGGAATGACCTTCAAATAATGTTTACTTACTGCCAGACAGCTGCATTATAAACGAGTTTATAAATTTTAATTTGTTGTGGTTTACGTTAGATGTTGTTTACTTCCGTACGAAAATCATAGTTCCCTGTAAGTGAAGAGATTAATTTTTAAAACTGTTGCTTCATTTTGAAATTAAATTGGTATTTATAACTCAGGTTTATGACACAGACTACGCAGTGACAGATATATACATCTTATTAACTAGAATATTTCTTATACAAACGCCAGAGTGAAGTTGCTCGGGAATTTAACATAAACAATTCTCTTTAAAACCCATATGGAAGTGAGAATTTGTAGAACCTTTTATGTTGTGTAGTTTATACATTTCCCAAGGGCTTAATTTTACGAATGCAAAAAATGCAAAACAACGGATTTCGGAAAATAGTTTCTTTGTTACGGAAGTGAATGTCGACTCAAAATATGTGTAAACTATTTAAAGCTGGAAATTTATCCATAAGATATATAAATATATGAGAAATGTTTATTGTTGCATGTTAATGTATCCTTGTTAAAACTAAGGCTTATTTTTATTCACTAGATATAATTATTATAACTTATGATTTCTAATATTTCTGGGAAAATATGTCCAAAATGAGTTAACAATATAAATTCAATGAATATTTGGAAACGAAGAAAAAGCTGGCATTCTATAATATGGCAAAACATATCAGACACACACACACACACACACACACACAGACACACTATTTATGTGAACATTATCTGATCTTATTCCAAGTTCATTTTCACTTGTGAGGAACTGAAAACACGAAGAACCTGAGACGAATGAGCTACCATGTCAATGATTGATGATTGCAAAAAACCGGCTGTTGATCCCTCAGACGATGTCTGCAGAGTGCTACCTCGACGTTTTTGCAGACTCCGCCCACATCCTTCAGATCCTGAAAAAGAAAGCAATTAGGCGGGCGAGACTGACAGACGCCAGTTGCCTCGGACAGCGAGGAGCAGCGTTTGCGTGCCGAAACTTATTTCGCTGCCGTGACACCGGAAGCCTGGATCGTACGGGTTAAGAAACCCAAAAGTCTTTCCTCATTGCTCGAGTTCTACGTCATTTTTATCATATCCGGTTATGATATCTTCGGATAATGTTAGAAGCAGAAAGAGCGCGGTTCGCTGTCACTGGTCCCTCAGTCATACACAATGTGAAATGGAAATACAAACGCCGATTCTTGATTCTAGAATTCTAATTTTTTTCTATGAGCGTACTTTGTGGCTGATCAATTGGTAATCTGGTGTCGAAAATACGCTCCTGGCGAAACTCGACCCTTCAAACTGACCGACTATGGGGACCTGGAATCAGGGAATACAGTCCTGTGTACTGTTAATTTAGTACGTCCTAAATTCCTAAATATTCTAGAATTTTACTTTGATTTTTTAATATTATTTATGTCTTTCTGTATCGTTTATCACACTTTTGTTAAAGGCAACATGGCACCTTCAAAACGTTTGCGGTAGCGGTAATGAAAGGATTTCAGAAAAGTAATGGTTGCTTTTTTCCTTACTTGCTGGAGTAACCTGCGTTTCCTAGGTTTAATTAATTACAATTCTCGATTAGCAAGGAAAGTGAATAAATTCTATGTATAATATACCGTACCCCTGTCCTGATCATTCTTTGCCTTTACTGACGCGTTCCTTCTCCATCTCGTCCGACCTTACCCTGCCCCAAACCCACCTAGCTCCACCCTGCTCTGCCCCCCCATCGGTGTGCGTCACCTAGCCCTGTCCCGTTTCGCCCCGACCTGTCGTGTTCGCTACGATTACATTTAGTAGCACACTTTGTGTCTTTGACAAATGAGTGCTGATATGTTATGTCCTACGCGTTGCGACAATGGCTATTATACCTTCCAAAGTTTGCTTTAGTACTCAGCAGAATGAGTTGTATACTTCACATATCTCCATAGATGGACGTAGATAAACGCGTTTATAATTATACACAAACAACACCGATGGTGAAATGAAGTGTCCATGCCTTATCGTGTTCTCCAATTGGCATTCCAAAGTATGCCTGGTACGCCTCACACATTCTCTATAATGCTTGTAGAGACTACATTTTCGCTCTTGTCTTGACACGTTCACACAAACATGAGCAAACTTTGTCTTCTTGATGATTACAGGTTCTTGACGCTGTGCACCGAAGGAGAGAAAATATGTATCACAGTATGCATATGTTAAACATCATCACTTTTCTGTTATGCAGCAAAATTCCAATTCAACATATAAATACCCTGGTCTGAAAAGCAAACGTTTTATAAGATAATGGTAATTTCGGAACATTCTAGACGGGGAGAAAGAGGAAAAGACAATTCCCAAGAACTAGGAAAAGGTTAAAATTTGTTATATAGTGTTATCAAGTCATAAGGCAGGCTAAAATCCTGAAACAGGATCAGGATATTTTGAATTCAAATAACTCAACAAAAGCAATGTGGAATATAATAAGAAATACGACTAAATCAACTAGAAACACCGTAGAGAATGTTGTTTTAAAATATAAGGATATAAATGTGAACGATCCGACAACAGTGGCTAGTCTCTTTAACCAATACTTTTCGAGAATTGCTGCCGATCTCACTCAGGATCTTCAGCCACAAAATTCAATAACAGACATTTCACCCAAAATTTTAGACACGATGTTCGTTTCCGCAACTTCTTCCTATGAAATTCTCAAAATAATCGGTATAAAAAATAAATATTCGTCCGGTTTAGATGAATTCCCGGATTCTTTGTTACAGGCCTGTGCGTATGCCATTATACCTGTTAACTCACATATTTAATGCATCCTCATGCACCGGAAAGTTTCCAGATATTTTGAAAACAGCTAAAATTAAGCCGCTCTTCAAAAAAGGCATCAAAAATGAAATTCAAAATTATCGGCCCATTTCTCTTCTATCAGTTTTTTCAAAACTATTAGAGATACTTTTTTACGTACGAATGGAAACCTTTCTCACTAAACACGACGCGCTTTCAGATTGCCAACATGGATTTAGAAAATCAAAATCAACGAAAACAGTCATATTTTCTTTTCTTAAAGATGTCGCCCCATCATTGGATCAAAACGAGGCACCTATTGGATTATTTTTAGATCTCTCAAAAGCTTTTGACGCCATTGATCTGACATTTTACTTTCAAAATTATCTTCATATGAAATCCGTGGTATTGCTCTAGATTTGTTATGCTCGATGGCTCCGAATGCTAAGATGGCTCCATGTTTTGCTTCTGGACATAAATGTAACTTCATTATCTGTGCACGTCTTCTAGAATTCAGTGGGAAATACAGTTATTCAAATTATCGTTTCTATGTTTAGTATTATTTAGTATTATTAGTATGAAGTATTATTCCGAAGGACAACATCAATAAGAGCCCAAAGTTATTGCTTATTTGTCCTGAAAATAGATTTTTATTACATGGGAGCTTGCTTTTTATACGTGGTGTAGGAAGCACAGAAGTTTGAAAATGTGCACACATTTAACTTCTCCCCATAGCACGTCATATGCCGTTTTAACTGTTTTTTTGTACGTTTAATAAATAAATAAATAAATAAATATGTTTACTTACACCGTCGTTGCTGTGGGTAGCTGTAAAAAAGATGCACTGTTGCAGTCTTCAGGCAAACTTCCAGTAACTATTTTGATCTTTAATTGCTCTAAGAATTATCTGAATAAATAAAAAAAGCATTATGACCTTTAAAAACAATTTATTCACTTTTCGAGATGTTCGCGAAAACCTGAAAGAAAACACTATTAAATTTGCTTTTGAAAGGTAGGGAATGGAGAGAGAGAGTAATTTTACGAAAGTTCATGTTATTTTTTTAAAGGTCACGGTACAAAAATTTTATTCACATTTGAATTAAACTAGATTTTTATGAAAACAAACAATCAAACGTTCCTCTACGTAAGAGAAAAAATAACTGAAAATAAGTATTCTAAGTTATGCCCGACGAAACACTGCCATTCAGTGAAAACTGCATCGAAATCGGTTTAGCCGTTCCAGAGATTACTTCGGACAAACATACACAAATTTTAAAACAATTTAATTGGTTTTTATATCATCTAAACGTAGATATGAGAGTATAAAAAGGCAGTTATTTTGAATTCGCGGACACTCCATTTTTGTTTATATAAATAAGTACCGTACAGGGGTTATTCCAAGATTCATGCATAGGTATGAATCATAATTAGTTCTTCGCAAGCTGCAATTCTCTATATTTTCCTAAATCGAACGACTGGCAGGGGCATATATCAGATAATGGCGATTAAAGTCCGCTATTATTTCTTTGTAAGCCAATTATCGTGAGAAAAATGAATCTTCTCTGCAAAATAATAATTTACATTGTTTCTTCCATATTGTTGACAATGAGTATATCGCAAAAAATTCCAGACCCTTTCATATTTGGATGTTTGTTAATTTTTTACTATTATGAAATAGAGATTTGAAAGAGGAATACGCGTTCTCAATATACCTGTATTGGCGACGCTCCATTGGACTCTCTCACATCGGTACCGCGGGTTACTTTGTATACCTTTGCATACGATCCCTTCCATTCATGTTGCCTTTTATGAAACGTCCTTTCTGAACAGAATATCAAACAGGCGAATAAACAAAACAGCTCCATATTTTATTGTAAATATAGAACATACATTCGCATCCTGCATGAAATATCTATCCACAGCCGAAAAATCCGCATTTCGTATCGCACCCGGGTCACATCTGTTCATAAAGGCGCACCCCTCCTCGCCTTGGCCATCTGCGTACAGTCTGCGTAGCAAAGCGGGGAGTCGACCGGAAGCTGAGAGCAGGGAGCGCGGCAGGAAATCGCGTCACTTCCCCGGCACGGCGCCAGGGGCCTCTCCTCCTCCCCCTCCTCCACCACCTCCTTCTTCTTCTTTTCATTGGCGAGCGTGCGTGTTGAGGGAGCGATTCCATTGTCTCCGGGGTTATGAGGTCGTTTAAAGAACAGACGGTCTGGAAGCCGCGGTCATTACGACTCCCGCAATCCACCCGGCTGTGTGGCGACGGCCGCGGGGGCCGAGGCGAGGGTCAGCCGGAGCGAGCGAGGCCGGGAGGGGGCGGCGAGGGAGGCGGAAGGAGCAGGAGGGTGGCAGCGGGCCGATTAGAAATACAACGCGCGCCGCCCCCGTCGCTGATCGGGGAGGCCGGGGAGGAATGAGGACGAGGCCGGCGCGGGTGGCGCCAAGGGTTGCGGCTCGGGGCGTAGCGTGGGGGTGCGGCGCGGCGCGGCGCGGCGAGGGGGGCGGGGCCAATCCAGAACGGCGCTTGGTTTGGTGAGCACGCGAGAGAGGGGCGGCATGAGCAAGGCGGGAATGATTGCGGGGGAGAAGCGGACACGATGAGGAGGGTCAGGGTAGGTGGCCGTTTAGCGAGACGTGATAATGAGGAGAGAGGGGACGATGGAGTGCGAGGAACTGCGCGAAAATTGAGGGCGGTTGGAGTGTATGGGTCAGTGTGGGAAGAGTGTGGTGTAGGAGTAGGGAAGGGAGTACACGAGGAATAATTAGGAAAACAGGAGATTCTGGGAGTGGGAGTGGAAAGAAGAAGATCAGGGATGTGAGAACTCTCTGGAATAAGATGGGAACAACACAAGCTAGCTGATTACGAAAGTGTGTCGGGGTCGTTTGGTAAGAGAATTGTCTGACAATGGACACTTCCTGAGAGACAATGGTGGCAAGGAATGCGAAAGTCATCAGGATACGAGTAGACATTGGGTGCTTATGACACATAATTCTATCTTGGTACGTGTGCTACCCGTTACTGTGGCATGGTGAATGGATGACATGTTGGAAGTGAATGTAATGTGACTGGAATTAAAATGAATTACTGATATTTGCAGTGTTCCTGTGCGTTGAATTCATAGTACTGTTAACACTTCTTGTGTGATTCAAGTCAATATTACTTCTACTCTGAGCGTGTACTACATCCGGTACAGATTACAAGGCAAAAGAAGATAGAAAGCTGGGTACATTCTTCTGATCTGGTTCCTGAATAAAAGCTTCTTGAAGACTTGAAAATATAGGGGGGGAACTCTACTTCGGCGCCTTGTTGAGACGACACTTCACACGCAAGCATGTGACAAATTGCCCGCTCCAAGCGTTTCTTTTGTCAAGTTACGGCGTACTTCGGAAGTGGAACCGGCTGAAAGTGCTCAGTGACAACATCCGTTGCCACTGCAACAACACTTTCCGGGGTTCAAACGATGTCGAATGTTCGACACTAGTTTCGTAGATGGATCGAATTCAACCATGATGTGGAAGAAAATTCTAACTATCATCTGCTCGATTTTGTAGTTTTCCGTGGTTTCTCTGAGCAATTGCAGAAGAAGGCGGGGTGAATGCCCTAAAAGGAGCACGGACCGCGGCGATGTCTTCGTTATACTTTCTCTCCCCTCTTGCCTTAATCACTCGCACACATCCATCACACTACTAGAAATGTCGGGCGACCAGTCGCAAACGTAAAGCTTGACCTGTCTGGGGCGTGGCATGCTGGTAGAGATACATGAAGTGAGAAATTTCTTAACCAACGTGTAGGTTTACACTGGATCTCACGTTCCAGCGGGGAAGGAACACCACCATCTCCCGGCTATATTATTCACCGCCGTAGCTAATTACTAATTTCCAAGGTAGTTGACGCGCCGGGGAAAACTAAATAGTACTTGCTCATTTGCGAGTTTGTGAGGGGGCATTGCTCCACAACCTTTGTTAACCCACGTCTTGTGTGGTGAGTTGCATTACTTCCACCCTGTTTGAGGGTCTTTTACGTCGCTGCTTTAGCTGATTTCGAGAACCCTGTGTTCCAAAATTTAAAAAGTTATTTGTTTTAGAGTTATTTCAAAGGTCCTCGGTGTACGATTATTAATGCATGTTAATACACTCAAGTGAACAGGATGTTCGTAAGTGTTTGCGGGGAAAATCACTGTGGAATGGAGACAAAAGGAGATGAACAAGAATGAGTGTGAAGGGAAAGGTAACATAGATATTATTAACGGAATACACAAAGGAAAAATTAATACTTGCATGTTCAAGAGGTTCACATATTATGAAAATAAGGGACAAAGATGGCTGTTTCTTTTACGAAGCATACACTCTGTAATGTTTTATTACTTTGTGGATAATGACATTTTAAAAATAAATAGTATATTCGCACACAAGATAATGTTTGAATTGCTTTTAAGGTCTCCTGTCTTTTCATTATTTGCTCTCTCCCCATTATTGATTAAATATTAAGTTTTTCACTTACTATTGCTTTAAATTAAAAATCTGCATATAATTGCTTATTGATTTTACTTCAGTGTCTGTTAGGTTAATTCTCTGTATTGTATTCTTTTTAATATATTAAGGCGAAAATATTCGCAATACGATATAGAGGTAAAATAATATTAACCAATTAACAGAAAAAGTATCCCATTCCCAAGGAAGTGGGACTTGGTAATATTAACAGTAACTCACCCGCCGTGTTGAGTAGCTCATTGATTGAGCAAAAGGGTGTTCTTGCGTTGCAGAGGAGAAAGTAGCGTTGAGGTTATAAAGGGCAAGATATCAGAGGATGTGCAGGTAGAAGTTGAAGCAAGACCGCCGCCGGAAGGGCGAAGCGTGCGAGGAGGCGGGGGAGGCAGGGGCTGGGGCGCGGGCGCGGGCGGCCACGGCGCCTGGAAAGACGCAGCGCGGGGAAAGACGGCGGCTGTTTGCGGCGAGGGTGATGGCGCGACGCTATGGTGGGGGCGGGGCGGGAATAGGGCGGGGCGGGGAGGGCGGTGCAGGCGGGGCGGCGCGGGGACGGGGGCGGGCTCGGAGGCGAGGGCGAGGGTGCGGGCGCGAGGAAGGCGGCGGGCCCATCGACCGGCGCCGAAGAGGCTACTCGACCCCGCCTCTTTCCCCGGCGCCGCCTCCTCCTCTCCGCCCCGCCCCGCTGGCGTCGCGTCCCGCAACACCGCTTTGCATATCGGCCGCCTTTCGGCGCCGCCGCCGCCGCCGCCGCCTCAGCGCCGCCGGGTGTATCCAGTACCGTCTCTGCTCTTCGCTGTTGCTACTTCGGCGAACCTCTACGACCGATGCAGATACTAATGCACGCTCCACTAGAGCGCTTGTTTATTTTTTATCTTCTCGTCTTACTACCAACGCTATTATCAGTTCTTCCGCTCCTTCATGTTCAGTCATCACCTGTGTATCTCAAAAATCTGGAAAGCAGCTGTCACTCTCTCTACCTGTAATATCACGTTTCACGGAGTTTATTGCAACTATCCTCATGACTTCCATTTCTGACGAAGATGCGAACATTGTTGACACTGAAATGGTTGAATGAGTTCAGCTGTAACTTTTATAGTTATTTTTGAACTGTTTTCTGCATTCTCTCTTTGTTGGTAGTTACTAGTTGTTGTAAGTAATAATTTATGTATTTCCTTCGCTGCCTATTAATATACCGGTTCACCTGGCTGGATTGTACGGGGAATTGCGATAGCAAAGTACTCGGAAGAAATGTATTTTCTCACTACGTAATTGCGAAGTTAACTTCTAATTCCATCAGTACATCACATATCACATCTGAACCTTCGTAGTAGTTTCTCTCATTCTCTTTGGTCCAGCCATTCTTCGGTCACCATGCTGATTTCCATGATCACTCAGAAGTTCATAATTAGAAAGTATCATGAGCACTTTCCCAGCAAACGCTCTTAAATATGATTGGCTGTGTCACTCACGCCACACTAATCATCACCTCCTTAGCTTTCACCACTGATTACATATTTTAGACTGAAATGAGAATGTGAGCCCCCAGAACATTAATGAATGAGTGAATACCGTAACCTTCTATGCAGAATATCTGTATAAAAGCTTTCTTCTTGTGTTTATTGCAATAGATTATGACTTTCCTGAATGATTTCAATGAAAATACGGGATATTTCATTCGGGGAAGAAAAGTGCTATTTTTCTTACATCACTGTTTTTCCTGTACTTACACTTTTTCTTCCGCCTTTAAATTTACTTTTCCTACGATGAAATGCGGTTATCGTCAATCTAACTCCATTATGATTCTTAGATCTAAATAAATCAGCGAACTATTACTTATTAGCAGTGAAAATTTTAAAATACTGTTTGCGTTTTAAGATCGATTCTTTCTAGTTTTCTTTTTAGTTACATTAGTTTCGACTTCAATGTCTCTCTTTTTAGCGTCGTTACATAATTATTTTGAATTTAACTGTGAAATGTTATAAAAATCGTTTACTCTCCGGTATTACAACCGTCTCATTTCTTCGCATTGATCCTTCTTTCTTTGCACCGATCTTCCTCCTTAAACATTCTTTCTTCCTTTCACTGCCTCGCCTTTCATCTCTTCTCTGTATCTTCGTTTCCCCTCCTTTCCTCTTTCTGCTCTCCCTTCTCCTCTAAACTCTTCCAGTCATTCCAATTCTCCCTCTTTCTTCTTCCTTTCTTTTCTCCCTCCGTCATTCCTTCCTCCTTCCCCAATGTACCTTCATCTCTCCCTCCCTATGCTCATCAAATTCCAACGCTGAATCTCATCGGTGCTATCGCGCGAGACGCCACGGCCTGGAAAATGGGGAATCTGAGGGAAGTAGTGTTATTAGGTTTTAGTCTTGCGGCCGAGCGGGACCGCTTTCGGGATTGCTGCTCTGATGAGGACGCAAAATTGATGAACGTCAGAAAGGTGAAGTAGCTTGTTTTCGATACGCTTGGTTTACTGGCCGCTTCTTTAAGCGGTTTACTTTGGGATGAATTGTGGGGAACTTCGGAAAAGCGAAGCTTTTTGATCGCAAGTTCTTCATAGTTTATTTTTCTATACAGTACGTAAATTGCGATTGATGTATCACTCTTTTGCTACAATAGTGGTATAAATCTTACTTTGCCAGAAATGGAAGTTATTTGTAAGATGAGGCGATCTCGAGCTTGAGCTCTTTCTGCTGGAATAGTCGCATAAGCGTGCTTAGCAAGTTTGTCGAGACGTAGGAATTGTAGGGATGTGATGCCAATGTATTTTTTGAGCAAACAATTGCCATGAACAATCCGATAATAAACTTCGGATATTTTATTCAGTATAATATGATAATATTTAGAGTTTCTGCTGTCATTGAACTTCTATAAATCTACAAGAACTTATAAATTTGGAAAAAGGGGATAATCTGTCTTATCTCTTTACGAAATATGTAGGTTTCGTGGAGTATTGCCCTTCTTAGAAACTACCATTTATGGTACTAAAAATACGAATAAATGAATTTTGCAGAAACAAATTAATTAATAAAAATGGTTTTGTAAGATATTAGAGATGGGAATATTTGATTATCAGGATATATACTTCCGTATTTTCTCTCATAGGTAGTTATATTATAATATATAAATTGTTCTTATAAATCATGGCATTTACCAATATAAGGTTAATTCTATTTCTCACCCATTTCAATTATTTTTTCAAAGGATGGATTCCAGTTTTTGAGCCAAAATAGATTAGATGTCAAGATTATTTGGCCTGGGCTATAATAATGTCATGGTATTCTGGAGTCGGGCCAATATAGTTCACAGTATAGATTTGTCTTGCCCTTTCATACATTCCTCACTTCTTTGTATGGTTTATTAAATTTAAACAACTCCAGTGGTTGTCATATCTGTTGATATCATTAGGATATTTTGAGCATATCATATGTTATTTTGTTTATTAATTAACATCGTTTTTATGTATGTTATTAAAACAATATATTTTTCACGAATATTTACGTTTGCTTGAACTAGAGAGGCAATCGTTTGATATTTATTTATTGACTTTTCATGTGAATATCATTTTTTTCGAATGACTGGATATAACATTAAATGCAATTCTTATTAACAATCCAGCATTTATTAATCGAAACACATAGTCTACTCTTGTATGTTATGCCAATTTTGTGTTTGTGGGACGCGGGGAAGGTAGCGTTGCCGCCTTTACTGCTACTGCCACGTCTGCGCTGCATATGCTTTCCCAGGCAATATAAAATGAATAACAGATTTCGGTCCTATATTTTTCCTATTTTAATCTCCGATACCTGTGCTGTCTGGATACTTTTAATGAGTGAAAATGTTGATGCTGGGCATCATAAAAGCATAGTAGAAACGCTAAACTGATACGTACTCTCTATCTCCTTCATTTGTTAATTCCGACTTGGCGGCATCAAGGGTAGACACGTCACTCAAGACAATGCTGCTATTGTCACTAGAAAACCACAGACAATGACAAGAGTGTAATTCATGTGACTTGTGTAATTTATGCCTAAGGAGCTCATATTTACAAACCAATATAAAGTATCAAATATAAGGAAGAAAGCGTATTTTAATGAGCGAGAGTGAAACGGATTGAGACCAGATATTCTTACTAAAGTGTCTGTGTCTCTAAAAACAGTTATTGTCAAGGAATTATATGAAGTTATAAATTTTGTGTTTCCTAATTTTCGCTGATGCTAATAGCACTTCCGTTCGCACAACATAATTCATTACAATCTAATCCATACACTGGATTGATTGTTATGTTGATCTTGATCTATCCTCACGATTCTCCATGTACGTATTTTTTTTACATTGGTAATAAAGTGTAAACTCGGTATTGCGTTAACTGTAGCGTAATTCCTCTACAAAATAACAGAACCGCCTTTATCAGATGAAAAGAAATTGAGTTTGAGTGAAACAGTGGATGTGATTATGTGCGGAATGTAATTAAAGAAGAAAGTGGAGTGCTTTGTGGGCTTACACATATTTTCTTTTCGCTTTGCTCCTCGAAAACGTCGTTGTGTATGACAGTGCATTCTGATGATCTTTACTGACACTAAAACACATCTAACAGAATTGTGAGTAGCCATAGGATAGACAATGAGCGTCCATGGTCTGTAAACTCGAGTAAGAATTGTCGCGGCTACACAAGCAGTTACGTCCGGCTT
Organism: Teleogryllus occipitalis; assembly: GCA_011170035.1. Lineage (NCBI taxonomy): Eukaryota > Metazoa > Arthropoda > Insecta > Orthoptera > Gryllidae > Teleogryllus > Teleogryllus occipitalis. Next base: position 166,390 of record BLKR01001247.1, read on the forward strand.
CGTAACCGTCCATTGTATGCGATGTTTGCTGTGATCCCATCCACAATCCCCCTCGCACTCTGATCTTGTGGTGTCGTTGTGTCATCTTGACGAACAGAATGAGAGTACGTTCGCAATAATTGTGGTTTATTCTCTAGTAAATCCCAATGTAAATAGAATACGCATAATTTTATTAAGCTAAAATTATGTAATTGTGTCACTAAATGATAGTTATATTGTAATAGAAGCATGCAAAACTTTATAATGCAATGTGTAAACAGTTGTATTAGTGGGTTTTAATAGAGCTATGTTATATTTGATTAAATTGTATGACTAGTACTAAAAACTACAAATTTTACAATTTGAAAGTACTCGCTTGCTGTATATACCTTTTGAGACTAATACAATGTACTACTCTCGAGTTTCTCATATTTTAAATTCTTGTTTCTGACAGTAAGGAACTCCTGCGATTTTTCATCTACCTCACAAATGGTGTAGGCCGTGAAATATCATCCATTTTTTTAGATTTATACAGAAAACTATTAAAAATTCGCTTGTGGAATTAAAACTAATATCTAAATTTTAAACGTATGTGTTCTTTAAAAATATCATACTAATTCTCCATTGGACTTCATTAGACATTTCCGTCACAAGTATTCATCAGCTCAGTAAAGTGGATTCTAAAACTTTTCAGATTCTTGCCAATATCCAACTCAACCGCAGTCGGGCAAAGCTCGTTAAGGGCGAATGGTGAAATCCTCGTAATTAATATCCGGAAACGGTGTTAATGCGGCACTAACTGTCGTAGTTCACTCTATTCAACTCATATGCGGGATAATACCGATCCCATTGGTGCCAGATAAGTGATCTAGTTACAGAATCGTTCTCTTTGATAGTTTCACTTTGCATTGTAGATTTGCGTAAATTGGGTCCTAGATCCTCCTATTGATAAATGATAAAGCCCACTGATTTAGGCGACTAGTTGTGTGGCATAATTGGTGGCAACGCTCTGAGTAATGGATATTATTGATATTTTCTTAATGTTATTTTTTAATTTTGACATAAGGTGTATTTATTTTTTTATTGGTTTATGTCAGATTTGCCTGGGAATTGATTAGAAACTAGGATTTGCTACACTGTACACCAAAAAATTCCTAAGGGTATGACGAAAGGAACAAACACTTCAAGTGGAGATGATTGTGGAGTAGCAAAATTTAAATTAAAGATTACAACTAGAAAGCAAGTGGCCGACGAATAATTATGTAAGTGTCCAAGTGTAAAATAATGAAAAATAGCTGAATATACTTTCTGTTGTTAATTAAAGAAATAAAATAAAAAGTTATGAAATGTTTAACAGTTTATAAATATAGATTAGAAATGGAGAAGGGGCAAAAATAAAAAGCTGGAATAAAAGAAAATGAACGATCGCGGCCCCGAAGTACGAAAGTCTTGTGCCGAAATTCGACAGCGGAGAGAAGGGCAATGTGATGAAATCACGGAAAGGCCACAGCGCCACAGCGCTCGAGAAGGAAAGACAATGCGAGCATGCAAGCTAGCGCGGATGATCTGCCCGACTGCCTCTTCTCCATCCGTTGCCGCTGGGAACTGGGCTAAAACGGGCTCATACACGACCATTGGGTTTCATGCATAATACAGATTAAATAACGCGTAGAAAATATCGAGGTGCATCACGAATATTTGATAGAATAACTACATAAACTGTTTTTTAATGACAAATTATAGATATGAGCACCCCTCCCATTTTTAATTTTGTTCATTTTAATCAATTTGGTACTATTTGCCGGGCGGTTAAAATTTCTAATTAATAAGGACGAATTTTTGTTTTTTAATTGATTACATAACTGCACTTTTATTTCGTACGTATTGGTATATTTGTCCTTTAAAAATAAAAAATTAGGTATCTGTTGCAAAAAGATATCGAAAATTAGGTACCTCTTGCTACTATGCAAGCTCAAAATGAACATCTTTAAATGAACATTTTTTCTTAAAAGCTTGGTACCCATAGGGCAAAAACGTTACAGCAATTTATATTATATTTGATTTCCCATTGAAATTACATGAGCATAATTTTGTTTCTAATTTTAATGTTGTTTAGTGTATTTTTTTGTATAACATACACGATCAAAAGATATGGTAAAGGATGAAATTGGATTTAAAAATAATATAACTAGCATGAATATCATCTACATGTTGCGTCATCACTAAATATTTGTTGTTTTCTTTCCAATGCGCAGTTTTCAGCTCGTTTCAGCCTACTGTAGGTCTTCACAGCCAATTCCGCACTCACAACCAACTTCACTCCGGTCGCTGCCTCCATTCCCTCTCCTCCGCCTCCCCTTCTGTTTACGCCGCACACATTGCTTGCGCCGCCCCTTCTGTATCCACTGTCCCTGACGTCCTACCATCCCTTGAATTTCCCACCGTCCCCTACCGCAGAGAGCCCCCTTCACGCGGAGACCCGTTGCCCACGCCCACCATCCGCACACAAACCGCGATATTACTATTTCCACTACGAGGAACAACGTCATGTTGCAATACCATCTCAAAGATGGACCAACCTATCGTCATCCCACCCCTTGAACTTCGTCGTCGTCTCTTCAATAAAAATATTTTTCATCCTTCCATAGCATCGCTCGAGTACCATACATAATGCCACATATGAGAGGTCCAAAGCACAAATGGTACAAATGCATTTTTGGCCAATTTCGAATTAAGAGTCAGAGTGGGAAGTTAAAATTCCAAATTATTTCGTGTGTCATGGGAACAAGTATTCAAATTGCTCAAAGAGTTGCGTTCTAGTAACGAAAACAAGTGTATTCCATGCCGTTTTCTGTAAGTCACTCCAATTAAAGAAATGTTTTCTCAATGCCACATTTAGTGCACTTGTATTCTTTGTGTTCCCTTCCCTTCATATCATAATGAAAAAAACGCTATGATTATTTGTTCCTTTTATATAAACAATCATACTATATCCATATGTGTTGGCATGAGATCAGCTCCCAGCATTACCACATTCTTCATTATGATTACAGTGCTTAGAGCATTTGGCCAAGCCTGGATTACTGTGTGGTTTAATGGATAGTGGTAGTGATAATATCAATTATGGTGGAACAAAGGAGGAATGTGGGTTGCAGGAGAGCTCGACAAATCTGCCAATTCACCATCTATATTTTGTGGTGGATCGACCAAGATTTGCACCTCGGTAGCGGCAGGTCAAAAAACCTACCGCTCTGGGTCCACACACCCCGCGACAACCCACCGCCATGACGAAGGCCTGTGCCTCTGCACCTTCTCTGCGTCCGTCGCCATCCAGCAGGCGGCTGCCAGAGCGTTCGGCGGAGGCGTGCCGCCCGCAGCGCGCCGCGTTGTTTTCCTTCCAGAGAGCCGCGCCCGCCCCCTTCCGCCCCGGGCGTCGCCCCCCTCCTGTCGGCCCCTCCCCCTCCGTCCACCCGCGCCGGCGGCGCATCGCTTTCGATCGCGCTGCGCCGCCGCGGGCGCCGCGCCCTGCACGCCCCCGTCCCCGCTCCGTCCCCGCCCCCGGCGCCGCCGCCCCCGCCCCCGCGCAGGCGACCTCGCGCCGCGCCCTCGCCGCTCCGGCGGCTAACCGCGGCCCGCCCTGCGCCGCGCGCCACCAGCGCTGGCGGCCGCCCGCGTTCGCCGGCAGTGGCGGTGGCTGTGGAGGCGGCAATGGCAGTGGCGGGGGCAGCAATGACTGTGAAGGAGACGGCAATGGCAACGGTATTGCGGAGAACCGGGCCGGTAGAGACGCCAAGCGCTATGATGGGAGTGTCAAAGTCTATGATGGAGGTGCCTGCAGCTGTGATAGAAGCCACAACGGCTCGTAATGCAGGCGCCTACGGCTGTGATGCAGGCGCCTACGGCTGTGGTGCAGGCGCCTACGGCTGTGATGCAGACGCCTACGGCTGTAATGCAGGCGCCTACGGCTGTGATACAGACGCCTACGGCTGTGATGCAGGCGCCTACGGCGGCAAAGTCCATGATGGAAGCGCCAGCACCTATGATGGAAGTCCCAACAGCTGTGATGCAGGCGCCAATGGTTATGATGGAGGCGCCAACGGCGACGATGGAGGCGGCAAAGGCGGCGGATGAGGTGGCGGCGGTGGCGGCGACGACGGATGCCAGGGAGACGGCGTCCGGGGAGCGATGGGGGCGGTGGATGCGACGCGCCTCAGCGAGCTCTTACGGGCGTGCTCACGCGTTCGCTCTGCGGTGTGCGAGGGCGGGCGGGCGGGCGACACGCGGGTGCCGCCCTCCGATCGTTTGGGGGGTTGGTGGTTCCCGGCCTCGTGGTCGTGTGGCTCCGCAACAGAACAGAAACACGATACGCTCGTACCTCGGTTCCGCCGAACTCCCTTCTACGGAGCAACGAACCAAATCTAGAATCTGATTTTAAATTTAAAAAGTTGAATTTACTGTTTCATAGTGAATACTTACAGTGTACTGGTATTTTTCTTTGTCATGGAGGTTACTTGATTAGAACATAGAACGTGATTTATTTATCTTTCTGTTGTCTGATCTTTTTGGTTTGCGGAATCGAAGTATGTATGTACTCCCTCGCCATCGTATTTCAAGTGAAATTACTAATGACTACAAGAACTTTATTAGTTATTGTAGTCATTGGGCATTGCTGAAAATAGTTTTAAATAAATTAATTGAATGCGAAAACTAAGAAATATCTGATGTTCTTGACATTTTCCTACTTTTCCTTTGAAATGTTTGATGTCTTTCTCTCTGATTTTGATGCAAGAATATATATTTGTAATTTACACTTGAAAATAATTTTTGATCTGCATGCAATGGTGAGCTCTTCTCTTTTCAAATAACGTGGATCGAGTTTCAATTATATTTTGTTGAGATGAAAGTGAATTTGTAATGTCTATAATGCAATCTCTCTTACAGAAATATTATTTGAAAGGAACATCACTGATATCATTCTTCTGCTTTATGCCATTATTTCTACTTTCACAAAATGCTTTTAGTGGAAAACTTAATCTAACTATTAGATTGTAAATGATAGAATGTAATTGTATGCATTGGAAATATTTCGTATAAATGTTATATTAACGAGTGAGCGAGTTCTGACCGCTCTTTTTTGTGGTTATATTTTGTGTCGTTTATTTTAATGAAATAGGTAACGAGCAGCAAATTGTTATGCATTGTTGACTCAAAGTTTTCTATTTGAGTTTTTTGTGATCTGAAATAAAGAACAGCAATAAATCATATTCGCGTTACATACAATTATATTATAACATTCATTTTTTTGTTTTCGTATTGTTTCACCATTTCATTATTATATTATCTTCATTTTGTACCTCTTAGAAAAAAATTGTATTCTCCTTACAGTTATATGTTGAACGAAAAAATGGGGAAAGAATTCAGGAAAGAATGTTTTGCGCTTAATGTTTAAATAAATCTTTTAAAATATTTTAATGCGTTATTTTATTATCTTTATTAATTTTATAACTTTCATGTCCTTTTATTCATGTACTTTTAAATGGGAAAAACAAAATATCAACTAAAAAAGTATTATCTGCTGGGGTCTGCTGGTGAAAATAAGTTGCACACATTGTTTTAGCTCTCTCCGGAATGCGGGAGTCGTATCTGTTATGTATATCTCAGAAGGCTTGCCAGACAAACTCATTTCTGAATCAGTACCCTGACTTTCCTCCCAACGCCCCCTTGATCCATTATTCTTCATCTATTGCCACTGATGATTCTGGGTGCGCTTTTGTGGTTTTTGTTTTGTCACTTCCACAAATTCCGCCACCCAAGATCCGACGTTGGCGGCAGCTCATTTCCTGCACCTGCACCACGGCGCCTCCATGTGTTCTCGTTCCTGGGACATTCATTTTACAACGCCCCTAGCATACTCTCCACGTGTTATTTTTTTGCCAACATTTAAAAAACTCAATCAGTTAGATTGCTCTGTTAGATTGATAGATTAAGGATTACGTCTTAAGGAAATGCATTTCGTTTTAACGGTTTTAAGAGGTTTTGAGAGGAGTGAGGCTGTATTTCCCATTCAAAAGTTATCGAAGGACTATCGGCGCATCCGATCTGTGAAGACTGGACGAACATCTTAACGGATGTGGATGTTACAGGAACAATTATCAAATATACAAATTACAATTTGTGCAAGCAACGTCTGTAACCTAGCATTACGAAATCAAAATAAATCATGTTTTATTAACAAAGTTATCGCATTTAAATGTAAAAATAAAATATAAATATTATTGAGGCTTGAAAAAACAAAGTTATGAATTCAACCATTCACTACCGTATGCCATTTATTTATTATTGTATTGGTATAATTTTTATAGTGGACGACTAGAATTCTGTATTAATGTCAAAGCTTCTAGAAGATTCGCGAAATTAAAACAAAATCTTACACCTCCAATTCGAAAGGTATTCCGTTTCTGTCAAAAGTAATTTTCCAGAGAAGAAGACGGCTCATCACGATAATTTTGCCATCTGGTTGCATGCGAATATATCTGAAGTATTCATAATTGGGTCCAACTTTTGTCGAAAATTCAACAGGTAATAAACACACGAGAACAACGTAGTGGAATGGTAGATGCATGTCCAATTTTGGGAATTGTAACGGGAATGTGTCCAAACTAGAACAATCTCCCGCGTACCCGAGTTTGTTTGTTTTACGTAAATTTTGAGAAACTGAATCAAAGATAACTTGCTTTTGTTATATTATTACTTATGGTCTAAGGATAGGCGGCCAAAAGTTTTTCAGAAGTCTGTAATGCGAGCAAACGCACGCTTCGGATCTCGAGATCTGCGGAGACAGAAGGATTAAATATCTCTGGGCATGACGCTACAGAAGCTTAATTGTAAAGATACTGTCAGGTTAAACTTGAATCCACGGTCAGTGAGTAAAATAAACCAAAAATATTGCTTTATTACGAAGAACATATGTCATAGTATATAATTTTTTTCCTAGGGCTTTTATCCAGCCGACAGCCGGTTGCCCTCTACGTCCCGAAGGGACGCATACTCGACCATACACTAGACAAGCACTTGCGGGCTCCTCTGATCAGGGGTCAGCAGAACGCGAGGCCCTCCGCGACAACACACACACAAAGTCAAGGGACAAACAGCCATGCCCAAGGCGGGACTCGAACCCGTGACCCTTCGGACCGAAGCGCTGAGTAGGTACTTGCTCTTTGCCACCTCGGCCATCCAGGTCGGCGTATATAATTATGTAAAAACAAATAAATGAGGAAGGAATATAAAAGCCTGACGACAGAAGACCGAGGTCCTTGCTCCATGCCATAGGATTGCAAGATAGACAAACGGGAGGGATGCGCGCACGAGCATGCAATTTTGGGGAACAAAGTGGACCTAAATTTAATACACATGTTAGATTCCGAGAACGCAGTGTGTCTAAACGATTAAAACAAATACGAGAGGAACTAAATTCAATTCCTTCATGGGCAACCAGTGGCAACAATTGCAAATAGTACAAAATGTCACATGATAAGCTACTTCCGAGTCTCCCTAAAATCACCTCGCGATCCCCTCAAAACTCAGTTTGAAAACCTATTATTGATAATAAATTAAAGTTTGAGATAAAAAAATAATAACTTTAGTATTATAATGAATTTAGTATTAAGAAATTATTGTGATTGACCAGACATTATAATGAATAATTATTAATACGGGAATTTTGTTTCGGCCTTTCATTTTTGACAGGTTACCCCTGGTAAATTTTAATTTTGGTCATCCTGCGATGCCTTAGCCTTGTAAAGTACCTTATCAGCAATTTGAGAATCTCAGCTAGGAACATGCCGACCAATGTTACTAAAGGTCCTGAGATCACAGGCGTCAGTCATATGGAAGATATAGTTTTCTACGTTCCGTTTTGTTGTGCTTCTTTAAAATGTGCTTTATATTTCTTATTGTCGCTCATAAACGTCAAAATATCTGTACACTGGAATAGCCACAGCACGTGGCCAATCCGTTGCCTGAAAAAACTCGTGGGGACTTTTTATCCGGCGAACCACAAAGCTCGAAAGTGGTTATTGAACATAGGGCCGAAAAAAGTCGAACGTCATCGTTCAGACGAACGTCTTAAAATCGTAAAAAGTCGTTACGTTTTGGAAGTCCCTCCTATGCTTTGAGATATTCACCAATGACGCTCTGTAGTTACACCCCACATATTGTCCTCATGTCACTTTAAAATAATTTTGAACTTCATTGTATCCCATCCAAAAATCGTAATAAATGTAATTGATATTTTATCTTACAATAATTTTTTCACAATCTTAAAAAACAAGTTAATGAATATGGTTAACTATTTAATATTCCATCAAACAAACATTTTTTTCATAAAAAAGTTTTTTTCGAATTCATGATTTTTTTTGGATTAACTGCACTCCAGCATTAGGTATTACGTTAGGAACTGCCACTTTATTTAGCATTTTCATTTATTTAACATAAAAAAATGTTGAAGGCTGTGTGACGTAATATGGGGAGAAGTGCGTTTTCTTGAGCTTTAGGATCCCTATCCTAAGTCATATATGAATGTGTTAAGTGAATTATGAATACAGGTAGCATCGAGCGTTTTGGGGAAGAATTGATAAGAAAATATTTGCTTTTTCGTGTAAATAAAACTATGTCCAAATACAAATCAGCTACACATTTGGCTATTATTCCTTATCGTGTCCTTTGTGAAGAAATCGACTTACTGCCCGAGAACGTGAAAAGCAATTATTGGAATAACTAAGCAGAAGTCTAATAATTGAGCTCAAGGAAATGTATACAGATAATGAAGCAACGTTTATGATGGAACTAGCGGGAGGAAACTACTAAGAATTTAATATATTGTGTATTGTGAAACATACGAAGGTACATTCTCATAATTAAGTATATTTGGGTTCGTTTTCTTTGTGAAAAAATACAACTTCATCCCAGTTTGAAACTCGTGTTATAGTTTGCTGTGTTTGCCATTGTGTATTATACCAATTACACCACAAAAGTTTACAATGCATTATATATTTCCTTAAGTAGTACATGTAGGAGATTATAATTGCAACATACTATATTTTGGTATTTTTCCTTTTCGCAAATCTGATAAAAACCACGTGATCATTGATCATTCCCTTTCAAGCAACTATATATTATGCATTTTACTTTTCAAACTATTCACCAAGTGTTCATATCGCTTTGGCATTTAATGAAGCACGTATTGAACATTAAAACAATTTTGCGTTTTTTTAAATATCTTCAAGGAACTGGGATAGAATCACCCCCAAAATAAAATTCGGTTACATATTACTATATTTACAATTAAGCGTTCTTCTAAGTACTCAATGGATGTTGAGAACCATTTTGTTACTTGCTAAGCACTTAAAAGAGATCAAGGTGGCAACTTGAAATCATTGTGGACTTGCGTATTTTCAATAAATTGGGGGAAAATCATCGGAACCTTCTCAGATTTGCTTCATACTGCAATATTTATTCATTGTTTAGTCCGCAAACTAAGTGAAAAATAGTTTCAAAATTTGAATATTTTATCTATATATTACTAAAGTCTCAAAATTAGTGCAAAACTATAGTGTATGGATTTTCAGTGGAGAAAAATGGAATTTTAGGGGTACCGACGTACCGTCACCGATTCTGCTCCGCCATGCCATCACTACCGCTGCCACTGTCGCTGCCGCTGCCAGCGCCAGTGCCAGTGGTACTGCCATTAACACTACCCTCACCGCTGCTACCTTCCCCTCTGCTCCCGCCACCCGCGCCCGCGAACCATCAGCAGCGCGGCGCGCGCCCCGAAATAGCCTCTCTCGCATTGCGCGGCGCCAGTTGCCGCTCGTTTTTCTTCCGGGCGCGGCCGCGGCGGACGGGAAGTCGCTAATCAGAAATATGGCGCCGGGCTGTCGAGCGCAGCGGCCCCGCGCCTCCGCCCCGCCCCCTCCGCTTCTAGCGTACCGCCCCGCCCCCGCCCCCGCCACCGTCCCAACCCCTGCTCCGCTTCCCCGCCACTCACGTCCCGCAGCGCGGCGCCCCGCCGCCTCCCGCTCTGCTCCGCGCCCTGCGCCGCCCGGCTGGGGCGGGGAGGAGCGACGCGGCGCGGCGTGGCGCCGAGCGAGGTCCCTTCGCACATTATAAACGGCGCGCACCTGCCAGTTCCGCGGCTGCCGACAGCGCGCGACGGAGGCTGCGCTACGCGCGGGGCGGGGAGGGACCGGAGCGGGGACGGAACGGGTCGGGGCCGGAACGGGTCGGGGCCGGAACGGGTCGGGGCCGGAACGGGTCGGGGCCGGAACGGGTCGGGGCCGGAACGGGTCGGGGCCGGAACGGATCGGGGCCGGAACGGGTCGGGGACGGAACGGGTCGGGAACGAAACGAAACAGGTCGGGGACGAAACAGGGCGGGGATGAAACAGGGCGGGGACGGAGTGGGCACAGAACATGGAATGGAACGGCTACGGGAGAGCTTGGCTCAGGAAAATAGACAACAATTTGCCTTCGCACTGCCAAAGGTGGACGCTTAAGAGATTAACCGATCGGGATTAATCTAGAATATTTTTATTGTTGTCGTGTGGTTAGATACCGATTGCTGTATTGTGTTTTTCTCGCCGATAGACGAGCGGTATGGGTGTAATCCACGACCGATCTGATAGTTCACCTTTGTTTAAACGTTTGCCTATATGTTGCAGGTATAGTTTGTAACATATGATAGTTTGTAACTCGTAGATTGAATGGTTCACGCACGAAGTTCGCCTCAAAATAATTACAAACATTTCACTGCAACATTTAGAAAAATGAAGATTCAGAACATTCGTGTGAATTTATGCAGAATTGTTCCTTACTTTTTGTTGCAAGATATCGTGAATTGCCAAAGATAATTCCACTAGCAAAGCGACAAATGTTAAGCAACATTGCATGGTTGCATTTTCAGATACGGGTGCTTGTTCTGAGCTGTCAAGACGTGGTGATGACTGGTAATGAACTGTTCCTAATACATTATGTTAAATTATGTCACTATCCTGTTTTCAGATGCACTAGACGAATAAAATTGATGAACGGTGATGCTGCACGTAACAAAAGGATGCTGTCAGTAAGATGGCAGCTCGCAGAAAATTTATGCACCTCTGCTCAGTTCGATAGTATACTTAAATGGGAAATAAGATTCGACAGAGTGAGCGTAGGGGATGAATGTACGCAAAGGAAGGCGATCGAGTTAAAGGCAAATTTGCCTCTTGAACGGGATATTCGCACAAATGTTTTGCACATGAGTATGAATCTAGTTCTTTCGTAACACGCAGTGAAAATAAATTTCTCTAAGTATTCGATGGTCGTGAAAGATTTTAAAGATCTGCAGCTGCAGAAACCCTTAACGCCTGGAGTACCCCGTGGTATAATAAACGTCTGACTGAAGTATTTTTCTCGCTGTTGGCAATGGTGTCTTCTTTGACAGCTGAAACTGGGCACTCTTACTTTGGAGAATCTTCTAGGCTCAAAACTTTTGGCTCTGAAGTTCTCTATATGACCGGAATACCTCCCTATACTACGATTAGGACAGTCACTTTGCAGGAAAGGAGTCTTATTGCCATTTATTTACACTCAATCCACAAGTAAAATTTTAGAAATCTCGGAATCGGTTTTTTGAGCACGATTGCATCTCTCGGAGTTGTCAACAATCCATCTCACGTTGAACTACTCTTAACAGTTTGATATTTTGTCAACAATGCAGGTTTGAAAATGTCGCAACGTCCAAATGCACGTCATTCTGTGCCACAAGGGTTTGCGCCATTTTGAAAAACAAATTCTAATCCACTTGCGTTCGTATCTACAAAGTGACATTTTTCCTGGATGTGGGGCTCCTGCAGAGCGCTTGTCTCACTGTTTATACAACTAAGAGTAATTTCTGTTATTAATGTGTTGAGGTAACTAATAATTTGAGCAGACGGAAGAAATCGAAGGTTGAGAGGAACTTCCTGGAAGCGAGCTGTTATTTTGTTGTGACAAGCAGAAATTACAGGCAATGTCACCAGTGGTAACTGTATTTCTTAGAATTGGTTAAAGACTACTTCAGCTAGTCCTAAACAAGGCAAAAGAGTTTTATGATTACCTCTCTGTAAACATGACAAATGCAAGTTTCTACGTGAGTTCTCGGAAGTCGTGTAAGATAAAAAGTTTGATTCAGATACCTTTCTTCTTTTGTACTTGAGGGACATTAAATTTCATATAAAGGTATGAAGAAGAAATTGAGAGAGCTCGGAATACTTACAGTAGAGGTGTTGTCAAGATGAACGAGCAATATATAAACATAAATGATAAATGTTGGCTTCATTTGGGGAATGCAAAAATGAGGACTGAAAAAGTTCTTCTAATAATGTATATCTTCAATTAAATGAAAAAAATTATTTTAAGTGAGAATATAAGATATTTTATTTTGAAGGTTAAAAAGAGGGAACAGTAACTTCCAACTGTTGGAAGCAGGACAAGGGTTTCCCAGAAAGAGCTTCAAAAACAACAGAAAAATGGCAGAACGAAGAGAAATGTTTTATCACATATTCAAAACTGCCCTATCACATTCGTGTCTATAATGTAGATACACTTTCAAAGACATATATGACATATAGTAGACACGTTTCTAAAAAACTATTACGAGAACATCATAATGGTATCGAGAGCGCATTGAGGCTTTTAAGGGGACCCGGAAAGCGAAAAAAAATCGATTTTCATTTTTTGGTGAATTATTAATCTTCATTATTTCCCTTTTTCAATGATGTATTCATTTTATATGGACGTTGTTTCTAAGTATTTTTATAATTAAATAAGTTGCTGTATGTCAACCTTGCTATGCATTGTTGTCGTTGTGAAATTATCTCCAAAGTTTTTTACTTTACAACGAGAGAAATAAGGAAACTATGAGATTGTGAAAAGCAAGCCAAACACACTACGACATCAGTGAAATAATCTAGAAGAGTAAATATCGAGAGATTCTGAAAATACATCATATTGATCTGAAATGGCAAACTTTGAAGCCTGATACTCGTAAGTTTGTTTCTTGCTACATAAGGAACATTATTTCTTTATGCAGATAGAATTAGTCTTCAAACGTTTAGGCATTCTTCACTAAGTCAAACTACAAGTTTTATCACAGCCATTTTATTATATATTTTTATTTAAACAAATTATGTACAAGATAATAAACAATGTGGGTGTGAATATTCTAAACTTTCAAAAATTCATATCTACAGCAAATATTAAAATTTCTTAGAAATACTATGATACAACATTTAAAATATAGTGAAGAAACTACAGTAAAAAAATCAATCCTCTAGTATATATAAACGGCTTTGATAGTGTAGTGGTTATCATGCCAAGCTACTGATCCCACGTTCGCCGGATTCAAATCCAGTGAAAGTCGGGAGATATTTGAGATGCCCAAAATCGACAGTGTGCATGCGGACGCTTGTCGGCAGGTAAAACACATCCCAGGAAAGGCACTTGGCCGATCCTGGCAAAATTAAATCCTTTAGCAATTTACCACCAATCAGAGTTTCGATTTGAATTACCGGATTGCGGATATTGTATCTAGGCCTGCGCTATCTGGTACTCAAATCAAACGTCAAAATTGACGCTCTAGTGCGCCTGGAAAATGCCACACTACATTAGGTATACTTCCCCAAGCCAAGTCTCATAAGAAGGCGTTAGGGGCTTCTGGAGACTAGCCTATGCACAAATAAAGAGTATGGCAGTAAAAGAAGAAAGTGTATATAATTTGGAAGATAATGTTCTAGAATTTAACATTCTAGGAATAGGGCCTTCCCTAAAGAATGACGGGGCGCGATGAAAGGCCCAATGATCAACGATTAGCGAATAATCAGTATTTCCTATAACATTTCTATGGTCCTTTGCCTTCGTGAGTACTTCATCTTCCGCACATTCAAGAAGTTTAAATGTAAAATGTGCTTAAGTTTATTCTTTCAAACTCTTTTGTAAGCTTTAAAACAATTATCATGCTTTAACACTTTCACAGATTAATCGTGAATAACTGGGATAATATCGTAGTTGTATGGATATTTCCGTCTTTATTCTGCTCATTAATAAAATGGCAAAATTGGGGTGAAAGGAATCAGTTGCATAGAACCGTCGATACGACGGCAAGAAATATGTGGAAAACCCGTAACTCATTTTTCGTAGTTTCTCTAAATTGAAGTTTTCATGCCAAAGCCAAACAAGTCAAAAAATGATCAGAAACTTAAAAAGAGCACACTGTGAATCGCGTATCAACCGTAATACAGTTTTTTGTGTAAAATGTTAGCATCATGCAACATAATTTCGTATGGTTTCTAAATATAAAAGCTATCAAGCATAGTTTGTGATTAGGTACGATATGAAATAATTCTGGTACACCCTTTCACGTTGTTCTATAGTATTTTGTTCACACGTTGTTCACAAGTATTTTGTGCACTAGATGGTAACGCGCACGCACTCAGCCACATTCATACACACGCACAGACAGAGACACAGACACACATACATGCACACACGCACAGACACACAGACACACATACGCTCTATAGGCAAACATTCCCTTCTTTACGAACACATGTGGTAAAAACATAATGGGGTTCTACTGTGGATCAAGCACGGGTCTTCACGAGCAGCACCTCGTGCGTGTCGTCCCGCCACAGGGTAGCCAGATCTCAAGCTAGCCCGCCGAAAACCGGTTTGATTCATTTGTTTCCGAGTGCGTCAAAGGTTATGATCATTAATATCGTAAAGGTACTGCATATTATAACGCGAGATGTGGCGGTGTTCTTCGCTAGAACATGAGAAACGGCGCCGATCTACATTCCGACTTTCGGGGGTTTCCCTCCTCCAGGTATCTTCGCCAGCGGGGCACCGCCTAAGCCCGAACATGCTATGACATCTGCGGTAGCCTAGATCATATAATTTTGTGTCTGAGAGGAGGGCACCAGGATGAGAAAGGAATATTCGCACACGACCCCGAACCCTTGTATTGCGGTACCCCCCCGGTATTTGCCAGTTATTGATCGCAAAGCGAAAACCTACCGCAGACACTAGAATTCTCCTCCAGCGGGTGAATGCGATGAGGTCAGGCTGGTAGTATCGAAAATCCGCTGCCGTCTTCGGGTTCAAAACCCTAGGATCTCCCGACCAGAGTCGTTGCAGTGGCTGCACTTTTTGTCCGGAGACAACTCAGCCGGTCTCGAGAGCCGCATGTGTGCACCCCTGTGGCAGACGAGTGTGCTGGGGGGGGGGGCGTGCATTGAACCTCGCCGAACGCCCGTCTACCGACGGCCAGTCGCCAGGC
Organism: Teleogryllus occipitalis; assembly: GCA_011170035.1. Taxonomy (NCBI): domain Eukaryota; kingdom Metazoa; phylum Arthropoda; class Insecta; order Orthoptera; family Gryllidae; genus Teleogryllus; species Teleogryllus occipitalis. The sequence continues at coordinate 181,720 of BLKR01001247.1, forward strand.
CTTGAAAGCGCTGGGTCTTGGCGCGGCTGCCGGCTGCTGGCGGCTGGCTCGGCGCCGCGCCGGCGTCGGGTCGTCATTGGCAGCGGCGACGGAGGCGTCGGCGTCGGTGTCGCTTCACCAGCGCCACGCCGTCGCCGTCGCCGCGGCGCGGCGCCCCACTAACTTGACGGCGGTCGGATGACGGGGCCCATTAGTCGCATAGGTCGTTTTTCAATTTTTGACTAATTGCTGGAAGAATGGAATTTCGCACGCCGTGAAAGATAGGGGTCGTTAATTCTAATGGGATTTTAGCACTTCCGAATAATTTGAATGAAAAGGAATGTTCTTGTTTACTTTCTGAAAGGGATGAATTTTTTCCGGCGTGGAACGCTAATGCTAATCGAAAGTAAACATTTCTTTTGGGATTCAGAGAATTTTTCAATTCATTGAAATGTATTGGACATGTAAAATCATCTTTACGTCGCAGTTTTGGTGTTGGACGATAATGTGTAACTTATTACATCTTTTTTTAACTTATTACTGCTGTTTTCTCTTACGCGAGTTCTACTCACCCTACCGTTTTATTTTCGTAACTAAATAATTTATTTTCTAAATTAAAAATAGTAATTCTCGTCAAAGCGTAATAACATTTGCATTTCCTATAAATATTTGAGGATTTAAATCTGCATAACATTGTATCATAAGATATTTTAGATAACTAACCCATCACTTTCTCTTAAATTTAGGTTCGTAACCATTATCCTTTTGTGTTTGGAACGTGGTTAGAAATAAATGAATCAAAATATTAATATCTATTACAGAGAGCTTGTAATTTGATTATCAATGGTCAAATGCGTACATTATTAAATGAGAATTCTTCCCTCCATTCCTATCAAGGGCCAAATATGTTGAACTGCTAATGTAATTCATGTTTACGCATTTCCATGTGAGTAACTAGAATTATACATGAGAAAAATTGACAAACAAATGTCATTTGTTGTTTTGGCGAAGTGAACTTCATTTTATAAATGAACATTATTTGATAGTTGGATGTCATATGTGCAAAATAAAGTGAATTGTTTCAGTTCCATTTTATAAATTTGTTAACTCTACATTTGCATGAGAGTGGACTCGTCTTGTAACTTCATGAAATAACATGTAGCATGAATGTCCATTTATTTTGTGTAGACGACAACATTTCCTAGTAACATGGCAAAGCATTTACCTTAAATATAGAGCATCACTCCAGTCCCTTTGTCCGAAGGGCACGTACACGTTATCACGTGGATCGAGGGACTCGACAGTGTTGGGATCTTTTACACATATTTATTTTGTCGCTTTACGAATTTCTTTTCTATTAGAACGGTCACTAGGGAGAACTGCCTTAAAGAGACGGTAACTAGCATTATGTACATAGGAGGAAAGGAATGGTGCATAAAAATCCCAGAAAATTATACTGGGCATAATACAGGTCATATCTGATTGTCATCGATGACATTGACCTTCTTGTCACATTGTATTGTTTTCATGTTTATTTGTTTTATATACACATGCAGCCAGCGAAGAAAACAACTACGAAGTAATATTCCGCAGTCAGCTCCTTTTAGGACCAAAACAATGTCTTAGCAATCGGCTCTGAAACTCGCAATTTCCTGACAAAGATTGAAGCGTTGAGGCAATCTGAGGTACAGAAATACTTTAGGCAGCCTTCACTCGTCATTTTCCGTGCGCCACAACTCTGAAAAACAATATTGCAAAAATACTAAATAAACCAAAGCTCAGTGTGGTTTTGTACGAAGTTATGTGCACGTTTTCCTTTCATCGCTCTCGAACTCGTGCCTCCAGTCATAGCACATACGGGTTGTTCGCCCGAGTGTTTGACCTTTACTTAATGCAGGAATCGCAAAAACTTTACAAGAGGCGTTCTATAAACATCCATTACTCTTTGTTACAAAAAAATATACATTTAAATATTTACAACGTATATATAGCTTTAAAACATGAAATAAACATGATCTTTATTATATCAAATAATCTACAATATCTACAAATAATCTACAAATCTACAATATTCCTTCACCTTATATTCACTGAAGTTAAATGTGTAATAGGAAACAAAAGCCCGGCTTGTAGGTTCTGAGTGTACCTCGAAATAAAACACCTAACGGCGGCAAATCTGTTAAGATGGCGTGGCGCAGAGCAAAGTCGCTCGCCTTTCACCAAGGAGATCCGGGTTCGATTCCCGTCGAATCTCTTGTGAAATTTGTGGGGCTAGTTCAACCCCTGTGAAGAGTCCTAAACCCTACCCTTATCCTTATTCTTTCCCAATTCTGGCCGCTGGGTAGTGACGCAGGAGCGCGTGGTGAGAGGCGCCTACGTGGAGATGCTACCTGGTGGTCCTCTTGACAACTGACCGCGACGAGACGTGACGGACAGAAAATTTCAACAGTAACGGAGGATTACTCCAATAGCGCTCAACACCCCAGAAGGGGTTAGGAGACGCGTTGCGTCCTGAGTTGACGCAACAAATGTAAAAAAAAGAAGTTAGATTTCTGCATAAATACAAACACCTCCTACGCCTCACACTTGTAGTAAGGCTTAGCAAAATTTTCATTTGAAATATTGATTAAAATCGCCATCACATTCGCTTGAATAGATGACATCCTCCGAACGCTTCCACTTAGAGCAGATTTGAGTTTGGGGATGAGCGTAATGTCCCTTTTTGGGGACCCCTCCCCACTGAGTACCCTTATCATGGATCCAAGGTGACGTACAAGGACACTGCAGGCGGCTGGCTTCTGTGTCATCCAGAAGACAAAAATGTATCAAACATTTGAAATTTCGGTTGGCAGTATTATCGCTAGCATCGTTTCGGATAGAATGGCTCTTTCATAGTTTGGCCAGGCGGGCAAAATCCCTGTAAAAATTCCTAGAGCATACAAAAATTTCTTCCGTCACTCACCAGTCTACCAGCAAGAGAAGCGTGACCTTGAATCGTGAATCACGACCTGTTACAAAACGCAAAAACCATAGAAATCTTTCCGTCAGTTTACACCTTCCCTTCAATGAAGTTTTAGAATTTTTAAAAAATTAAATGTGATTGCCGCGCCATCCTTCATTCCGATGACTCATCCAAACACTCGTCAAACAGTGTACCCGAGACAGATTGCCGTATAGACAGATTGCCAGATGGCATTAAACAAAATCAGTACACAAATGCAAGTTAAAAGTAAAATATTTTTTGCTGCATAACTGTTTTTATACAGAGACTGTACTGAACATCAAAATAAAAATAATGTTTATTTTAACAAAACAATGAGAGGGTATAACGAAATAGTTTTCATTTGTATTGGATAATATTTAAAAAGGACTTAAAATGCCTGTAACAAGTAATGTACTTCAGCTTCCGGGTCCATGACCCAAATCTCGATCGGGTGTTTGTCCATTTTCCCTGATCCATTGAGCAAATTAATCTTTAAGTAAGGTCTTCAACAATCCTTTGAAAAAAAAACGAGTAGTTTTGCGTACGTTGCTTGACATATAGGAAATTTATGAATATTTTTCTCAAAAAACGACTTCATTTTTTTTAAAAAGCTCGGACAGAGCAAATGACGTTTCAAAAAGTGGGAGTTATAATGTTCTTTTAACCCTCTGAATTTTCAAAAATTGCAGAACTAACAAATAATGCGAGAAATTAAGTGTTGTAACGCGACTAGTTAGATATCAACGATTAACTAAAGATATTAGAGAAAGAAATCTATTGCATGCGGGAGCCAGATTTATCCACTTTTACGATATCAGAGCCAACAATAAGTTTTTTTGCAGAAAATTGGCCAGATTCTCTGCAGCATTAAAATACCTTCTCTCTGCTACGTAAATAAGTAGTAGACGAGATAGTAAAGAGGAAAATAATAAAAATAATTGACAAAAAATCTTTGATTGCTTCAAATTGTAATCCTTCAAACTAATATTACTTGAATAAAATTATCACTCTTGTTTCATTAGATCACAAAATAGTATTTTCAAAAATTAATAAAGATGATACGGTTAATTGATAAGATACATTGTTGGTATTTTCACAAATATATTCGAAAAGTCATTTTGTATGTGGAAATTTTTGTTTCGCGTCATTTCAATGTTAATCGAACCCTTGGTCCGACTATTTGTTAAATTATTTACTTAATATTGTAAATGAAAAATAAGTTGTAGTGTTCCATAAAAAGAGAATCGTAATAAACGGTAAACAATTCACAATTGCTAAGAATCGTTGCAAGTAGTTCCAAAACCGAAAAAACTTTTCTTCGAGTACTTTTTGACCTATTATAGAATTTTGGAAATGAGATCCATGGCATAAAAGAACGTTGCATGTTTCTTTCTTACGTAGCAACAAAGATAATTCTACTATTTAATATTGAAACAAACTTCATACTTATCAATGGAAGATTCTCAACAAATCTGCAACTGTTGAGTCAGAATTGGTGTTTGGATACTTATTCTTCGAGGTGATGTGGGATAATATATCACGAAGCAATTGAGTATCGTCGTACGTGGCGAGGATTGTTGGCTTGGGTCGGTTGATTGAATAATTGTTTATTTCGTGTTTCCGGGGCCATCCACTGCTATGTCTTTAGTCCCGCCATTGTAGTGAATTTTTTTCAAAACGGAAGGTGACGGTGAACTACTAGTGTGTTTTACTAGTGTAGATTTTGTGAATATTTGGAATACGTTTCGTATCATCAAATACTAAGTGTGATGGTGTGATCCGGCGCCGACCTACACGTACGTTTGCTAGTTTTCCCAATCCAGACATCTCCCAATAGTGCTGAACCATCCCTGTTGACACTTAAGGTCCCGGCATATGTGGTAGTGTAGTGTGTGTAAGTAAATGGCGAGGAGACAAGGAAGAGGAAGGAAAGAAAACGCGCGGTTCATGGTCTATTTGTTAGGATACTGCTCAAACATTCGCCTAGTGCTGGTCGGAGAAATCACGGAAAGCTGCAGATCTGAGCAGCCGGCTGCTGGAATTCTCCTCCAGCCAGCGACAGAACTCGACCTAGCTATGTAGCTAGTATCGAAAATCCTACTCTTCTAGGGATTCGAACCCTACGGTCTCTCGGTCAGAGATATTGCAGTAACAGTAATTTAATGTCCTGAGCCACCTCATACAGTAGTGCACGAGTCGGGTCGGGAGGTAAATAACGAGACTAGAGTGGCGGAACGGGACAGGACGGAGCGGGAAGAGAATGTCGGGACTGAAGGTAGTGGCGAGACAGAACTGGTGGGGGGGACTGAAGGAGTGGGACGGGGCCGGGACGGGAGGAGCGGAATGAAATGGAACGGGAGGGACGGAACGGGAGAGAAGCGACGGGAGGGGATGGAGAGGACGGGACGGGTGGTGCAAGACGGGGAGGGACTGTCAGCTGAGTTGGGACCATTGGGCCACGTCAGGTCAGGTCGGGTCATGGCGGCGTCGGACTACATCCGTAATTGAACGCGGGGGCAGCGGGCAGCAGGACGAGACCTCGAGGACCCGCAAGGCTCTCACTTGCTACTCCCAGTCCTCAGCCGCCCTCGCAGTAACTCTCACCAGACTTCACCATATGATGTATGTAATGAAGTAAGAAATACACTGCGAATCGATTGAAATAGTCGTATTCTAGAGGTTTGACCCTGAGGGGATATTGATTACCAAGTTCCAGATAACCTACATACGGCTTGACTGAACATTTATAAATTGATGAAGGGATACGTGGTGAATTGCCTTTCCACCCCACACCACAAACCAATGAGGACTGAGGTCGAATTCAAACTCACAAACTCGACGTAGATCGCTGTTGTCGTTGTCAAAGGCGCCATTTGACTGTCGTCGATTAAAAAGATATTTATTTATTTATTTATGTACATACGTAACAAAAACAGTAAAAAGTGTGTGCACATGTAAGGAGGAAGTACAACTGCTCACGTTTTTTGAGCTCACGAACCCTACTCTCCCTGTTTTAAGTGTTCAAAGTAGAAAGAAGAAATCCCATCGAGTTGGACGTTCTAAAAATGTCCAATATTTACGAGTTACCATAAATCGGAAATTACATTAAACTAGTTGTTTCACCATCTTCATTAAAACCGCTTCATTAAAACTTCATTCACCAACTTCCATTAAAAACGCCTCTTGAAGATTAATGCTAGTTCATCATTTGTAATTCAGTGTTCAAATATGTCTTCTGCAGAAACTGATATATAGTAGGTATAGTACAGGAAGAGTAACGTAACTTTAGCACATCCTGTAACGTTTGAACGGTTAAAGTTATTGCAATGCGCTTTTCACGAAAGTGGATGAGAGAATGGGGCTAAATAATACGTGTATTCATTTATATTTTATCACTTGTGTTTTACGAGATATTTGAGGTAACTTTGTTTTTTCAAATTCGAGTTTCGTTGGTTGATTATCTTCCATGGTGCTGGGATTTGGGACCTAGCTGGCTGGCGAGCAAAGCTCTGACAATCAAAATGCGGTTGACAACGCTGTTACAGTGTAGTGATACTCTGCCGGAATATTCTTTTTAAGAAAGAATTTCAAAATTTGTTTAGCATTATGACAAGTACTCCAAGTTCATAGGCTGCTATGTCGAAAAGTAATCCATTACATTCGTAGTTTTGTAATGTATATATCATAAGTTCTGTTTCTCTAGAAATTTGACATTGACAACCAAACGGAAATAACATTTCTAGTTGCTATATTCGGGATGGTCTATCCGAAAATAATTTATTTGAAACTTTTTTTTGTTTTCGCAAACAATGCAAATTTCCTGAGATATACTAATATCACAATGTAAAGGGACCATCAGGTATATTTGCTACGGGTCTGATATTTTTTTTTTGCGCGTTTTGAATACTTTTTCCTAGGGGAGAAGTTTGGAACACTTTTTTTCTATTCTTCGAACATCATATTGTCACTCAGGGAGGAAAATGTCGTAGATAATTTTCCAGGAAATTCTCAACAATCTCCCTTCATCCTCATCTGCCGCAACATCCCTCCCCCTCCCCGGAGACAGATGGCTTCACTGCAGAGAACACTGCACTCGTACCGGCTGCAACCGCAGCTCGTCGAACTACAGCGAGTTAGACGGAGCGTCGTCAGCAGAGGACGCGCGCCGCTCTGCGCAACATTGTACACGCATTAAACTAACTAGATACAGAGAGCCTATAAAAGGTCGAAGTGGCGAAACAATATCTAATCTACGAACTACAATCTACTTAGCCCCCCGCCCCTCCCCTTCACCACTTCACTCCACTCAACTCCATCCCGAGCTGCTCGCGGCGACGGGACGGCCTCGTCATTTCGCTCCGCCCTGCGTCCCTTGTACAGCGCCTCTCCCGTTCCCGTCTACCCCCTCCCTTTCGCCGTCCTACGTGCCACCCGCTTTACCCCCTTCCTCTTCCACCTTCCGCTTCCCACTGCCTCCCCTTCTCTTGCGGGTACTCCCGGCTCTGCCTCGTTGGGCCTGTACGCTTGTTTTAAGCGACTTGTTTACCAGTCGACGGCGATGCCACCAGCGGGAAACGGTTTTAGACCCAGCGCGGCTATTACCCTGCGGAAACAGAAGCACTTCGAATCGGAATGCTACACGGACCTTCCGCTTACATTCGTTTGATGTGTTCACGCTGTGAATTAGCGGCCGACGTCAGCGTAATGGAAGTTGGTGTTCGTGGCTTCCTCCGCGGAGAACAATTATGAAGGGTCCATTGACGGAAAAGCTGTTCGTTTGTTGGGTTGCCGTTGCAATAACGGGTTAGGTGGAAAATTCGATGAACGGAGCACGTCGAGGCGTGTGACAGAAAACTCAACTAGATGGAATTGCATTAACGTGATACAGAAACGTGAACTAAAGGGAAATGTACGGAATTGTCAAAGGGCCTATTGATGCTTTAATAAACCACGAGATCAGAATGGTTTTATTATCGAGAGTAGTCTGAAAACATAACAATAGCTGCACTTATCCAAAGAGTATATCTCAGAAAACCAGCGGAAGAAGTATGCATTATTTTTAACGGGTGCTTCCTAGTATTAAATACCATTATTCATTGTAATATTATCACTATATTGTCCTATCATCTTTTTCTGTAATCTGCTCAATAAGTGGGTTTTACAATAGTTTCAACATATGTGCTGTAATGTAAAATTTTAAAGGAGTGGAAAAGAAGATATATATTTTTTTCTTTTTAAATTGGATTTTAAACTTCAATGCAAGACGCGATTTGGTCAAGGAAGTTGTCGCTTCGTGTAATGCTATGATCGTAGAAAACCATTTGAAGGTTATATTAGAGAAAAATTGTATATTAGATATTCATTTTAAGACGCTAGTTTTGTAAATCAATATGAACAATAACATTTTGTTTCACCAGCGGACATTGCCTCGGTACCATCGGCAGTCCTAAGGTTTCAGTCGGAACAGTGTCGGATTTTCGTCCTCGCTATATTTTGCAGGAACGAACTCATTCTGTGTGTTTTGAATTCTAGCAGCCAGCTGCTCGGATCGGCAGTTTTCTATCGTTTCTTCGACCGATCCAGGTGAATGCCGGAGAAGTACCCAAACAAATTGAGTGCGAGCCACGCGCTATCTTACCTCTTTCATCCTCGTTCCTTTCTCTTACCTTATTCAAAGTTACAAAGGCATGCATTGCACTACCACATATGTCAGGAGGCCGTTTGTCCCCCGGGCCTATCGAAAGTCAACATCCTTGGAATAAAGTTAGAAAAATAACCTAACGTAGAAACTCCCACCCAGAAATTCGGAGGCTTATTGAGAAAGGTTCTTTTTTGTCGGAAATGGCAACAGAAATATCATAGGTATAGAAGTCTTGGATTGATTTACTGAAGTGTTATCAACTGTTTCGATAGGAAGGTCAATGACTATCTGTTTTACTCTAAACTTTTTTCAAACATTGGACATGTCAAAGATCATTTTGATGAGTGATCGTCAGTGCATGAACGTCGAATTTGCAGACATTCCAATATCCACAACGCAGTTCCATTTATTCTTGAATTAAAAATTTGTTTCCCTGTGGAAATGTCTTTGCATTTTTTGACGATATCTCCAGCTGTAGGAAAACACATACACTTAAAGTACAATGCCCAGACAACTACACTACAAATTTTGAGTAGAGCAATATCAATGTTATGCGCCAATCTCAGAACTTCTGTAAATATAAAAAGCAGACACTAAAGCGAAGGATCCGGAAAGTTTTGAATTCCTGTCCTAAAATACAGGGACCAAAGAAATTTCCACCCTGTGAAGAAATTGTTGCAGAGTACAAACAGGCGTCATCCAAAGCTTAGCTTTACAAAGTCTCGATTCAGTGAACACGATTTAATTGGGTAAACGAGTGGCAAATATGATTCAATTATAGACGCTCCGAATAGTCGGTCTCTACGGCGAACGGTTAGCTTTCTACCCATTCGACGCTAACAACGTGAATTCGATCCGACTCGAGAGCTGTTTTTTTTCGGAAAGTAGTTGAAGCTGCAGCAAAAACCTCCGCTTAAATGAGAGGCAACGCTCTTTGCCACGCTCGCCGTCACGACCAATGCTCGGGGGCGTCGCCGGCTGCTAGCAAAACACAAATACGAGCGAACCCAGTCGCCCTCTACGCACTTCACGACTTCGTCTTGCACCACGCGCCCTGCAAATTGTCGGCTACTGAAGTCGGTTAGAAACTGTCAGCTGAAATACGTGCACTGATTACACTTCTTCTCAGTACTTCAAAGTGTTACCGTTCCTTTTGTATAAAAGCAAATCATATTGAGTGAGAAAGTAATATTTCGTATTTCCCGGAGCGTCAAATATTGTGATAATTAGTTCCGTAATGTACTGCATGTTTTACCCTGGAAGGGTCATGTTTTCCCCCGCACAACACGTGATCCAAAGCAGTCATATACGTCGATTTGTGAGGGGTTACCCCATTCTGGTCCCCTGCATGGTGTTTCCTCATGCGGTTGGCAGCGTGGCCGAGTCGTGGTTCTAAGCGCTATGTTAGATGACCATAGAGTATGCGTTATATGACGCTTCCGGATTCTGTTTGAGTATACTACATTTTAGAGATTGAGTTGTTAGGCAACTGACCGCTGAACTACCGATGCTCACTCGTCTATACTTTCATTATTGAAAAGTGGTTGCCTACCGTGATGCCAGGAGTGTTGCCAATGGGTTCACGCTAGTCTGTAGGCTTTCTCAATGGCACCATTTAAAGCAATATTAAGTGTTCATTTAGCCTGCGCGGGACCGCTGGACAATATCTAGAGCACGGAAAATATTTAGCGTGACCTCCACATTTTTGGATTCATATTTGAAATTCATGAGTGGTCAGCCCCTCTACTTTAATTCCACTACGCATCTCTTTGCAGAACGCGGAACAATGCTACGTCAAAATAAAAGAGTTCTAGAGGTGAATTTACTAGTTTTATGAATATAGAATTTGCTAGACTACTGTTCATCTACCAAAGTCTGCTAGTGCGAATTTCATTATTGAGACGTACTTGTAGACCATTTTGGCACTGAAATCATACGTCTGATGGAGTTTTGTCCATTAAATTACTTCAACTCGATCGGATCTGTTGAGTCAACATTTCGTTGTCTGTGGTCGCTCCGCCCACTAGTCGACCATTGTCTCCGGCGATTCCTCGGATAGAGCAAGTTTCCGGAGAGGCCTCCGCATTTCCGGCCAGATCTTCAGTAATCTACATTTGCGTAGCCTTCCTCGCCCCAATTTCATTCCACCGGTCGTCCCTTTGCTCGGCGCAGGCGCCGTTTATAAGAAGATCCGTCAGACTGCGTTTGACTTTACCATTCCGCTTCCGGCCAGTTCTGCTTTAGTAACTACATTTTATGTCCCTCCTCCCCACATGTCTTTTCACTGGCTTTGCGTGGCGCAGGCCCCGTTTTCCTGGCGTAGGTGCCGCTTATAAAAATATTCTTTAAATTACTGGTGAACTACGAATGTTCGGTCATCAGAATTCCATTATTGGAAAGTACATTTAAATAGTTTAACTAGTAAAATCGTGTATCTGATGTTTTTCCACATCGAAACTGTTGTACAAACATTCCGTTCTAACCGATCCGGTCTCACAGCCAAATCCTTGATCCGCCAATTCCTAGACCAGGACTAATTTCCGTGTAGGCTTTTACGTTTCCGTTCACTACTTGAGTATCAGCAGTTGCACAGAATTCCCTGTCCCATTTGATTCTACCGGCCATCCCTTTACCCGGCGCAGGCACACTTTATACAAGTACTTGTACAAATATTTGTATATCGATCCCAAAGACTGGTGTTGATCTAACGAAATCAACTTGGCAGAATTGTATTACTAAAAAATAAACGTAAACCGTTCAGTCAATCAAATCGTACTACAAATTTTCTATGTGATTGGCTAATTTGAATGCGATGGAATCTGCTAAGCAAATATTTCGTTATGTTTTCTATCTCTCTGCAAACTCTTCTGCAATTGTTTTCTCCAGTTCCTCATTCAGGGGTGTATCGAATCTATTGAGCGACCATTTCTGGTCAGACCTTCTTCCGGTTCTGCATTTGCTCAGTCCTCCCCTCCCTCAATTACATTCGTGCAGGTATCGTTTGTAGGAGGATCCTTCAAATTACTGTAGACCTAACGATGTCTGCTCCTCAGAATTTTATTATAAACAATTACTTATAAACCGTTTATCCAGTGAAATCTATCCGATTGAATCCAATTTCATTATTTGATCGTGATCGAATCTGAAAATCCAATATTTTGTTGTAAAGGCTATTTTCGCCATCTTCTAGACCATTGTCTCCACCAGTTCATTGGCCAGGGCAAATTTCCGAGCAGGCCTTAATATTTCGACCAGGTATTCTTCAGAATCTGCATACCCGCCTATCAGAATTTTATTATGGAAACGAGATGTAAATCATGTAGCCATAAGAACATACATCTGATAGTATTCTACATCCGATTCGATTATTTGAAAGGGATTGAATTTGTTGATCCATCATTTAGTTGCCCACGATCTCGCCGTCTACTCTTCAACCATTGTTCCCGCCAATTCCTTTGCCTGGGCAGATTTTCGGGAGATCTCAGTATTTCCGGCCAGATCTTTTCCGGTAACTGCGATTGCCCAGTTCCCCTCCTATCCGTCATTCCACTGACCATCCCTTGGCCCGACGCAGGTGCCGTTTATAGGAAGATCCGTAAGGCTTCTTTTAATCTAACGATGTTCGCTCGTCATAATCTATTACTCGACCATTTTCTACGCCAATTTCTCGGTCAGAGCATATTTTCGGGGGGGGGGGGGGATTTTCGGGACGCCTCCGTATTTCCGGCCAGGTCTTCAATATGTAGTACATGTGCTCAGTCCTCCTTTCCCTATCATTCCACTAACCCTCCCTTTCCCCCACGAAGACACAGATTATTAAAAGATCCGTACGGAATCTTTTGGCCTAACGATGTTCGCTCGTCAGAACCTACTGCTCGTCCGTTGTCTCCGCCAATTCCTCGACCATGGCAAATTTCCGGTAGGCCTGCATATTTCCGGCCAGGTCTTCTTCTGTATCTACATTTGCTCAGTCCCCCCTCCCTCCTCTCCATTTCATTTCACCGGCCGTCCCTTTGCCCGGCGCAGGCACCGCGAGGGTTGTTCCCGCTCGTATTCCGCGTGCAGCTGGCAGCGCGGCCGGGCTGTTTCCGCCCCTGCGTCGACCGCGCCGCGACGCCTCCCCGCAGCTCCAGCTGCTCCTCGCTCGCGCGTTCTCAAACATCCTCCGCCGCCCGCGCTCTTTGTAGACCGCTGCGGGTTTTATTTCGTTATCCGCCCAGTCCGTCTTTATATAAAATGTTAATTTTCCTCGTGAATTCACCGCCGCTTCCGCAAGCAGCCGGGGAAAGGAGAGGGAGGTGGAGAGGGGCGGGGCGGTCGACGTCTGCGGAGCAATACGCGAGGCCAGATGAGCAAAGGAAGGGAAGATGATGGGAACGCACCGGAGGGCGCCGTGGAGAACCGCGGATGTGACAAAGGTCGGATTCCATCGGCCGCCCCCCGGGAGGTACAGAGAGTCAGAAGAAGGAAGGGACATGAAAAGGACGAGGTGACGAGACGGGTAGCGTTTTCGGGATTACGACACATGCGAGGTACCTTGTGCGTTATTAACTAGTGAGAGGAAAGGCAAGGCACCGTGCATACGGAATATTCCCAGAAAGCGCTTTGTGAAACGGTAGAGTGCTCCCAGGAAGCAGATTTTCGGAGAGGATTTTTTTCTTCTGTTTTTTGTACAAAGTGCAAATTTTTCATTTGTTAATGGGTGAATTAACTCTTTCTTAGAAGTGTAGTTGCTTCACACGAACCTAAAAGAATAGCAATTGAAACATGGAGATCGTTTTCTCATTTATGTATCTATGAATTTATTTTCAAGTGAAATTTCTCGTACGTGAGGGTTAAACATGTTTCGTTTGCATCTAAAAACTATAAGACATTAAAAATAAAATACAGTGTCTTATTTGGTTGCAGTATTTTTTCACGTTTGTCTCACATTGTTCCTAAACAAATAATAAACAACATATTTAGCTAAATATTGAACATTCAAAACTTGTTAAGGTAAAAGTGTTTTGAAGGGAAAATTCAGCACTTTTACCTCAGCTGATAATTCATTTGTGAGTTCTATCCAATTATGTTACCACCTACCTACAAGCTGTTTTTGAACTTCACAATATTCTTTAAACTATTTCAGTAATTAATTCAAAGACCGTTTTATTGATTACATTTGATTGAACCTTTGGATCACTAATTTGTGATACATACATATATATATATATATATATATATATATATATATATATATATATATATATATATATATATATATATGCTCATAAAGTGTGATATTTACAAATAGTTTAACATTTTCAGTACTTCATGGAAATGTTTTGGGAATGTGGATACGAGCATAAGAGTGAAATATTTTCACTGCTGTATTATTTCTCCAGATTTGCTTTCTCCAGATTTGACACCAGAGATCTCTATAATTCTGCTGTTTCCAAGTACTGAACTAACTGCCTCCCAGGAAATAAAGCTCTAAAAATGTATGTAATGTGTAAACATATTTTTCATGTTACTTATGCAACAGAAAAATGTTGCTTAAAACTTTTGCAAAATTAAACTCGATGGGTAATCCAATATTGGTTTAAAATGGAAAAATTTATTTGGAATAAATGAGAATTTTAAGTTCGAGATTTTCTTTTCACTTTTGTAATTGTGATTGGGAGTATGTGTATAAAATTCCACGTTCGTTTTCTCGATTTATGTTAACAGTTTTCAATTACATGTAGGCTTCTTCCCTTTATTTTAATCACTGATCCTTCCGTATGCACAACGACAGTTTCTGAAATTTACTATCCAGAGAGGACACGATAGGTTATTGTAAAATGTGTGATTATTCACTTCATAACATGCAGCTTTACCTCATATATCAATTTGAATGCTAAAGAAAATGCTGGCTCGCCGTATGCATTATCGCATATTCGATTTTCTCTCTACAATTCATTTTCTCGCCGGAAAGTTGGATAACGTTCTAATATTAATATTATCTAATATCTGGGTACGTTCTTTGTATCACGTTCTAATATTGCTCTTGTATCCCTTCAGTCCAAAAGTGGTCGCGTGAACCTGGGGCATACAGGTATTCGTAATTAGCAAGTCGTGGAAATCTTCCTGGATACGCCACATGCCTTGTCTCCAGTCACGGAATGGCTACTCCTTCAAAAGAAATCATATTTATTGCATTTGAAATACACATTTAGAATTCTGTTATTAATGTTTCTTATCTTGTTTATGCGTGGCGGGTGGTAACGCGTTATTCCTTTGCACAATACTCGTGTAGTTGGCATAGTATTCCTCTTGGCTTATTTTTCACTGGCCCCGATCTTCGAGAAATGTCTGGGATTCACTGCGCTATAGGGGTTCTTTCCGTTTTGAGCACTCGCGGAATCTAATATACGCAAGCGCGGGGGATGGTATTCCTGAAGTGTCTTTGGCATAAATCTCGGGAACCACAGAGGCCAGCAAATTTCGAACGTGCTAAATCCCGAGCGCCGTCGTAATGCTCGCAACGAGCTTCTTTGTGCCGGATCCTCGAGCGGCGAGGCCCACGCACCCCGTTTGCCGCTCGTGATGCAAATTTTTACCCCGATATAATAGGGAAAATAGCCCCGAGGCAGTATAAGTCTTATGGGGTATATAGCTGGCGCACGACCAGACGTGCGATAAGTAGACGAGAAAGCTGCGGGCGCGCTACCGTACCGGAGGCAGCAACGTGGTGTGTGTAGAGGGTGCGTCTCGGGCGGGGTGGGTTTGTGGGTGGGTGGGTGGGCGTGTGTCGGCGAGGCGCGGGCGGGGAACCATCCATCTTCGCGGGGTGGGGCGGGGGAGGAGAGTGCAGGCGGTTGCGGGGGCGGGGGCGGGTGTGCAGCGAAGGGGCAGGCGGAGAAGCAGCGCGGCTCCTAGCCGCGTCGTGCACACAAGAATTAAGCCCTGCCCCATCCATCATCTTCGACAGCGCGGGGATACGGCGGGACGCGCTGATAAAAACCGACGTCTTCGTCGGATACCACCACCTGCGGGTAGCGGGGGGGCGAGAGGGGAGGGGGGAAAGCGCTTGGGAGGCGGGGAACTGCGGAAGGGCGGGGCCGCGCGCGCGGTTACGAGCAACGCGATCGCAGGTCCTCCGGGCTGCCGGAGAGGAGGGAACTAGAGCCAGTGATTGCCCCTGATTTGGCTGGGATGTGAAGGTGAGGCTCGGCTGAGGAACAGCGGCTTCAATTTTATACCCCGCGCCTTCTACTCGCGCTGGGAAATGTTTGGCGAAGATGTCAGTGGACCAGCGGTATAATTTAATATTCCACCGTCTCACAAGAAAAACGTAACGCGTTTTATTTTTTTTATTTTTTGGATGTTCAATATTAGCTTCTCATGCATAGATATTCGACGCACGAATCAGTTACTACGATACATATTCCTTCCTGCGTATAATCTCTCTATATTTAGTTTTAAAGGAAATAACTTTTAGAGCATTTTAAAACAGACATATCCCTTTCCAAAAACCCTCTAATCTTTCTTGAAAAATCTATAATTTTATGAATACTATTAATGTATGCGTAAGTAAAAGTACGATTTTTTTATCTTCCTTACATTTCAGCGTTGTCTGAACTTTAACGTCCATTATTTAGTCTGAAAATTTACAGCGTATGCCAGAGAATTGTGTGGGTTAAACTGTAAATAAGACTTAATAATCTGCTGCTAGCCGTAACAAGCATATTCTAAAAAGGTGGCAATAAGATGTTCGTTAAACATTTATGGGTTTTATCAGAGCGAATGGAGAGTCCTTGCGGGAACGCGCAGAACAGTCGTTCGTAAGTATTCAGATCCAACTTTATGTGGTATGCGTTTGAAATAATACACAGGAGGTGTCGTAGTTTACCTTAAATATTTCATAAACCTCGGTGAAGTATAAACGCTGAGTAACATTTTATGTAACCTATAAACGCCAAATGTAGTTCACTGGCTCGCTTGAAGGATTAAAATGCCTCGCATTTCAGACGCAAGGCGTATTAAACGTCTACAAGTACAATGTTCATCATCAAAAGTTACTTTACCATACTGAATATGCATGTAATAAAAAAATTGATCACTTCGTAGTAATAATAAATATTTTAAGAAGTGGAATACGCATGTCTTTTAAGATCATTACGTCATTAACTACATAAAAACATTACTAATGCTGAAGTGTCCATGGTTTTGCCATGGAAGGGTCTTATTAATGTGTGTGTTCTTTGAGCAGGGTTGCAATGCTATCGTCTGCTTTTTTTCCCTTCTAATCCCTTCAAATCTTCAGCAAAATAACTCTGTCGAGCAGGCGAGTATCTCTCCTGCACCCACATCCACCCATCGGAAAGGCAACAAGTAACGCCGCGTGTATTCTAGCGGAGCGAGCAGTTGAAGTTGCACGATAGGCACTCATCCCCCCTCCCACATAGCGGAGGAGCGCGACTTTGTGCTGCATTGTGTGTCCCTGGCGGGGGCGTTTGTGCGTCAATGGGCGAAGAGGAACCGCGGGGCCCTATGCCTGGGTGCCCTCGACGAAGCCCGCAACGCTGAATAGGCTTCCCGCCCGCCCGCCCGCCCGCCCGCCCGCCCGCCCGCCCGCCCGCCCGCCCGCCCCGCCCCACAATCCCGCCCGCCCGCCCCACAATCCCGCCCGCCCGCCCCACAATCCCGCCCGCCCGCCCCACAATCCCGCCCGCCCGACCGACCCACCATCCCGCTCGCCCGCCCCACCCACCATCCCGCCCGCCCGCCCCACCCACCATCCTGCCCGCCCTCCCCCCTCATCACACCAGCCTTTCCACCGTCCCGCTCGCCTGCCCGCCCGCCCACCTTCCCACCGTTCCGCCTGTCCTCCCATCATCCCGCCCGCCGGCCCGCCCGCCGGCCCACCCGCCCTCCAGCCCACCCGCCTACCGGTCCGTCCTTAGAGCTCCCGCCCGCAGACTCTCCGCTGCGTCCAAAGGCCTAGAAACGGATGAACGGAACGGGGGCGGGGGCGTGGCGTGACGAAGAGGTGCGGGGCGGGACGGGTGGGGCGGCGCGACTACGACCAGCAACGGATTGCCAGCTTCAGCGGGCCCGCGGTGAATAGGCCCGCCGCGAAGCTATAGAAGCGGCCCTGCCCAGACGGCCCTTTCGCCGCGCCTACTGCTTTTCCGCGGGCAGAAACTCGCCATATTGGCCACTCGATTCGCCATTTGGGCGTGGCGGAGTTGGCGCGCGGTTCATTATATCTCCGTTCAATGGCAGGTATTGTCGTGTACTTAGCCTTTACAGGGCTTTGGACGGGCAGAATGCTGGGCCAGTAGGCCTACGAACGCTATCTCTTCTCAAGAGATCCCAGAAGATGCGTATGTTTCAAACATTTCTCTTCTTGTTGTATATGTTTCGAAATACTAACGAGCAACCTCATAGAAATCTCGCGAAATTGAAATAAATTGTGAATAAATCATTACATGCGGGTTTCTATTTATTGTGATCTATCTTATTTATTTCATGAAGAGAGGAATAAAAAGCAAATATTTTCATTGTTTTTACATCTCCAATACGCATTGGCGATTTATAAAAAATACAAATATTTCCTTTTAAGAAGAGGGAGGTACTCATAGAAAAGCAGCTTCTCAAGAAGATAGACGGCGTGTATGAAATTGTAGAGTTGACAATATTCCTGAATTTTGATTGATTATTTTTAAATATGTAATTGTTTTGTAGATACGATAGTGTAATAAATATTTCCTTTTTAATATATATTTACCTTCCGTTACATTTTTCGTCAAAAACACAAAGGTATAAAAATACTTTCATATTCCTTATCGTTCTCTTCTTTTCGCATTTCTTGGAATGAAAATCGCCATATTGAAGGACATTGCTGCATTTTGTTCTTGTAGAGCTCCGAAATTGAATACAAATTCCGTTTGATGTTCACATAGAAACCAAAATTGAATTATTTTCCTCTTGTATTTCGCGTCTAAATGTTACTCGCATTTAATACAACTTCCCGCTAGAGTACTAAATTGAAAATACCCCGAGTGGTACCAGTGTTTTAGAACTCAGATCTTGTGAAGTTGGTCGTTGTTGACTCGACCACAACCAAGTGACACTGCGTCACTTGAGCAAAGACTGTGTTTTCCGCGTAATATACTGACCTATTTAATGGGCGGCGAGGCGGGAGGCGAGTCTGCAAACAGTCCGTTGCGGTCATTTCTTTTGCGACGGCGTGCACCCGCCACGCGGCCGCCGCGGACAAAAACTCGCCCGCACTCCGCATCAAGTAACAGCGACTTAGTGCGTCTCTTTTTGCTTCGCACGGCCGCGCTCGCGGTGCGCGCGCGGGCCGGAGGGCGGGGGTGGGGTGGGGTGGGGTGGGAGGGGGGATAGCATGAGGCATTTGCGCTTAAGAGAGAAGAAACCGCAGCAAACGACGCTCGTATCCCCAACTGGGATTTAACGGGCTGAGCCGGGTGCGGGTGGCGGGCTTCGCTGGCGGGGGCGTGCCGCGGCGCAGGGGGGGGGGGCAGGCGGGGAAGGGTGCGGTGAGGAGGTGATATGCCTCCGGCGCTTGGCTGCGGCCCAAGCTGCGAGCCCACTACTGTCCCCGCCCCTGTCCTCCGCCCTCGCCGCCAGGCCCTGCCCGCTTCCCCCCCTTCGCGGCCTCGGCCTGGCGACCCAGACGCCTCACTCATTTTCCTTCGGCGCCGCACCAACCTATTGGGACCACTTAACCCCTGCTCACAATATTTTGTGCCCTGGAACGCTGGAACGTTGGAAAGTCCTCCGCCCAGACGGCGCCGTTACGCGGTCCTGCCAGCCTCCTCGCTGTTGCTGGAACAGACTGTGCTTCCGAGCCAGCGCTGCCCTAGATACCCTATGCCCTGCGCCACAAAGTATCCTCCCGCCCTTGGGTACATCGCGCGTGGCATTCCTTAATTGAGATTTGATCTCGGTCGTCTAATTGTGAAATGAAGCCAAACGTTCGCCATTTTTACCATATAGTAGTGTTCGACTTTTCTGTGTTAAGTTACATTTTTGAAATGAATAGTTAATTCATATTCAATAATCGTGTATTTGTTCCTCTGGTTACAGCTACTTCAGTGTACTTCGTTAAATCCGTTAAATCTAAATTCTGCGACTACTTACTCAGCTATTCATTTATTCTGCATCTCCACTATTATTATGCGTGCTTGGTTTTACCACTACCCACCAATTTCGTCCCCCTTTGTTGGTTACATTCCTGCCTGCCAATTTGCTTTACTCAATCATGACGACCATTCAATTCGGCTTCCCTTTCAGCAGGAGCTTAAGTGTCCGTTGTCCTTGCATTATTGCATCCTGATGTCCTACCCGCCCTGTCCCTTTCCTCGAATACCTTCCCCTCCCCTCTGCAGTTCACAATTCACTTTCCCCTCCTTTCGTCCTTTGCCGTCTCCTTCTCTATCTACCCCTCTCTCCTGCCGTAATCTTCCCTCTCAATTCGCCCCTTCCCCTCCCCTCTCCCGTGCGCGCTCCTCACCTGACCCCTCTGTTCGGCGGCCCGCTTAGCGATTCGTCTGTGCGGTCTCCACACCCGATCCCGCCGGAGCCCCGTTGTCACCGCAAGCCGGCCCGGTCTCCCGCGCGTCACGCCTCCAAATCCTCTTCGTCGCCGCCCCCGCCGGAGCCCCGCCGCCGCAGCAGCCGCCCCTTCCGCTTTCCCGCTCCGCTGTCGTCACCTTCCGCTGCACCTCACGCCTCAGCCACAGCCCATCCCCCTGCGTGTTTTTTAAAAATTCATTTACATTTTGCATGAAATTACAAAATTCAGTTTATATTTATCTTTATATTTGTATTTGCTGGCTTACAATCTAACATAATCTAACTTACTACTAACACTAACCTACACATCGGGAGCTGTAGCTCAGTGTATCAACTGACGTCACTGCAGCGCCTCTGACCGGGAGGTCCTAGGTTCGAGTCCTGACGGTGGCAGAATTTTCTACACTAGCTTTTCAGCTAGGTCGAATTCATTCGCTGCCTGGAGGAGAATTCTAGCGGCCGGCAGCTCTGATCGGTAGTTTTCCGTGGTTTCTCTGATCAACACCAGGCGAATGCCGGAGCAGTACCCTACCAAACGGGCCACAGGCCGCGCGCGATCTTGCTTCCTCTTCCTTGTCCTATCCTCTCCCCCTTACACACACACTTACACTAATATGCACTACACTACCACATATTCCGGGAGACCGGTCGGGAGCTTAGAGCTTGTCCCGGCTGGGGCGGTGCCCCGCTGGGGGGAGAGGTGGTGGTTAGGGGGAAACCCCACTAGCCGACGGTAGGTCGGCGCCTGATCTCGCCATCCAGCGGGGGAAGACCACCGCCATCTCCCGAGAAAAAAACATGCACTACAGTAACGGGACTAATGACCAAAGCAGTTGGCGCGCCCGGAAACACGAAAAAACCAAACTAACCTACATCTGACGAGGGGACTCGCAGAACACCGCAATTGGTTTATTCAATTTTGCTGAAAGTGTCCGAGAATACATGTAACGTATATATGTTTTTAATTCGAGTTTAGTGTTCTGTATATTTTCCCAGTTGAAGATTTCTGCTTTGATTGATCAATTGAAGGTTCGAGAAAAACGTTATTGGCGAGGCAGGACATATGATGAGTGATTGATTTAATGTTTAATTCGGTGTGCAGTTGGTTGTTGGAGAAGAACCAGGGAGCTTGGGTAATGTATCTTAAGAATTTGTTTTGGATGACTTGCAATATTTGTAAGTTTTATTTGAGAGCATTTGTCCATATTGGACAGGTGTACAGGAGGAGGGGTCTGATGATGAATTTATATATAATTGTTTAAAGACAGTTTGCTAGTTTTGGTTATGTGTGGTTTATGAGTGGAGAGTATGGTTTGTATGTGAATATTTTAGCGGCTGATTTGGTGGGATTAATTTTTATCTTCCACCCTGCGTGGTTGTTATCACATTCACACTCGTCCTGTCGCGAGTGCGACGAATGTACTCGCATAAAAGACAGGGAGAGGCGGCTCAGGGCGTCTACTGATGTCACTGCACTGTCTCTGATCGGGAGGTTCCAGGTTCGAGTATCGACGGTGGCAGGATATTTGACACTGGCTACATACCTAGGGCGAATTCTGTCCGTGTCTGGAGGAGAATTTTAGCGGACGGCTGCTCTTAACGATAGTTTTCCGTGGATTCTCCGATAAATATCGGGCGAATGTACGAACCGTACCGTAAGAAACGGGCCACGAACCGTGCGCGATCATTCCTTCCTCTTTCTTGTCCTATCTTAACCCCTACACATATGTACCCTTTCATGCACTACACTACCACACATGCCGCGAGACCGGTCGGGAACTTAGAACATGACCCGGTTGGGGTGGTGCCCCGTTGGGGTGATTTACCCGGTTAGGGAAAACCTCGCCAGCCGTCGTTAGGTCGACACCGAATCTCACCATCCAGCGAGGGAGAGGATGACTACCACCTTCCGAGAAAGCACATGCACTACACTTACGGGACTAATGGCCTTAGTCGTTGACATGCTCAGAATCACTAATCAATCAATCAATCAATCATATTTACTCTATGAAAGGAATGATGGCATTTCAAACCATCCTCTTACAGTAGATATTTTATTGCAGTAAGGTTTAAAACTACAAGTGATGTCGAAAAAGTCTCACAAAAAGGGTTGTAAGTTATGGCATACGTTTTTTTATCAGTATTATTTTCTCCATACAATATCCAAAGTTTCGGCTGACTTACTGTTAATATTTCACATACAGGGGGTGAGGGTGTTGGTGTCTGAGGGGTAATGGTGTCGGAGGGGAATGGTGTCGGGGGAGGTGGCTTCGAGAGTGTTAGCGTCGAGGGTGAGGATACAGGGGATGGTGGGTTCGGGGATGAGGGTATGGGGAGTGCGTGTGACGGGGGAAATGAATAAGGAGAAAGTGAGAAGGATTGATGCATAGATGTTCCGTCTGTTGCTGCGCCGACGGCGGGATTGTTCGTACACGCATACACAAGGCGATTCGGGTGGCTCAGCATGTCAGGCGTATCTCCCTAGTCGCAGTCACAACCTCACTGCCGTTATGAGGGTTTTATGTCCCTCTTTTTCGCAGTATTCGCAATGTCTGTCCTGGTGTGTCAGGTCAGAACTTGCGCTCAAGAAATGAAAAATGGCGTAAACAACACTTGCGCCAGATGGCGCGAGTGATTGCTAGTCGTCACGGTGAAAACATAAGTCTTTTCGTTGCACATTTGCACATTTCACAGGATCCTTCCATGGATATTTTGATGTATATGTTCTGAACCAAAGGATTTTTATACGTGTTTCTCTGTTTAATAAATAAATTGAGGACAAAACCCAATTTTTTCTATCTGCAATTTTACTGAGGAAAGGATGAGCCTTGAGGCTCCCATCAAGTGTTTTACAAATAAAACTGTTTTAACTCTCGTCTTCTTGGGCGTCAGTCCTGAGACAAGTGTCTCCTGGAAATCAATACCACGTATTTTAATGTGCGATAACGGATACCTCAGAGACTACTTAATCAGTATTACATAGCTAGCCAGGTTCGTCGATAAATGTAAATGTTTTCGTAATTGAAGCGTGATCTGTAAGTCTTTACAATAACACCAATTAATATGATGCATTAATTAATAATTCATTTTCATAATGGTGCCGTGGGTTTCATCCCTCGCAGGTATACATTACAGGAGACTAAACTTAAAGAAGAGCAGCTAATGCCGGGCATGATGTAAACGGCCACCTGCGTTCGGCGTTGTTTTCCCTGTAACATAACGTAACCTGCCGACGCTGCCAACGCCACGGCGCACTCGGGATTTCCCCGGCGTCCCAGACGCTTCTGCTCTCTTCCCCGCCCTCTCCCTGCCTCATCGCCGCCCCACGCCCGTCGACACAGCCGTCCTCCCCCACCGCGCCGCGCCCCGCCCCGTCCCGCCCCGCCCCTCCCCGCCCCACCCTTCCCCGCCCCGCCCCACCCTTCCCCGCCCCGCCCCCACCCCGCCCCGCCCCGCCCCGCCCCGCCACGCCCCGCCCCGCCCCGCCGCCGGCGCCCGTCTGTCCGGCCGGTGTGCCGCGCCGCGTCTCGGGGCCTGGGAGAGCGCCAGGTCGCCGCGACACCGCGCTCGTGCATTGCTGGTAGCTGTGGTCGTGGTCGTTGTGGTCGTTGGGCGGTGGTGCGGTGGTGGTTACGATGACGCCAACGGCGGCGGCGGCGAGGACGAGATGGATTAAGCCGCGGACAGGGGTGATTAAGGAGTGAATGTAAGCGACTAAGGTCTCCGGGAGAGCCAGGGGATGATGTCGGGGTCGGGGTGGAAAGGACGGAAATGGCGACGGAGACGACAACGAACGACGGTTACGACGGTGAACCCTACATCTAAGAGAGGAACATAGTAGACAAGGCTGAAACGGTCAAGGGGTAAGTCTACGTTGACGACGTGGAGGTGCTGGCGGCAGGGCCCGTGGCGGCGACAAAGGTGACGGTGTTTTCGTAAACTGTCTTCACAGACGGTGGATATGGTGACCAAGCAGGGGAAACGGGAGGACTTACTGGAATAGTTACACGTGAGTTAGTGGGCGTTTGTTATGGGGACACTGAAAAATATTGTACCTTTCCAACAATTTTTTAATTTGTTTTTTACTCATTTAGGGTCTAAAAACAGCTTGAAAACTTGGCGTGACGTATGGGTGTGAATTATATTCTTTGCACGTTTTTTAGAGCTCTAGCATCCCTATCTCGACACTTTTAGTACTTATTTATTAATCATCTTTCTCTGCAACTTCCACCTCATTAGTAAAGAAGGACAAAACTAATTGTGGTAGAACCACAATGCTATCTTAAAATTTACGTTGATTGAAACCACTTTCTACGTTTTGCCAGTTGAGTGATAATTCCGATAAGTCTGTTCTTACATGCTTTGTTCACTATTTTAGAACTTTCGAATTAGATCTCAAGTTAGCTTCCATGTGCGAAGAATGTGCGATTTTACTTAGTCGTTTTTAGAATTATTTGTCCGATTAACGTTTTTAGTGTACAAAGTATATATATATTCTAACAAAATTTGTGGGACATTGTTCTGTGCACTTGGTGTTGTAGTGTTGTAGTTCAACGTTTTTCAATATCTCGATTATCGAATAAAGTTATAATTTATTTTAAGCACGAAAGTTTCAATTTTTTGTGAAGGGGTTTTTAGAAGAAGTGGAATGGGACAAATTTATTTGTTTTGGACTGCGAAGTGAAGGAGCCAGGCGAAATATTGTCTCATAATACTAAAAAGATTACACGAACTTGGAGTAAACAACGTTTTGATTGAGACGTGTGACTCTCAACAAATCAATGACGTGACTTTCCTTTGAGCAGCGGAGAGCGGCTTAGACAGAGAGTGAGATGTGGAGAGGGGCCGTTCCGTGCTTCAAATGGGGCGTGACCTCGCTGCTAGTCGTGAACTGATCTATTTTGGGGCGCGTAAAAACCATGGCAAAACGTTAAGAGAGCGACGGCAGGCATGGCGTCGACAACGCCGCCCCGCACAGTGCTCCGAATCGTGATTCTTGGCAAGTAGATTCATGGCTAGTATTGTCATACAAAACTGTTTTTATACCACGAGAAACGGAAAAAGTAAACTAAATATCTTTTACGTTGATTTGAATTGAAAAACTTATTTAATTTGATACGTCAAAGAACAGAAAAAACTGTATGCGATGTATGAGGAAAATATAATTTGCGCACGTTAAATAAATTCTGCACACAAAAAATAAAGCAATTGTGCAAAACAACCTTGAATCGTGTATTTCTTTGGTCCATAAAACAGTAGATTTTACTATTTATCCCTCTATCTAATTATTGCAATCGGAGTATTGAGTCAATGTTCTCCCGTCTCGATAGGGCTTTCACTTTCTTTGTTTAATATGTAATTAAATGGTGAAATGGTCCTTCGACTTGCTGTTTTTTTTATTAAAATGAAGTTTAGTATCCTCATCTTAAAAGCCAAACGTAGACTAGATCAATATTGTGACAAATACGTAAATAATAAAATAATAATGAAATAAATAAGAAAATAGTGATATCTATTAACAGCAATATTGTATCTTGGTTTATTAACATCAATCAACACATTTTTTTCCATTGATATGAAATTATTTTATTTAATTTAGTTACATATAAGACCAAAAGTCACAGTAACGTTTCGTGATGCCGTTAATTACATCTTCAAGTATACTGGAAGACCGGCAATAAATGCGATTTACAATATGCAAATATTCATAATTTAATTAACCTTGATTTGAAATCGGTTACATACAAAAACCGAAAAGTGAAATTGTGTAAATACTTGAGGTAAACCATTAAAAAACGTCGAAATAAATCTTCCAATTAAAAAATCATTATAATGAATAGTAAAACACACTTTTATTTATTTAATATTGAATTTGCATTTTTTACATTTCAAAATTCTCTTTATTATCATAATGGTTTTGAAAAAACCGGGGTCTGCAGCCCTTTAGGCGACCGCAAACCGATTTTGAATAGTGAATTTGAAACTTTGAAGCAAAGACCCTTTCAAATGGCCACCAGATAAAATATATGGAAATTTGATATTGTTGCTATCTTCCCGCGAGGAGTCGTCTATTTATTTATTTACTTATTTGTCTATTTATTTATTATACCCTACACTGATCTTTAATTTAAATTTCTTGACATCTAAATGCATTTTCACTGCCTTCAGGAGTCTCGCCATTTTGCGTTTGGGCTGGCTAGAATCGATATTCAGCCCAAGGAGCTGTGCCGTCGCCGTTGACCTCGTAGGTAGAAAGCAATTCGTAGGGCAAGAAATTGCGTGCATGAGCTGCGCGGAAGTTCTCATTAAACTAGTCTCTGCAGTCAAGGCCATAATTATTTCATTAGCATATATTTAGAGTATATAGGAGGCAATGATGGATGTAGAGAAGTTTTTTCTCTTGTCATGCGTTCAGACTATAGTATTATTTATAAATGCTCCGTATATGCTCCAGATATTCCTATAAAACGTATGTTATTAAATTTTTGAAGTTTAAACGAATATTTTGTGAATCCATTTGTGGTTATAAATTGTTGTGATGAACATGAAAAATCCCGGAACGTATATTTTTATTTATCATATTACGCTATGTGTTGCGAAGATTTTTTGGAAATTACACTATATTTTAAATTGATGAAAATTTCAAGAAAATTTTCGTTTGTGCTTGGGTATCGGAAAGGGTGCGTTGAATTATGTAGAATGGAAATTAATTTTTTTATATAGCTTATTTTCCATTTTCATGAAGAACAGGGTAAGTGTATATCCTCAAATACACTATAAAATTTGAAACATGACATTCAAAATGATTTGTAATGCAATCCCTGAACCGATAAATATTTCATTGTAGTAGAAGTATATGCTACTAAATCAGTATATACTTGACGGCCTGGCAGACGCCGCGTCCTACGCACAGGTGCTAACGTTTTGGTTGCTATTCTGCGACCTTCCTCAGGACGGTATTCATTTGGTGCATGCCTTCAAACCATGCATTTGGTGAAGAAGTTTAAGCTTGGCACACTTATACTTCTCCCCAATGTTCCCGTCCGCGATTACTTCTTGCATGGCATTAATAATTGCGATTATGGCTGTGGGTGGCACTATTGTAGCAGTTTCGTAGCCAGTATCTCGATGCGTTGTGGACTCTCGCCGTCCCGTTCGACGTTCACATTAATTGCAATTATGAATGGATAATATAGGTAAATAAATTTAATATAATGTAAAAGGTGAAATGATAAGCAGGGAAAACTCTTAGCAAACCGTTATTCGGAGTGATCAATTATGGAATGGCCATACCGCTCCTCTAAAATGTAGCTTCACTAGGCAGACATTTTGTTGAGCTGTCCTTTGGCTACTTATGGTAGGAGTAATGCCAGGGGTGTTTTTTGCCATTTTGTTAGTAATAGTATAAAATATACTTTGTAGTTTCATTTACGGATTTAAATACATTTATATAATTCTGGAGCTAAAATCTTGTTTTCAAATGTTACTAACCTCGCTTTGTTGGTACGTTTTTCATCATTCAGCTGCTTATTGTTAAAGGATGGGAAAGAGACTTTGAAACTCAAGAAAACGTAGGCAAATCGCACCTCTACCGTATATGCCTTCACTGATCTTTGACGAGAAATAAATCAAATCAAATTAAATCAAAACCGCTGGTCGTAAATAATAAACCAAATCGTCTTGTCCAACACAAATTCAAAATGTGTAAATAGATGGTTGTGAACTCCAGTACACACTGGATGAATTCTAAGAACCGTCATGGCTCTGGACTACGCGTTTGGGGACTCCATTTCATCATCAGACACAAAATGGCGCCATCAGGACTTACCACGTGTTTAATCTATGTTACTTGGAGCCACTGATGATGGGATAAAGTCCCGAAGCACGTGTATGGCTGAATTTTATGTATATTAAAATTCATATTGAATATATTACTTGTGGTTGATAGCTCTGCTACCCTGAATTTATAAGAAATATTTTTGACCACGTTCAGACTGTTCGAAAGAACATATGTGGTGATCAGAAACTTTTATGAAATTAGAAGTCGAAATAAAAATCGAAGTTAACGAAAATTTCTGTATCTGTAGTGAGACACGGTTTTATAGCAATGACTAACCATATTTTTGTAGTGGCACTGGAATTTTCAAAACCAAAAAAAGTCTATGTAACCTTAAAATAAAACTATTTGGACAGCTTGTTAGTAAAACCTAAGAAGGGGGGAAAACACAAGAGATACAATGTTCAAGATATGAATGTTGCCCATGTATGTATGTACTATGGCACGACAGCTCTTTACGAGCTAAGGCCGATCAGGAATATTGCCCATGCCCGGAAAAAATACTGTTAACATTTTGTTGTTTTATAAATGCACCTAATATCATCTAACCACTGATTTTTTTAAGCACTGGCTAATATGTCTCTTTGTCAAGCATAAATTCCCAAATCTCAGGATACACTACCGCACAGGTCGAGATCTTAGAGCATGATCCATCTGGGGCTGTGCTCCCCTGGGGGACGTTCGTGCAGAAAGAGCCGCATACCGAAATTTAGGTCGGCGCCGGTTCTCATGTGTCAGCGGGGTTCTACATCGTCACCGCCGAGGATATAGAATGCACTACATTTACAAGACTAATGATCAAAGTCAGGGCCGGATTTAAATAATAATAATAATAATAATAAAAATAATAATAATAATAATAATAATAATAATAATAATAATAATAATAATAATAATAATAATAATAATAATAATAAATAATCGTCATCATCATAATCATCATCATCATAGAATGACGTTTTGTACTGATAGACACAAGCACCTGATTATTTTGCAATCATCCCGGCTTTCTGGGTGACGCCGCTTCGAAGGATGTAATGCCGACGTTTCGATCATCATATCGTGCTCTTTCTAATCGCTGAAGTCACATCAGCTCTGGGGAAGACCACAAGATAGTCGAAACTTTGGTATCACAGCCATCGACGTGGCGTCACCAGGACACTCAAGTGAAGTGCTGGCACCTCATTCCTGAGGAAGGCCGCTAAAAAATGGTCGAAACGCCAGTATCTCGGCCTTCAACGCGGCGTCACCGGGCACCCAAGATCATTCGCATGGCTGGTCGCAGAAGCCTTCGACGTGATTGTTTTGTGTGTTGGTGAATCCGACGATGATCTAAGTCGTTCTCGCCCCCCCCTGAATGAATAAATACCGATCACTAACGTATCCCGCACATAAATTGTGGTCGTGTGGCGCTTGTCATTGACGGTGACTGTGTGTTGTGCGTAGGTGGAACGCTCGGTGGGTGATTGTCCACACTCGTGGTCCGCCGCCCAGAGGCTGCGCCCGGCGGCACTGCCTGCCCCTCAGCCCACGGCGGAGAGCACCCACGCCCTCGCCCCCGCCCTCGCACTCGCCTCGCCCTCCCCCGCTCCAGGTAAGTGACGTCGAGAGATGCCGTAAGCGTGTTTTTCTTTTTTTTTTGTTCCTTCTCGCTGCGGGAGAGAGGCGAAGTGACTGGATCTGGTTTCAGTGGAAGCAGAAGTGGAAAAGGATGAGTGTGACTTGTTCGCTTGTAAGTCTGGAGATGGCAGAGTAAGAAACTACTGATGTTTACCTCAAATTGCTGCATTCTTGATTCTCGCAACTCTCATGTCTTTGTAGAGAGTAAGAAACTATGAAAAAAATGAAAAGCAAACCAAGAACGTTTTATTGTTATTTAAACGGTTTGTTATAGTTTTGAGTGTGTGATGGAACACTTAGACGAGAATTCCCGAACATTGCCCACTATTATTATTATTATTATTATTATTATTATTATTATTATTATTATTATTATTATTATTATTATTATTAGCATTTTCCCATTTCGTTCTATTTTATATTCAGGTGTGCATGGGATGCAAAGATTAAGAAGGTGATACCTAAAGTAAATAAAGAGCATTTCTCCATACAAACATAAATTGTACAAGAATTATCTGTTGTGCTTTCAGTTAAACTTCTATGGCACATTTCCGCTCCTATGTCTACTGTTGTGTTTTGGTTTCTTGGAAAACAAACTATGTTTTTTGAAAGGCTAGGTTCAAGCTTCAATTCAAACGTCACGTTTCAAAAGCCGTGTCTTTACATATTATATTCCAGTTTTCCTGACCATGGTCCAGGGATATGATACTTCTTTAAGCAATGTATTTCAGAAATTTCTTCTGGAATTCTCTATTGCGTAATCTGGAACAGAAAAGACATTCATAGTATTTAACTTTTTGAAGTGACGAAAACATCGAACAAATCATTGTATACCAACTACGTATTCTTGCACTCAGAAACTGTTATCGGAAACGCCATAAATTATTTCGGTTCAATTACCTTCACGGCTGTAAATTGGGTGCAACGATGCAGAAAGCTTACATTTATTTTAAAAGTATTGACTAATTACTTATTGGCCTATTGTTGAACTATCTCCACATTTGTATAAAGTTATTGTTAGGCAAGTTTTTACATTTTTTAAAACTTTTTAGGATTCTTTTTTGTTAAATACCCTTCAAGCGTATTTTTCCTAGCAGACTTCTGAATGACAACATTTTTCGTTTAGGATATTTCGTGTAGGATATTGATAACATTTGTATAAATATCATTCATTACTGTGTTCCTAATAAAATTTCCCACGTAATATACATTACTTCGTGATTGACACCATTCTACTCTGTGTTTAATGTAAGAATATACTTCTCCGATGCAGAGTTGCTACACTATCTTGTCCCACACAAATAATTCCAAGAAATTCATAACACTTTTAAATAGCTTCCCTTCTATTTAGAAATTGTTTGTCTGTTTTTCTCTAACATTGAATACCTATGTGCAATAATGAGCATTTGACCTGGTATTGCAGAAGTTGCCAAGTAAAGAGAATATTTCCAGAATCAGTCTGGCGTCTTAAGAGAAAGTGGCAAGGTGTGTAGATGTTGTTTGTCGTTGTTAAATTAGCTGCCATTTAAGGAAGAAAGTCAATTTATGTTCGACGAACTCGATAGCGAAATTTGCTGCGACGTGTTACCTACGCTTCGGTGAATACAAACTTCTCCAACAAAATTGAGAAGTTAGTTTGTTGTCGACAAATGCTGTAGGATCGATACATGTGGGTCACGGTTGAGAATCGTTTAAAGGTCAACCTGACACAGTCTCGAGATGTTTACAGTTAACAGGTATGTTTGTGCAATAATAATTGAAATGTCAATACAATAAAATATAAAGATCAAAATTATTTTATAACAAGTAATTGTGTCGGTGTTAGTTTTTTTTAGTATATATTCTCTTTACTTGATCGTAATACACTCTAAGCTTAAATGTAGTTCTTCTTTTCATAAATTATGAAAGAGCGTTCTATAATTTTTAAAATATGTTTTAAATTCTACCCTCTACTAAATTCCCTTCTATATTAATATTAGTTACTCCAAGAGTTAGGTATCTATTCACAATCGTAAGGCAAGAAATTCCGAAACGTGCAATTGGAAGATCGCGTTATCTTCTAATGTTCAGTTTATAATTTTGGAAACGCATACATATCTGCACCTTGTTATAGAAGTGATACAATACGAAATATCAATCGTACACATTTAAATATTTATTTCTTTAAAAATAAAATGTAAAACACATCATTAGTTTATGATATTTATGTTTTCAGCATTGGCTATGTTTTTGGGCACGTGTATACTTACAATAGCAATGACACGTAGATGTGACATGCAGGAGAGACTTAAGAGTAATTGGATCCTTCCGGATCTTTAGTTATTTCTTTTGAAAACTTCTTTGATAGATTGTCGAGGCATATGTCCGTGTAAACGCAAATGTGATTTAAATGTTTGTGAATAGAAACCAACAGATTGTCACGAACACTTGATACTTTTCAATTTGTCATTTTTCTAACCAGATGAGTAATACTGATGCTCAATATTCATATCGTAAATGTTCGGATACATCGTGATCTCTCAATTGTATTTTAAAATTCCTTGTGGTAATTCTGTTACATTTGTTTCTTGTTCCCTGCATCAAAGTAGAAGTGTGCAGATATGTAAAGAAGTCAAAATTGTAATATGGAATAATGGCTCCCCGTGAGAAAATAACCTATTTTGACATCCTTCACTATTGTTTCTATATTATGCCCATTAATTTAAAATCTTAAAATTGTTTTTGAAAGGGCATGTAATATTTCCAAGGTAGTCCCAGACCAGAAGCACTACTTATTTTGTTTGGGGTTCATACTTTCTTCTGTTTTTAACCTTGAATACTCTTGAACATGACACGTATTATCTCAGTTGTTAACCCCAGAAAAGAGAATTTTGTTTTCATGTTGTACGATGCTTTCTAAAAACAATATTTCTCTCTCTGAACTGGGGAAACACTAATGTTCAAATTCCGCTTCAAACTCCAGAGGCTAGTATGACCAGTGTTGAAATCTCAATTGGTCGAGATCATGAGCCTAGAGAGAGAGAAGTTAATTGCGTTCCAATCTTGATAGTGTATGTTTTAGTTTTAGTGTACATTTTCGTGCGTAATCTGATCCAACTGTTACTTAGAGGGGCGGAATAGAAATGTTTGATACTATAACCGGCGCAGCAACGACGTTATTGTGATGTCATATTTGTTACATGTGCGATTGCTTATTTTAATAATGTTAACTGGTTACCGTCATAAATATTGCATGGCCATTCGCATACTCTGATAGCTTGATGTCACAAGATTTGGATTTCAGATGCATCATCGACGGAAATACAAAATAGGTTCAATAGGTGTCTAAAGTTAAAAAAAATTGTCTGATGTTCCGGGTAGACAATATGATTTAAAATGTTTTTTTTTTATTGTATTAACATAACATGTAAATTATAGATGTATTTGATATTTTACATATCGTTGGCATTGTTTCAGTTATGTATATTTGAAGACAATTTTATCTAATTGAAACAAAGTGAGGATTCACTATGTTCTATCCAATCTTTACAAGACACGCTTCGTCAAGGTCCAGATCTGTGCGAGTGTTGCCGCGTTTAAAATCTCTAATGTTAACAACGGGCTCTTTTCACAAAAGTGCATTTTTCTCTTTAACATTCATTTGTTCCTTGCATATGGTGCACATCGAGAACTTAGAATCCCTTTATAAGAAAGAAACAACAACGTACATTTTGTCAGCTGCGCGACTATAAATTCGAGAGAAGAGCCAGAAGAGTCTGCTATTTCCGCGCTTTGGAATACAAAGACAAATAGTTCGCTGTGAATGCTGTGAATTTCGTCTGCGTCGAGACAAAACTGTTTTTCTGTCTTTACTGTTGAAACCAACTAATGCTCCAAGTTCATCGTAACAGGGGTCAACGCTAGATGATTACCTATAATCACTATTAAACCAAAAGTTTTTTCACAAGGTATTTTATTATTATTACTATGCAATGAACCATATTTGTGCTAGTTGCGTTTGCGATTGCGTTTCTTGATATTGTAACATAATTAAAAATGAATATAATAAATGTGGAATTTTTTTGAAAATTGAATGGGTTCTTAACCCAGTTAACTCAATTTTTTAGTGTTCTTTAAAAGTCAATCCACTATTTTCGTATCAATTCACAATTGCAATTCATTCATAAATCTTGCGACCAAACTTTTTTGTTAACATTATACTAAAATAGTGCGTAATTGTTCATTTTTGAATTTTCAGTTACTTTCACGTGATGTGGACGCTGTTTACTATACCGTGTGTCTCAGAATAAATGTTACAACTTTCTAGAGCATGTAAAGGGATCGGAAATAATCAGTTTGAACATAGAATGTGAATGAACGTACTGAAAAATTGCATGAGACGGAGGATTTATACATGTGGTATTTGCCCCTGATTTTTAAGCAACGTAGTATTCACACTTCTTCTGCACGTTCTGACGCTATCAAGGGGATGACATTTCGTGTCTCTGCCAAATACCTGGGAGAAAGGGGCTGCATAAAAATTGGGGGTAAATGCTACGTGTAGTAGTTAATATTACTCCCGTTCATACAACTTCCCAGTATATGTTTTTTGGCAAAACGTGATAAATGTCCACCCCCTCCGTGTCCTAGAAGCCTGCAACATATATTTTAAGACCCCTGTAAAAGGCTTCCCAAACTGAACGATATCAAAACTTGTAGATCATGGTAAATGAGAAGCTTATCAAAAAATAAAAAAAACAATTTTTTTTAAAACTAAAAATTAAGGTTGAAATTCGATTTGCTTTGAATCGCCGGACTGGGCAATCGGTTCCAGGCTGCAATTTGCCATACGTGGGTATTTTCAGTACGCATTGGCGTTATGGTCGCTCATACGTCTATTACGGAGAAAAAAATTTAATCTAGATTTCTCGCTCATTCACTCTTTGAGTCGTCGTCCACCACATCCCTCACCCCTCCCCGCGGGTCAGTGGTTTTCACACGGCAATAGCACGGTGAAGAGAACCAACCCTAGTGAAATATGCATTAAACTCCATGCTGTGATTCCAGCAATATAGAGGAATTCGAGAAATGTTATGGGGACATATCTACGCATTGAAAGGGCGCCCTTTTGGAAAAAATGTTTCAATTCAATATTATAGCCTACTCGCGGAAAGGCGAAAATAGTGAAGCCCGCGCGCGCACACACCACATACACACAGGCACGCACATACACACACTCCCTCTTTGTCACGAGCGCTTTTCCCTAGAGTGCCAGAGCATAATACGCGTAGTTATTTAAGAGCAGTATGCGTGTTGATTTGCTGCTTTGATTATAAAATACCTTAATTTGGGATCACACCAATTAACTATTTTTTTGTGTTGTGCATATTTGTAATTTGGGAACCCACTCATTTTGAATCTGAAAAAAAAACCGCTGCTCCTGGAAGAGATCTTAAGAGAGGGTAGGTATTATTCCCATGACCACATACTAGTTTTGGTGGATAAATACAGTGAACAATTAATTCAAATCACTAATTTCCAGTAATGGATATATTTAGTGCATTATGGTAAATAGCAGTTTTCACCAATGTATCGTGTACGCAATTCTTATGATTCACTGTCATAAGGCTCTTACTAAACGAGAGAGTCATGTAACTCTTATTAAGGATGACATTTGTTAGCGAGTATGAAAATCGCGTGTACAGACTTTTAACGACTTCTGTGTGGATAAACATATTTCAAAGTGAAACGGATTTATTTCTCCAGTGGATTAATTCATTTTATTTTTATGAGGATTAAGCGTATTTTTAAACAGTCTCTTTGTTCAATCAAAACCTTTAAACTATGGAAATACATTATATACTTTTAGAAAGAGTTTTTCCATCTGTCGACAATTCTAAACGTGTGATTGTTTGAAACGTCAAGTTGATTGTGACGACGGTAAATGTTCACCTTTTTTTTTTCGCACGCTTTTTCGATTTCTCCTTAGCTATGTTACGATTGTCCTCGGCCGTTGCCCATTGTTCACTGTGATTTCGTGCGCCACCGCAAACTCGACCATTGTTCCGTAAGTGCAAACCCGCACCACTGCAGTTACTCGAGGCGCTTTGCTTGGAGAGCTGTACTTGGCCGCGGCCGCTCAGTCGATTGTAGCGCAAGTGCTCTCCGTCGAGCTTCCTAGAACTGTTCGGAATGCGTACCAATCTCACCTCGCCTGCCTTGGTGGAGAACAGCTCATTTTGTTGCAAACCCACACTTCTCTAAGGAAATTGACTTTTAAGTCTTCGCGTATTACTTGCATATTAAAAAGACAGCGTGTTATGATGCAGCGCAAAATGGCCATTTTTCGAAGAGAAACTCGTCTTGTAATCTCGGACGCTGGAGAAATATAAAATACTTGCTCCTATATGTAGCAAATAATTTCCTCTAATTCATTGTGTAGTCAGAATTTATTTCTTGTGGGTTCTTAATTCCGAAAAATTGGTTTGCGTAAATTGGTAAACATAATTGGTAAAAATTGGTAAACGTCTGAGATTCCCTGTATGACTCCCTATCCGTCTGTCTGTGATCGGTAGATTTCCATGGTTTCTCCTATCAATACCAGACGAATACCTGGGTAGTTCTCTAACAAACGGGCCATGGACCGCGCGTCATTCTTCCTTCGTATTCCATGTCCGGAGGGCATTTGGGAGCTCAGAGCTGGTCCCGGCTAGGGCAGTGCTCCACTGAAGGGAAAATACCCGTAGAGGAAAACTTCAACAATTCGACGTTGTAGTTCGGTGCAGTATCTCACCATCTAGCGGGAACATCGCCACCTCCTACGATAAAAATATCATACACTAACGGTACCATACTAATGAACATAGCTGTTGACGTGCTCGGAAGCACCAATCAATCAACGAATCAATCCATGTATCAATCTATATCATTCATCCGAGTTGCGCTCTCCACATGTTTTCTAAGCTGCACGGTTACACAAGCAACAACCTTTTAAATTTGGTTAGGAGCAGCTCGGTTGACCCTGTGTAACAGGTGAACGTTGTTGTCGCTTGCAACAGCCTTGTTCGAGTAAGTATTGATTCCGTGCGCGTCATTTACTGACATTAGTCCCGTGAGTGTAGTGTATATTTCTGTGGAGTGGAGTGCGGGAATCTCTGGATGTGACTGTTGATTGATTCATTAATTAGTGATTTCGAGCCCATCACCTGTCATTAGTCTCGTAAGGGTAGTGTATGTTCTCATCGCGAGTGGTGGCGGTGATTTTACCCTGCTGGCTGGCGAGATCCAGTGCCGAACGAAGTCAATTTGCGGGGATTTTTCCCCAACCAGGTATCCCCTCATTAGTGGAGCACCGCCTGTACCCGGAAGGAGCTCTAAACTGCCGACTACACTCGCGACGAGTGTGATAGTGTAGTGCATGCATTTGTAATTGTGTGTGAGTAAAGGGTGAAGATAGGACAAGGAAGAAGAAGGAAAGATCATGCACGATCCGGGTCTCGTTTGTTAAGAAGCTGCTCTGGAATTCACCTGGTGTTGATCGGAGAAACCACGGAAAACTACCAATCAGACCAACCGGCTACAAGAATTCTCCTTCAGACAGCGGCTAAATTCTATCTTGCTATCTATTTAGTGTCAAAAATCTTGACGTCGGGACTCGAACCCTAGGACCTCCCGGTGAGAGGTACTGCATTGTCATCAGTTGATACCCCGAACTACCTTTTCCGGTGAGATGTGGCGGTGTTCCTTCACTGCTGGAACGTTAAACCGGCGGCGCCCATCTACATGTTATTTTGCGAGGTTTTCCCACCTCAGGTAGCTCCTCAGCTGAGACATTTAACCCGCCGTTACTCGTGCTCTTAAAACATCTAACAATTCTGTATTTAATTAAAAAGCATTAACATCTTTCAACACACGGAGATAACGCTTGAGTAATGCCATCCCGCATGCTTCATCTCTGCATCCGTTCATCGTTCTCAATTCTATTATCCATTCTGCGAAGGGAAACATTACGAGAAGGCGCTGATTATTTCGGCGCGTAGTGTGAGGTATTTTCTCACGCGCGAGCAGTCACCGTATATTTCGATACGATTATCGACTTCATCGATTCGAAAATTGTTAAACCGTCAGAAATTGTGAGTAGACTGTTTATACATAAAGGTACGCGTGATTCCAGTTATTGAAGAAGACAATGACAATGATTGTGTGATTGTCAATAATTAATAAATCTGCAACTGAGTACTTCAATTTATATTATAAACATAAATTATTAATATACTGAACACCGAGTAATTTTATTTATATTAGACACAATAGATAAATATAAAAACAAAAGGAGTTTGAGGATTTTATTTCGATATTATAATCCTTCTTCTTCCTGTTCTTCAAGCATTGGAACTTTCGTTCCGTTGCGTCTCATTATTGGTCTATCCATCTTCTCTTCGGTCTTCCTATGTTCCTTTTTCCTCTTGGCTTGTATTTCAGAATCTGTTTTGGCATTCGCGTGTTTTCCATTCTGTCAATGAGGTTTCTCCATGCTTTCCTATATTCATTAATTTTTTCATTTAGATTGTAAATTCCTAGGTAGTTGCGTATCTCTTCATTACGAATCCTTTCTTTCCTTGTGACACCAATACAACCTCTTAAAAACTTCATTTCGGCAATCTGAATCCTACTTCTAATTTTTGTGTCCATAGTCCAAATTTCACATCCATATAGCCCACAAGGAACTGCTAAGGTTTTATAAAATTTCACGAGTGTATCATTCCTGACTTTACTTTTCCGTGTCCTAATAGTTCTACATTCTGTTAAATTTTTCAATTTTCTTATCAGCATCTACTTCTCCTTTGAAAGACAGATCACAACCTAGGAACTTGAATGAACTTCCTTGTTCGATGTTTTGATTGTTAACCACTAACTTGCATCTAACTGGATATTTCTCTTGGAATGCCATTGACTTAATTTTTTGAACAGACATCTCTAAATTGTATTCTTTTACAATTATCTGAAGTTCTTACAGAGCTCTTTGTAGTGTGTCTTCATTATCAGATATCAAAACTTGATCATCCGCAAACAGAAGTGCCATTATAAAATTTTTACTATTAAAATTATCTGTAAGATTTAAAAACTTCATCTTCTGCTTCCATATTCCGATAGCATCGTCAAGATAAATATTAAAAAGTGTGGGTGACATACAGCACCCTTGTCTCACTCCTTTGTTTATAAATTCTTTGAGGATTTTACCTGATTTTGTTCTTACCTTAATTTGGGTATTTTTGTACGTGTTTCGAATAACTTCAATTAGCTGTTTTGGTATGCCTCTTCTGTCCATAATTGACCATAATTTCCCCATCAGTACGTTATCAAAGGCTTTTACGTAATCTACGAAGACCATACATGTTTGTAGATTGAACTCTCGTCTCTTTTCAATTAATAGCTTTAACACAAACATATTATTAGTACACGATCTCCCTTTTCTGAATCCCGTTTGTTCTTCTAGAGTTATTGCTTCCATTATGTTCTTTAGTCTATTATTAATTATTTTAGCATACACTTTGTAAGTTGTATTCAGCAGACTTATACCCTTATACCTCTATAGTTTTCGCATATTGTTCGTAATCCTTTTTTAAATATAGGGATAACTAGAGCTGTCTTCCATTCCGTTGGTATTATGCTGTGTCCAGCAATTGTTAAATAGATCTAACAGTTTAGATTTTGCTTCAGCTGGAAGATAAGCAATTCCATATTGATATTATCGAGTCCTGGTGTTTTCTTATTTTTAGTATTTGTTAGTGCTTCTTCTAATTCAATAGATTCTAATTTATCCACTGCATTATGGAGGACTGGCCTGTGAGATATTCTTCTGATAAGACCCTTCCATAGCAGGACTGTATCAAGAAGGAATAAAACAGTATCTAAAAAATGCAACGACGAATCATAATATGAATATGAATGGGAAGATCTCAAAAATCTTATTGAAAATGTGGCTGAGGAAGTCCTAGGGAAAAATAAGAAAAACATAAAAAGGAAAGGACTCTATACATGGAATGAAGATCTAAAAGAGGCAATAGCAGAGAAAAATAAATTATACTTAAAATGGTTGGCCAACAAAGACTCGCAATCCTTAGAACTCTATTAGATTCTATGCAGGAAAACAAAAAACCCTCGTAAAAAACGCAAGTAAAGAAAGCTGGGACAAATATGGCAAATAATGGCCTACAAAGCTATGAAACAACTGAATGAAGACGAAAGAGATGCTGCAAAATTACAGATTTTAGACGAAAACGAATGGATAAACTACTGTAAACACCCATGGCATGTTGATGAAGAAGAAAAAACAATATCTGATATTATAATTCTTTCCACATAAAGACAAACATTTGTCAGGAAAAAGTTGTAAATCAGGTTTTTGTCTCTGAGACTTTCCAATAATTAAATATGAATTGTTTACACGTCCGTGAAAAATATTTTATCTCATTTTGGCGCGAATTTCAAATTTCTGAACTGATAAAATTGGTTTTAATTGTTTTCACTATCGTCCACAGTGTTTAAAAATCTGAAAAAAATATATGTTTTAGAAAGTTATAAGACACATTCTAGGAGAAAAAACTTATACAGTACTCCAGCGTTATCACGTCAAAAATATGTTTGAAAATTGTTTATTTTCTATTTGAATTTGGCCTCAAAATTGGTTGAAAAAAATATCTTAAAATTTAACTATTTTCCCCCTCTCTAAAGTTTTTCAGCCTGATACACATAATAAAACCTGAGAAAAATAAAACATGAAAAACACGTTTCTCGTATCTCTGTAACTGATTCCTTTGTAATATATATTTACCTTCCGTTACATTTTTCGTCAAAAACACAAAGGTATAAAAATACTTTCATATTCCTTATCGTTCTCTTCTTTTCGCATTTCTTGGAATGAAAATCGCCATATTGAAGGACATTGCTGCATTTTGTTCTTGTAGAGCTCCGAAATTGAATGCAAATTCCGTTTGATGTTCACATAGAAACCAAAATTGAATTATTTCCCTCTTGTATTTCGCGTCTAAATGTTACTCGCATTTAATACAACTTCCCGTTAGAGTACTAAATTGAAAATACCCCGAGTGGTACCAGTGTTTTAGAACTCATCTTGTGAAGTTGGTCG
The DNA here is from genome assembly GCA_011170035.1 of Teleogryllus occipitalis. Lineage (NCBI taxonomy): Eukaryota > Metazoa > Arthropoda > Insecta > Orthoptera > Gryllidae > Teleogryllus > Teleogryllus occipitalis. The sequence goes on from BLKR01001247.1 coordinate 222,479, forward strand.
TTGTTGACTCGACCACAACCAAGTGACACTGCGTCACTTGAGCAAAGACTGTGTTTTCCGCGTAATATACTGACCTATTTAATGGGCGGCGAGTCGGGAGGCTGATTTTTGGCGAATCTACGGTATTTTTTATTCTCTTTCATATGAGCATACCGATTATCGATTTGGTTTGGGGGCAGTTTTCACCACCTTATTCGGCTATACCGTATGCTTTATATATTTCGCTTCATGACTGTTATTTTGATTTGAATGTTGATTATAAACACAAATTATGAACCTCTATGCTATCTTTATGAATTATTATATGTATACAAGTTATAAATTCAACAACAAATATCTCCGAAGAATTTAATTCATAATAAAGCAATAAATACCACATAAACAGGTGTTAGATAAAATTAACACGCGAGCAATCGCGTAACAAATATATGCACGAGTAATGACGGGTTAAGCTCCCCACTGGGCCCGCGACATGTGTGGTAGTGTAATGCATATAAATGTGTGTGTGTAATGGGAGAGGAGAGGGGCAAGCTTGAAGAAGGAAAGATCGCGGTGGTTGGTGACCTAGCCTTTGCCCGGTATTGATGGAAGAAACCACGGGGAATTGCCGAGAAGAGCAGCTGGCTCTCAAAATTCTCCAGCAAACTGTGGCTGAATTCGACCTAGCAACAGTCGAAAATCCACTACCGTCAACCTCGAAACGTAGGACCCTCTCGGTAAACGATGCTGCAGAGACAGCAATGTTGTCACTGAGCCCTCTGCGACTTTGATCCGCGAGCAGTGAGGTCTCTGCCGGCGCCACAACCGACCAATCGCCACTTGGCGGCGGCGGCGGTCCACGGGCTCAGCGCAAACGGAGAGAAGGCGAGTGAAGAGAGAGGACGGAGAGGATGGAGAGGACGTGTGAGGACGGCCGTTAAAGAGGTCGCGGCCGCCACCGCTGCTGCTGGCGGGAGCTGCGTGGGCGGCGCGGACAATGCCGTCGTGCTCGTAGTACTCGTGTCCATTTGGATTGGACGGCTGTGGCTCCGCGCACATCGAGATCTGCGGTTGCGCTAGGATGGGGTGGAGCTAGATCGCTTGCTTTAATAAATAGTCGGAACAATTGACCAGTCCAACGGACCCAATGTTTTCGACAGTTTGTTAACCGTATACCAGGTAGCTCTGAGTTCTTCTTTTGATAGTAAGTTCATTTGCCATGCTTTATAATAATATACGTGTATTCTTCTTTCACTGACGCTAGAACTCGCAATAAGTTTTCGCCGTACATCAGAGTACTTTAACAACTGCTGGAGTTTTTTTTTTCTAAGTTATGGGAAGAGTCCAAAGTTTTGGAGATACACAACTATTCCGTCACCGGGCACCTTACTATAAACAAAGAATCGCAGGTGATCATTCCAAGATACTTCCTCTTTTTCTCCTGAAATTATTTGAATCAAACCTCGGAAAAGACCATTCACAGCAGATACTCTCTAGAGTATTTAAACAGTGTAGGAGGCCTTGATATCCGTGAAATCAGCTCCAATGGCCTCCTTAGTTGTGCGGTCACCTCTAAATACGGCCGTTTTTCATGGAACCGTTTTATTTCCCCATAAGACACACATAAAAATTCCCTCTTTAAGCACTCTCCATGCCCGGCCACAGCGGTCGAGCATATTTTGTAGATAGACCTTTTTTAGACATGCACAATTCCTGACAAAGCGATTTTGAACCGTAACACTGCCAACAACGCAGATGGTGGATATTACTCTTTAATCAGTACAGTCCCGCTTGGGGATGCAATATCAGATTATAGAACGGTGATATCGAGGGTTGCTTTGCTTGTGAGATGACTAACACGGGAAGGGCTGGATTTTCGTTCTACTTATAAGGAGCGTCATGTGTCATTTTGAATCACGATCTCCGGAGCATTTAAAAAGCTAATATATTTTTTCTCACTTACCACTTACTTGTAAAGTCGATAAGTGAAAAAATGCATATATATATATATATATATATATATATATATATATATATATATATATATATATATATATATATATATATGAAATATTTTCATACATTTTATTACAGAAATTTTGAAATTACAATATACTAATTTGTAAACACTATTACAGAACTTGAAATAATAGAGACAATACAGAGCAATGAATAAGAACATTAATGAAAATTTCTTATTTTATAAAAAAATAATGTGCATGTGAATGCAGAAGATACAAAATTAAGCACAGTTTAGGCATACCGTTTTTCTTCACAGTATTTTCAGCAACAAACTTCACACACACACACACACACACACACACACACACACACACACACACACACACCACGCAGTAGAAGTAAGGTTCTTACATTGGCTTTCTCCTGGGTAGTGCTTCCTTTCCATATGAAAGTGGTAGCTGTGGTTTTTTATCAACCGTGAAGAGTAAGGTTTAACATTTTCATGCTCAGTCGCTTTTTTTGTACTTATTACGCAGATCTTCACTCACTCTCACAGCTTGTAGTTACGTCCTGCGCACGATTGGTTGGTTGGTTGGTGATTCCGGGCGCGTCAACAGCTTAAGTCATTATCCCCGTAAGTGTAGTGCATGTTTCCTCGGGAGATGGCGGTGATCTCCCCCCCCCAGGATGGTGATATCCGGCGCCAACCTACTATCGGCTAACAGGGATTCCCCCAACCAGGATTTTCCCACCAGCGGGGCACCGCCCCAGCCACGACAAGCTCTAAGCTCCCGATAGGTCTCCCGAAATATGTGGTAATGTAATGCATGTTAGTGTGTGTGTGTGTGTATGGGGTTAGGATAGACCAAGGAAGAGGAAGGAAAGATAGCGGGCGGTCCGTGGCCCGTTTGTTAGGGTAGTGCTCCGGCATTCGCCTTCCTGCGCACGAAACCGTCTCTGTAACAACAACTATTGTTTCGAAAAGAAAAGCATGTATTTGGCGTTATCTAATGGATCGCTATCAAGTATTGAATTTGAAGGAGGGAACAATGGTTTTATCAATCTGAAATCCAGATTCTTACTCCGGAAAACGGTAATATTAGACAAAAAATGCTGTAGCAAGACTTCGAAAATTATAGTGTTAATATGACTCATGATGGTCCTTCTAGGTATATCTAAGAATTTTTCCAATTCTATGAAAATCACGGGATTGGGTTTTTCATCACGACGTTCATGTACTGAATACGGCACGTACTAAGAACCATTTTTATAACTTATAAAACTCGAATACTACAATGGAAGTATGTATCGAAAATGTGCCAATTGATACAGTAGGTTCTCCTAGTGTTAAATGGTTTCAGATAACAATAAATTGTCTTCATTTATTCTCCAAAATTCCTTCAGTGCCTGTATTGAAGCCTCAGGTCTAGTTGGGAATAAAGACTACGAATGAAAAAAAAGCAGTGATGTGAAAAAGAAGAGTGCCAACTCCAGAATTTGAATGATTTTGATACGATTTGTTTATATACGCATGTACAACAAAACTTCCGTTTCTTTGTAATTTAAATGTATGAAAATGTGTTAAAAAGCAGTGCTTACGTCATTGAAAAGAGCAAAATTATGCTACATGTTTCCTTCCCATATTTGAAAAACATCTATTAAGAGGTCACCTATTCCAATGGAAATTTTTCTCCTGAATCTGGCCGCTTAAAGCAGGTGTCACAGACTGCTTAGACGGTGTGGAAAATTAACCCGCGCGACCCGGACATACGGCGTCCCGGTCTGTGAAGCTCGATTTGTGTACCCGCAATACAAACGATATTGAGGTCGGGTTTTCATCAATTGCATCACTTTATTTGTTTACAAAGAATGGTATTTTTGATGTCCGTATATCTTTTATCCGCGCAAGCCTTGCATATCTACAACATTCTATAAATGACCACAATAACACAGTTCTATACGTGATATTCATTTTGTTAAGTCTGCGGGACAATGCGCAATACAACCGCAGTATAATTTCAAAATGAAAATTCAATACCCAGAATGTATTTATTTTCATGTCAAATACATATTTTCCAGTTACAGATAAATCATTTATAGTGGTTTCATTGTGTACTTCACATGGATAAAGTTTATCAAGAACTTTACAACGTGCGAAGCACATATTAATATATTCCCATTAAATCCTATAGTGAAACAATTAAATAGGAAACCCTGCTCATGATATTTCACAATTTTTAGACTTGTTGATCCCTATTGACACATTGTCAAAAATCATTGTGCCCTAGCCAGACGCCTTAGCAGATCAATATTCAATGATGATTTTAAAAATTTCTAAATAATATCATGCTAAATCGTATGTTTTATTCAAATACAAATTCTCTTCTTGTGTTTCCTAAATATATATTCTCAATTTTACATTTTTAAATGAAAATGTAAATAATTATTGTCAATTTTTTCACAATTATAAATGTTGATTTGTAAATTGAGTCATCTTTGTTCATATAAAGTTTTCAAAGTATTATTTGCGTAAGTATTATTATTTTGCAAAGTAGTTGCTACAGCGTATCTGAGAAAGTGAATAATCAATTCACGAAATGTGCAAGACATATAAATATTACTTTTTTAAATATCATACTATAAAGCTAATTACGATAAATCTTATCTTTAATACGGAATTAAGACAATCATTGATAGTGTTATATTTATTATTTTTTTTAAACAAAAAATATTTTACTTGTAAAATTTCAAATTTGAGCATTTTGAGACGAACAGATTGTTGTTGATGTTGAAGCTCATAACGAGTTTGTGCAGATTGATTGAAGGTCCTGGATACCTGAGAACGAGTTGAAAGACTCTCTTCTCTAATGAAGGTTTTGCTGTTTCTGTGATTTCACCATACAAATGCCCTGGAATTACCGAGTTAATGGACTGCGACAAGCGTACGACCTTCTCTTCCATGTAGACTCTTCCTGGGGTTGGAGAACCTCTCTCGATGCAAAGTGCGTGTACCTGGAAAGGTCTGATTTTAGTATAATTACGCGTTGCTAAAAGGACATGGAGAGAGGAGAGTCGTGTCGTAGTACGTTTGAATAGGTTTTCAGGTTTTAGAAGGCCGTAGTGTATCATGAAAAAAAGAGGTTTCCCTTCATCATATCCGAATTGAAAGGTATTTAATGTACAGTTTTCGGATTAAACACATCATTCTCCTCGTCTCTTCTGGTTCTCTATTCCCAGCCTCATCGTATATGTATTTCCTCTTTTTTCCACCTTTTCGTCGTACGCCGTTACGACTGGCCCATTCGAGACCGCACGATTGCCTTCTTTCCCATCTGGCCCTCGCGCTCATTTCGCGGCTCTGCTAGCAACTCCCCGTGCCTCCAGGCCTCTCGTCACCCCCCTGCCGTCCCGCGCCCACGTTCTGCACCTCCCGCTCCATCCCGCCCCCTCCCCCGCGCCCCGCTCCGCGTTCACTAACGAATTCTCGCCGCGCCCGACGCTAATGGCAGGGGCGGCGGCGAGGGCGGCGTGGGCGGCGTGGGCGGTGTGCGCTCCCGGGTCGCCAGTCGCGACCCGTTCGCGCCCCGCCCCATTCCCGCCTCTCCTCGCGCCCACACGCCGCCGCTTCGAATGGCGTTCCCTCTCGGGAGGGGCGCGTGGGCGAGAGAGGTGGGAGAGAACACAGGCGGCGGTCGCGAGCGAGGTAAACAACGCCCGGCCCATTGCCGGGCTGCCGCTATGCGTCGCCCAGCGCCGCCCCCGCGCCGCCGCCGCGCCGCCCCCGCGCCGCCCCCGCGCCGCCCCCGCGCCGCCCCCGCGCCGCCCCCGCGCCGCCCCCGCGCCGCCCCCGCGCCGCCCCCGCGCTCCGATTCTCTGGGTGCGCGCGACCACGGCGCCGCTTGCCGCTGTTCGCGCCACGGCCGCCCCCGCCGCCACCCGTGGCGAATACATCACTGCCGCTGCTGATGGCACCGGCGCTGTAGCCTACCTGGCCTGAATGTGCTCTCCCTCTGACATTCCACTCCCATTTCGCTTTTTTCGTTGATCCCGTTTCTTTTCCTTTGTTCGTTTGTATCCTTGTGTTGTTTGAATGCATCAGTTTTTTTATTCTTCTGTCGTCTGTGTTGGTACAGCCTACTGAACTTCGACTTCATTTCCTTCACTCCCTTCTCTTCATTCCAGACACCCTTTACGTCTTTCCTGTAGTCTCTACCGCCTCTTTGTTCTTCATTCCTTTTTGTGCACCTTTTTAATTGCCTCTAATTTATCTATAATTTTATTTTTGTTTCCTTTCTTTTGAACATGACGTCTATGACCTTGTCTTTATTAGTTTGCTTTGCTCTTCAGTTTATTAATGCACATTTTTGTTATGAAGATAAAATTCAAATTTCTTTCTGTCCTATTGTTTGTCAAGCTATTTCAACACGCGATCATTTACTTTTTCCTGAATTTTTATTTCTTGATACATTTTCCGTATTTTGCCCTACTTGGTTGATCAGCAGATTTATGAGGCCTTGGCATACATTCACACGAACCTCTATTCAGATCGTAACTTCGCTGCACTCGTCCATGTTATTGCTTATTGTTTGCGTCGCCGCAGTCGCCACTGCCGAATCCAATTCAATTGCTGGTCGCTCGTATGCTACATGTTCTATTTGTACTATGTTTCTCGTTGCTACATATCGCATGTATTCTTTCACTTCGTTATCCATCTAACATTCTCATCCGTATTGCTAGGGATCTGACGTGCTTCCTGGCATAAGAACGGCACCCTGCATTACATCTTACCTATCGGGATCAGGAGATAGGTGGGAAGGCAAGATGGCCCATGGTCCGTAGCCCGTCGGAATGAATTGCTGTGGCTTAAGCCATCAGAGAAGCTATAAAATACGAAATTATCGGTGATGAGAGTCATCGACTTGCGGTTTCAAATTCTTCCATAGGCGCCACAAACTCTCTGAGATTTAAGTGAGAAACGTGTAGCCCTTAGCTTCCCAGTCATCAACACTCCGTATAACCAGGCGTTACTTTAGTGATCGCAGCTATTGATGCTCGTAAACAGCATTATGTCCTTCGGATGTAGGTTAGAGTTAAATAATGAAATCAAGTGCGTCCTGCCAATTTCATCTTTCCAACCTCTCCCAATTGTCAAATTGCCTTTCATCGCGTCTGTTATGCCGTGTCGGAAGCCTCATCACTACTCTCAGCAGCACTAATGTCGTGCAGTATCCTGTCATCTGCTCTCTCGCCCTGTGTTCCGTTGCATGAGCGTTCCCCCTCACTGTCCCCGCGGTCCCACCGCTCCTGGCCCCTTCCCCCTTCCACCTCTGGCGCCCGATCTCCGCCTCGCTTCGCCGCGGTCGTAGCGGCCCCCAAAAAGGTCAACACGAAATACGGTCGGCCATTATGTAATATTGGTTTACGTGCTGTTGTTACGCTGAATAGATACACATAATGTGTATCGGGCGCGCGGGCGCGCGTTACCCTCACGCCGTGGAACTGTGTGGCGAGGCAATTTTAATTATTTAGAGGCGCGCGCACGCAACCAATTTTTTTTTCTTTTTCGAATCGATGAATCACGGTAGATAACGAAAAATGTACGGTAAGCATAATGCTGCATCATACAACTGCGCGTTCACGGCCTCGGTCAAGTGATCAACGTTTACTAGTTCCATTTCACGACACGCGTGTCATGCCAAGGAATCGATTTCCTCCTTTTATTTTATGGAGAACGTCTTTCGATTCTATGTGTAATTTTGTGATTTTTTTCGGATTCAAAATATTGAAGTTTCTTTGTAAACTATTTTCTTTGCGATAATGTACGTGTATCAAAAAGTAACAATGTTGTTTGCTTTGAGGTTACGTTTAGAATGCACGTAATCCTATGTAGTGTGTATAATAATTTCTCTTCGCACATTTAACATCGTCCGTATTATACATTGAATTTAGAAAAAAATATATGATAGAAAAAGAATAGAAAGAAAAGAAAAAAATTCGATGATAGAAAAAAATAAAGAGAATAGAAAAAAATTCGATGATATGTAAGTTAGAAAATGTTTAAAGCTTTAGAACTAGTACACCTGAATATTCATTGAAGAATAATTGCTATAAATGTTTTGATAAATACACTGGTATACAGCATTTATAGCCCATGAAATTTGTGTTCCTAATGGCATGGCGTATGCTGATTTAAAAGATATAATCAGATTTTTCCATTACCACAGATTTTTTATCGTAGCAATTTCAAAAAATTGTTTGTGCATATTTGATAGCTACATATTGACGATTTTTAAAAGTGGAAGGAGTCAGATAATATGTTTTAAAGACAATATTTCTGTGCTACAAAGATAAAAGAAATAACTAAGAAATCCAAACTGTAAAAAAACGTAAAATTGCCATCTTCTATAAACCCACAGCCACACTGTAAACAACTGCAACCACAACCACCTATACATCTAACTGTAGATGCAGAATTGAATGAGGCAACTATTGAATTGCAACATCAGGATCGTTCAGTGGGGGCTCGTGCTTAGGTTGTACGGTTATACAACCCCCAGAAAATGAAAAAGATCTCATAATATCTTAGGAACATATACTTACCTTTTAATGACATTCAATTTTCAAGATATTGCAGCGATATTGATGGATATGAAATCATTCTGAAACCAAAGAGCATTCAACTGGCGCTTTCTCCGGTGTCTGATACCTTGTCAGGAATTTCACCACGCTCTTGGCTCTTCGCTCTTGGCTGTATTACTGGATTTACAGAGTTTCTTTGGCACTTCTATTAAACACGGGGAACATACTGCCTTTCTTTCCCGCAACCAGCCTAGTGGCGCTGTCGCGCTGCGCGGTGACGGAGTGAGTCTCAGGGGAATACCTATATTCTGTCTTAGTCTGACTTGCTGCAACATAGTTTAATGAATTTCGCTTGTTATTCATAACTCGCGAAATTGTGAATTCGTACACAAGTTCAGTCAATTATTGACGTTATTCAACGCGTTGTTTATGATATTTAGATAATTTGTTTTCATTTGATATTAGGTTTATTGATTCAAAACGTACATTTGATGATGAGTCGTTTTTGCAAAGGTTGTCGTTCTGGATGCAAGTCCCTTAGTGTCTCACGGAAGCCAGTGTGCCTGCAGCTGGCCAGCGGTTTACGAACGTTCTTGTTAATACGAATGTGTGTCGAAGATCTTTCATCATTGCCAAATATACCAGGGTAGTGAAGATTTCAAAACAAAATAATTTTGTGTGAAACCTGTCGTAGCAATAGTGCTTGTTGCAATGTGCTGGAATCGAACTTAAGTGCCCAGTGGAAATCAAATCCAGAATCACGTACTCGGGAGGTGTATATACCGTCACATATAATTATGTAAGTAGTGTTTCAATATAGACTTTTATTTCTCTTAGTTTTAATTGATTCGAATTGCTTACATTTTTATAATGTATTCGTATTTTGAATTTTGGAAATTATATTTCCGTCATTCGATGGAGGTTCAACCTCCAGTCTGTTGGGGCACTACCCGCCACTGGGATCGTAATCCTATATACGATGCTTCCAATGACTGTCATCTGATATCTTAATGCAATTTAAATGTCTTCATTCAGTATTTGAACTAGTTCAATAAAACGGACCGTACTTTTCGCCTAAGGTTTGAAGTAACGGCAAATATCAGTCTCGTTTTCGAACACAAAAATGTGTGTGCTTCTGTCATATTTATGTACACGAGTTTCATCATTTATACAGTGAAGAATTGAAATTAATGTACTGTAACAAATGTTTCAAACAAACATTTGTTACAACAAACCACACTATGTGATCTGTGATGCATGATTTTGACCCACGAACATAAAACTGTCAAAGTAAGACTTCGTTCGTCTAAAATCTATTATTGCGAAAGATGTTTTCTTGCACAATGGCTAGAAATGTCCTTCTGTTCCGTTATAGTACTCAACTAATGTGAAGAAATGATGGCATAAATATAAAATTAGTATGGGAGAGAAATTCATTCCAACAGGAATGGTGTCTCAATTTGAATGGATTATTAATATTGCTCGAATATAAACAATTCCTTTCAATGTGAATGGAATAATAGGGGCAAGGCCAAGTTTTATACTCGTGAGGAATGGCCAAATCGTCATTTAAGGAAAAATGCTGCTACACAAAATGGTTTTCAAAAAAATAGCAACACACTTGTGAACCACAAATAAAATGCTATCTAACAACACTACAATAAATTAAATATTTTAACAAAAACAGCCTTCACGAAAAGTGCAATAACATAGTGTATTACGTGTTATTATATGAGATAGTATAGTACAGCATATCTTCATGTACCACGAATATCAAGAAATTATTGCTACATAATGCAACAGAGAAATAGGAAATCTTATGTGGCGGGCGACCTCTTCCTTGGAGTCTTGCAGTCGCAGAGACGCACTGATTATGAAAGTTGAGTCGGTTCACGCAGTGTGAGAGAAGAGGTAATAACACAATGAAATATTTGTATTTTTCGAATCGTTAACATTTTTTTTCACCTAACAAAAACGTAGATACCTCTCATATGGTAGGAGGTTGCATAGTTTTCGTTGAATATCTACGCGTATATGAAATTATTTATATAAATATTGATTTGTTTTTTGAATTTTTCTCGAGATTCTGGATATTGAACGAAACTATGTACCCTTCTCTGACGGCCGGGCGCTACATAGATTTCTTTCAATTTATTTAAGCGATGGATATTAGTTATATAGTAAATAATGGATGAAAGTGGTCCTGAGTTGCTGTATTCAAAATAAAACCTTCTTATATAGTGATGCTAAAATAAAGAACGGCATTTTTATGGGTTTGCAAATAAGATCTTTTTGGCAGATGGAAAGTTTGAAAAACTCGTAAATCGAGTAGAAACTGCAGCGAGAAAAGCATTGAATAGGTTTGTGTAAAATGCTCTAAGGATTCATTAAGTCACGAAATGTTTTGAGACTGCGAAAGAATTGCTATAGTCATACAAAGCTATGAGGTGAATTACGTCCCTCGAAATTAGTTTTTTGGGCTCCCGCCTATTTCTTTCCGATGTAATAAGTGACAAACATGGTGACCGTGTCAACAGATCTTTGTTATGGGGGAAAGGTATCAGGAACAATGAAGCGCAGATATGCAGGAGGATTATTGCTTAACGCCGAAAAACAATTTTGCAAATGCCAAACACAGAAGAAAAGCTACAGTCTACTGTGTTATCGGTGTGATGTATGAGCTTGTCTTTTAACTTCTGTTCTTTGGTTGACTTGTCTTTAAAAGTTTACCAAGGTGTCGCCTAGGCAATGGAGAGACTCTACCTACATATATGAAGGCAGGACAAACGTTTCTATTAGAATCCGATTATTAGCCATATTAGGATCACGCAAACGCGCCACTTGTACCAACCGAGGTCCAGTCATGTTCTACTGGGGGCAAGTGCACGTGTTCTTTGGGTGGGGCAGCACTTTATGCTGAATTCATTTTTACACCTCAGCGTTGTTAGCCCTGGGGGTGGTGACAATGATGATGATGATGGGTCAATGGACAATCACAAACACATAGACACAAACTCCCCGAACCACGCAAGAGGCGGGACTGGTATCCGCGATCCTTCCGTCCGAGATCGCCACGGCACGTAGCTTTACCGGTCTCGGCTACCCGGATAGGCGTTATTGTCGTTATATTATTATTTTTTATCCACAAAACATTTAATTTTTTAGTTTTATTGATATAGATAGATAGATATTATTTCTGCAGGTAGGTATTTACAACCTGGTGGCAGAACACTATAATTTACATATTACAATTAGGAATATTAACTTTAAATTACTTAACAATGTAACTTTAAATTATTTAAAGACATAATAATAATAATTATAATAATAATAATAATAATAATAATAATAATAATAATAATAATAATAATAATAATAGCATTAACTACATTTTATGGCTGACCTGCACAGTTATTTTAAACTATTAAATACAAGACTACACGACTTTTTAATTACACTTCACTTCACTTTCACTTCATTTCACAGCTTTCGCAATTCACTTCTCTTTCTACTTCTATACTGCACTACACTGCACAACACGTTACCACACTTCAATAGAATACTACTTTGAATATAATTATATATTTAATAAATCAACGTATATATTTAATAGTAATTAACACAATAATGATAATAGCAATAAAAATATCAATAATAATCAAATAATAACTGTTATAATAAGCCTAACTTACTAAGTTAATAAAGTTTACAAATATCATTAGTTAGTTTATTTTTAAATCTTTGAACACCTAAAAGAAAAGGTTCCAAGGCTGTCGCAGGTAACTTATTCCAGTCCGTTATTGTTCTATTTGTAAAGGAAAATTTTCCAACATCTGTTCTCTGTGGCCTAAACCGAATTTTGTGCTTGTGATCCCCCTACTAAAGTATGAAGATCTACCCAGTCGGACGTGGATATCTTTCCAAGCTGGATAACCCGCATACGCTTTGAACAGAGGACAGAGTCTTGCCTTAACTCTCCTAATTTCTAGAGACTCCCATTCTACTTTCTTCCTACTGCTTCGGAAAGTAAATTTATACGCTCTTCTCTGTACTCTATTCAAATATTCCTTTTGGGAATTTCTATAAGGGTCCCAACAAACAGCTCCGTATTCCATTAACGGACGAACTAGAGATAAATGAGCTAATTCTCGCGCTTTCGCAGTATCCTTCTTTAGTATTCCCATAGTAAAATGCAAGGACCTCCAGGCGTTCCCTACGACACTATTTACCTGGTTTTCCCAACTCAATTTGCTATCAAACATTATTCCCAGGTACTTACAAGACAAGACTCTTGGAATATTTTCGTTGCCTAAACGGTATTGAGTTTCATTATATTTGCGGCCCCGACCAAACGTGATGGTTTTATTTTTCGAACTATTTATTGTCATACCATTTTTTTCGCCCATAAATGTAAACTATCTAGATCACCCTGCAAACTATCCTTGTCTACTTTGGATTGAATAACTCGATTTTTATGCAGTCGTCTGCAACTATCCGTACCTTTGAATATAAATTGTCTGGCCAGTCATTCACAAACACGAGAAACAAGAGAGGTCTAAGAACGCTTCCTTGAGGGATCCCTGAAGCTACCTTTGCTTGAGTCGAAAATTGTTGCCCAACTCGGACTTTCTGTTTCATATCTCGAAAAAACTCATCAATCCACGCCACAACTCTAGTGTCAATACCCGATTGTATTAATTTACGAACCAGTTTATCGTGTGGAACAACATCAAATGCCTTCGCAAAATCTATTAATACGGCGTCCACCCTCCCACTATCATCAACTTCATCTGCTATATCCTGAAACAATGATACTATCTGACTCTTGCAAGAGAAACCATTCCTAAAACCATTCCTATGTCACCAATTGTAAATCATTTGTTATTTTTATTACAACTTGATCGTGATTATGCAAAGAATGTTGAAGAAATGCTTTTTGGTGTTGTCTCACACAACGCTAGCCATCAACACGCTAGTGAGATATGTCACATATATTATTACTTATAATTGGTTTGTAGACGCCATCATGCATTAGTGGGGTTCTTAAATTATTAATAGTTACACATCAGTCACTTAACATTGTCTCCAATTATGCATTTAGTTTAGAAAATAAACATTTCATTCAGAAAAAAAAACGTTGGAGAACAGCAAGAAATTATATAAAATTTCGCCGTAATTATAACAATATTTGTCAATTAGCTTTACTGATACAAACAATAACTTTTTTAATTTAACTAAAACCTACAAACTTATCAATATTGGTAAATTTTGAAAATTCTTGTTTATTGAAATGTTTGCAACTAAATGTACGTCGTTATGAGGTCAGTGCAATTTTAATTAAATTTTGTTTTAGTCTTATTTTTGCATAAAATATTGTGCAAAAAATATCCAAAAATTGAGGAAACATTCTCAAATTTTAGTGTATTTTCCAATATAAAACATCTGGAAATATAGTGTCTTGTATCAGTATCGAAAATCCGAGCACTACAACCTTTATCTTTCATCGTATCGTTATTGAATTCCTCGTTGCGTTTGGCAGGAATTCCGGGCTCCAGTGGAATTGCGCTAACGGATTTCGTCACTGACGTATGCGAATAACGTTTAACTGAATTGACAGCTGGTCATTTGATGGAAGTGCACTCCCATCGCCGTAGTTTCAAATTTTTGCTCGCGAATTGAAAAGAAATGTTACGAGGTATACGTACGAGATGAGAATTACTTGCTGGACTGCTGGCAACGGATGTCAATACAAATGACCCGCTTGTGGAATTTATATGATGCAGTACACACCAGCGAGTGAACACGTATACATGTAGATGGTGGCACGTACGCATACAGAACCTTCGACATTTCGGAAGAAGAATAATGGGTAACAGAGAAATATCCTTTTCATATTTTAACGTCGCTTACCACGGGACGTTATTGCTTTGCCAGCAGTGCCTGTTACCAGATTTTTGGAATATTTTCACATTTCTATGGTGCAACGAATGCGTGATTTTGTGCTTTTCCAACAGTTACCTCGTGATTTCTTTGGCATTTTTGCAAAGCCTGGTCATGACGATTTTGAATATAAAACTACTGCTATGCAGTTCCCCAAATCTGCCTCGAATAATTCGCTTAGTTCTCTAAAGAGTATGTGCTCGTTCCAACGTTGTGCTTACTATTGTCATGCCCGAGGTTAGAATTTTATAATGATATTTTGATAATGAATAAACAAAAGAACTATTGAAGAGAAATATGACTTTTTTTACCTTGAAGGACGTTTTTTCTTATATTTTTCTAAAGATATTAAGAAAAATCGTTTTAAACACGAATAAAAGCTAGCATATCTGCGATAAAAATGAACTTTTTAAACATAACTAGTGATCTGCAGCAGCAAAAAGGCTGTTGAACAATGCCACAGAAAATGGTTTTCTACAATGTAGCACGCACACTTCTCAAGAACGACAAATATAATACTGTCGTTTAACGCCGCAATAAATTAAATATTTTAAGAAAAACAATCTTCACAAATATGGAATATATGGTATTGCATTTAGGGATACACAGTTCAACAGTTTTTTACTTACAAAAATATTATCAAAGAAGGTGCTGTTCTGTTACGCAAAATTTTAAAAGTAAACATTTAATGGTATGCGATCCCTTCCTTGGTGCCATGTTGTTGCATGACAATTAATATGAGAATCCGATCGGTATGCGCTATAAAGTATTAGGCGGAATAACACGTCAAATATTTCAGTGAAAATCGAAACTTTTTCTCCCAAGTTTCTAGGTATCTAACGAAACCTTAGACATTTGGACGGAAGTCATATAGTTTTCCTTCAATTTCTCTGGACATTGGAAATTAGTAATATAGTAGGCAATTAAAATTTTGGACAGTACTTTATTTTTATTGCGAAAATATCTTATTGTTTTTTGCATTTTTTGACGTTTCATTTATAGCCTCTCCTAAGATGGGTAATAAGGGTTTTTGAATCATGGAAATGTATGTAATGCATTTTAAATATACTTCTATGTGACTGCTAATCGACTATTTTAAATACGTTTTAAAAAATAAAGATAAGGAGGGCGACACAAACATCTCAAAAACTTGACTTTTTTCACGTTTCTGTTGATCATGCTAACTATTGAATCGATCTGCTTGCCCACATGTTGGTCCTTTGTTACTGGCACTCGAGACGCCTGTCTTACTCCTTTATCTTACTACACTTATTACACTTTTTCGGCTATGCCTATAAAAACACTGACTTTTCAAGAGAGAAAGGAACAGGCCCCCAATATTGGATGGGATAACAGAAGGGAAGAACTAGACTGACAGCTGAAGAATGAAACTTGAATGAATACACGAGATATAGAGTTGGGCAAGGAGAATACAACATGTAATTGTTACCTTGTGCGCCTCTCACTGATTCTATAGCTTTGAGCGTGCAACCAGTGGCGGATTCAGAAAATATTTGAGGGGAAGACAGTTTCAGTTCAGACCATCATAAATATTTCTGACATGGTAAATTTTGTAATTTTAAAGATTAAAAAAATGTACGAATATATTCAAATGGCAATTTTTCTTTGGATATGATGAGATCTCTATAAGATAATTATTTGGAATAATTGAAGTAAACATGTTGTCTATGGAGGGCTGGCATGGCCCCTATCCGCCCTCCCTCCGCCTCTGCATGCAATTCCATCGGCGCCAGCTGCCCCCGCCGGCCCTGTCGCTTGCGATGCCCGCGGCGACCAGCTGCTTTCACCCCTCCCACCCTTCACCTGCAGTACAGCTGCTCCCGTAATCTGTGCCTCTCCTCTCCCTCCACCCCCGCCGCCCCCACCGGCACCCCATCGCACCCCTGCGCACCCTCTCTGCTGGAGGTGACACTTGCACCGGAGGGGACGGCGCGGCTCGGCGGCAGACGGCTGGGAGCCGCGGGCACGCACGTAGCGGGCTGGAGGCAGCGTGGGGGCCGGACAATGGGAAGACGATGGACTGAATCGGGTCAAGAATGTGGCAGGTGAGCAAACAAACCTATCTCGCCACGCTCACGTCACGTCAACCGATTTGACGCGTCTTTACTTTTATACTGTAAAAATATGAGCTCCACCTCTGTTATTCGTAAACAAACTCAATGCAAACTATTATTCAGAAAAATCCTCACTGCTGTTGCATTATTAAATTTCCTACAAATAAGTATTATTTCTCTATTGACCCTCAACAATTTTACCCATGTTTACTTTAATGCTTTTTCTCTTTTTGTGGCTAGTTAGCACAATAGCACTCCCTCCAGAAATCTCCCAGGGGAAATGCATCATATCAAATTTACCGAGAAAATATCCGTAATTTTTAACATGTAGGTAGTGAAAAGAGGACATTCAATTTCATCTGAGGTTCTGATTGTTTGATTCTCGAGCAAACTGATATTGGAAGGAATCAGTCGGGCGACCAAACAGACGATTTTAAATTTAGCTGAGAGGCTCCTTTTAGGCTTGAGGTCCTTTTACATGCAGTAAATCTACAACATACGACAGCGGGCTTTACGTCCCCTCCGAAGGAAGTCATATGAAGGATTTTTTTTTCGCCCTTATAAATCAGCGATTTCGATCGAGTTTTAAACCTGCAAACTTGGGTATAGTAGCTCGATACGCTAACCGCTATACCACGGAAGCAGCGTAGTTTTATTCAGAGCTTGTGTTCGGAAACCGCAAGCGCAGCGCGGCACGTTGATGAGGAGTCGTGAGGTCGATGGGCGTGTCACGAGGGGCGCAAATGAGACAAGCGCAGGAAAGAAAATGACTGACGTTTACGGCGCTGGGGAAACTGCGTTGCGCCCTCGTGCAGCGTTAGCTGCGTGATCGCGCGAGAACGCAAGGGTCGTTGAGTGTGCAGTGCGCTGCCGCTATAAATGTCTCGCCGTAACAGAAACAATGACGTGAGACAATAAACGCTCGCGTATTTGAAGTCGGCGGCGGAAGTTGCGAAGGAATAATCATAGCAATATAGGAGGCAGTACTTTCGTTACTATGGCAGGAATGACGATTATGCTGTCTTTATTCGAATGTGGACATTTATTTACTCCGATTCCCAGTACCCCAGCATTTGTTTGTACCAGTGTAATTGATTTGATAAGTACATAATAATAGCCAAACAACGACGAAATTAAATAATGGAAGGATAGAATATAAAAAAATGTGAAAAAATATAAACATATTTTTTAATTCATATAATTGTCACCACCCTGTCAAAAACCCGGCCTTTGAACAAATTTAATCATTATTTTTAATGTAACTTTTTTTCCTTCAGGGATCAAGTTCAAAGATTATCGATTAGAAATTTAAAACATGGAAATAATTACAGACCTTTTAAGATTCCATAGAAACACATACAATACAGAGATGAGAATCCTAATCCCAAAATCCGAATCTCTATGCGGACAAATAATTAAGAAAAGGTAATGAAGGATCCAACATGTATGATTGTCAACTTGACATCAAACAAGTATGAAAGAAATAGAGTATTAAAAATGACGCAACAAATAATGCATTATAAACCGTTAGAAACAATATAGTATGCGTAACACAATCACAATCTGTAATAAGGCTCTAGTGCGCGACTTGCCTTGCGGTTGCATCCAACTGTTAGATGTGAACATAATATGCATGTTACGAAGACTTACAGAAGACGTGGGGAGGACGCGGGGAGGACGTGGCGTTGAAAGTACAGGTATTTTTTCTTCTGATTTTTCCTTCACCTTTAATATCCATTTCGTCTTCGTAAATTTTAATGCGATCCGTAAAAGGCGAAGCATGTGCGTATTGCGGGTTGCATTTAACCATTCATGTTCTGCAGGCCTAAACGTGATTCGAGCCCTGCGTTTAAACATTGTAAGGATCGCGTTAACAACACCACTGCATTTTTCATAACAATATTGCACTTTAATGATCTATTGAGTATCTCTGGAAGTTAGCGTTTCTGAGGTGTACTCGCCGGCAACGCAAACGGCAGGAACATAGCCGGGCAGGGTGTGTTCGTCGAGGCGTTGAGCGCGACGCATCCGGGGGCGGGTCCCGTGTCGGGGTGACGAGGGGGGTTGGGGGCGCGAGGGGGCGCGGTTCGTCGCAGCGGGGGCGTGAGCGTCGTGGAAGCTCGCGCCAGTGGCACCGCCCGCGACGGCCGCTCAATTATGCAACGCAATGCAGGCGGGCGGGCCGCGCGGCGGTGACGCGGAAGCGGAGAGAGGGGGGACGCTGGGACACGACGCGTGTGCGCGGAGAGGAGCGCGGCGACGTGGGAGCGACGGAAGGTCTGGGGGGTGGTGGGCGCACAGGCGGGAAGGCGATCTACGTCAGAGCAAAGGCCGCTTCACGGCAGAGAAGACCTGCTCATCCGGAGACTGCACGAGTGAACTGCTAACGTTGCCCCCCCCCCTTTGCGGGTTTCGCTGAAAACTTCCGTGAAGGACGTTATATGACTGGTAAGGACGATCGAGTTGGGAATTTCTTTCTGTTTAATGACGTCCGTAGATGACAGTATAAGGTGTATACGTAACTAGTACATTTTGTTGCGAATTATTTTTAATACGTTTGTGCGGACTTGCAAAGCTTTCAATTTATACATTGGTTTAAAGGGAATATGTCAGTCGCGATAAATTAATAATACCGAGACTCGGAATTTTTCTCTCAATAAACAGTAAATTGTTTTTCGTTTCTAGATTTTTACAGTATCCGATATTTTCCGCAGCTATTTCGCCTTCTCTTTATATCATGAGTAAATCGTCTAGTCTTCATTAGTTTCTGTTTTTTTAAACATTAAGATTTTTCTCTTTTCTTTTAGTTCGTGACAAATGCCTGACTAGTAATGACCACCTGACATCTTCCAATCGTTTGTGGTAAACGCACAAGATCAGTCTCGTAGTTTAGTACACATTTGCAATAATCTATTTTTGTTTTCATTTTTTTGGTCTTGATTGTTTTTGTTAGCAAATCACATCAATTGCGAGTCGAACTGATGCGTTGGTGCTTTATTTGAAATAATTTTTGTGTCGCCTGATATGAAGGAATCAACTGGTCTTATTGTATTTTTGTTGTGAAACCTTTCCGCTAAGATTATGTGTTATCGTTCTTCTCTCGAATCGCATAGTATTTATTTAGGAATTAAACCCCTGCTGAAGTCGTAACTTTATTAACTACAGCAAAGGCAGTCTTAGTAAATAATCCACTTTTATAACCTGAACTCTCTTTCTACATACTTACCACTCGTGCTTGTTTGTGTTGCATCGCACTGAAGTTAATCGTTTCATTCTACAGACTTACTATCACCGGTAGGCTTTGAAGACTCGGAAAGTTACTTTTTTTCCATTGAAAGACCTACATAGGAAATAAATATCTGCAGTCCCTTAAGGCAACTTAGGGCCAACAAATTCGTAGATTCCCTGGCTCATGGAGCTATCCTGTCGTTCTTAGCTTGTATTCTCTCTCCATTCACAGCATCACTTGATGATGACCCCGTGTTCACATAAAATGCTCCAGTTCAGCGTCCATGTCCTCCATCTCGACGATCTGGTGGTCACTTGCTTAGTGTGATGAAAATTATATCAGCTGTTAAAGATGTCGCAGCTCATAACACCTGTCTCTGTTGCTGTGTTAGTGCCAAATGATTATATCAGTAATGTGTGTAGTGATTTATCAAGACGTAGTAGTAATGTATTAAATGACCATCAAGCCAATTGTCAAACTCTCCAAGCCAAATGCCAAGAGATGGTTTTATCAGAAAATTTTGCCTCACTAATGATTTGAATCTCCCAAAACAACGTGGTGGTAGAAGATGGGAAATGCCAACCATATCATGAAGCCTGCATCACTCGCAGAACCCCGGCCTGTATCACTCGGAGAAGACCCCCCCCTACATCACTCGCAAAAGATTCCAGCCTACATCACGCGCCGAAAACCCGAACCCTACATCATTCGCAGAAGACCCCGTCCTACATCACTCGCAGAAGCCCCCAACCTCGAACTGAAGGCGCTGCGGTGTCCTTAACCCTGCCACGCTGCTGCAAGGCCGTCTCTTCTGTGGCCGCGCGCGTCGCAGTGCACGGTATTAACGAGGCTTGCCCGCCTAAATACTGCATTCGCAAACGCGCCTATAAGAATTTAAAGGCAGGCAGCGTGAGACCAGGCGCGACGCCCATAAGTCACGCACATTATTTATGTAGTGCTCGGCCGGCCTCCGTCTTCCGCCTCCTCCCTTGTTCTCCTCACCCCGACCTCCTCGCCGCCGTCTGCCATACTTTTGTCTCTCGGCGTTTGTTTGCGCCAGCTCGTCCGTGAATATTTCCACGAGTCTGCCCCGCCCCCCAGTGGACGCTTCCAGCTTCTTAGGGCGCTCATGTCATGCATTGAAGGGGAGCGCTCTAAAAATATGAACTCAATGAAAGAGTGTGTATTATTATTTTTGCGATTTTTTTGTGGTAATTTTGTTGCAGCTGTGCCTTATTGACTGTTTCCTTATTGTCTTTCTGATGCAAAGATCTGGAATCAGAATTATTGGAGAGGGTCGTAATCAGTTGTGTTCAAGAATGATTAACCAAAATGGGTATTCAAGTTGGGAGTTAATATAAAAACAATATTATTGACATTGGTACTATATTTGAGGGATAGTCGTATTATTAGCTGAAACATCTCATGAGAAGATTGTGTGATTCTTTTGTCTAATTCTACATCTTTAATCAACAGTTAAACATATCCGTCAAATATCAATATTTTTCGTCTGAAGTTAAATTTGATTTCATGTCGAAACTCTGTCCTTAACTGGGCTCTGCGCTTCCTTCAATTCTTTGCCTTATATCATCTACCGTGTTCTGGTTACTGCACATTTTCCAATTTTCTCCAGGTGAGCATGACGAGCTCAAAGGGCCAACGCAAATGTTGTTGATTCTAGAACACGAAGTCCTAAAAAACAAGTTTACGTGGAAGACGATCTCAAGGATATGTTACCAACAGATCCTGAAGGTACTAGTAGTGTGGAATTGAGATTCAAGACCGCGTAATCCTTTACTTTTAAAAGCACAAAGTTAGAGTTCAAAGATTTAAATCATTCAGTGGGGAAGACTGCCTATTGGTTTTGATTAATTGTTGTCTCTGTTGATTAATTGTTTATAATCGTATGCAATTAATATTGCTGTCGGTGTTTTGAATTTTTGAAGTGACCCGGATTCCCAGAGGCATCACATGCTGTTAATAGCTTCATAAACTGCGATTGTTGTGTGTATGTGTAATTGGTTTTAAATAATTGCCACTGTTTGTATAGCTTTCTAAAAATACGTGATTACAAAACATTCCGTGCATCTAGATTATGAAATAAATTTATATTGGACGTCATATGCCAAAAAAATTGCATAAAATTACATTTTCAATACAGGAAGGATAAAATTTATTTGTATATTCTAAAATTTTCACCCACTTATTGCGTGTTATGTGTTTATTGCTATATCTTTTTTCATTAATTAATATATTCTTCTCATACACTCGTTACATATCTTTTCATGTACAGAAAGAATTTTTGTTATTCGAAAACTTCTTCTGCAGTGGTCGAAAACTGATGAATTCAATAAAACCGCCATAAAGATTTCTTTTGAATTCCTAAATTCATTTGCCTTTGCCCATGAGCTAGAAAAGAAAATGTGTTCCTCAGTTTAAATTTAAGAGTACCTCCTCGTTAAGGACACCGGTATGAAGATATTGCTTATAACGAGAGGTGAGCCAACATATACATTCAATATAAGAGATATTTCATTTATTAATTCAAAGGAGAATTTCCTTCTTTTGCAAAATTGGATTTAAAACAATTAGAAAATCTGTTTTACGTCCAGCACTCCAAAGGAATATTAGGGCAGTTCTAATTTAGATTTCTTTAGATCTTGCAAAAAATAACAACTCCGTAAATCGAAGAAAGTCTCGTAAATTACTGACATAACAAAACAAAAATAATCAAAAGAAATTCTGGAATTCACAGGATTCCCGAGTAACGGAGATATTCACAACTGTCCAGTACGTGTGCAACAGAGAATCTGAAGAACATGTTCAGGGTATAGTCGAAGTGTGAAGTCCCTCTTAAAATTTAGGGAAATATTTACAATTTTCTGACCCTATAACTCAGTCAATAATCTGTATTACTAATTTACAATCCTCAAAAATTGAAAGACAACTACACAGTCTTCAGGTTTTTGAGAGTTTCTATGGTTTTGTTAGATACCCTGGGTCTCGGGAAACAAAAAAAAATAATGTTTTGGTATGCACTGTGTGATTTTTCACGTGTAGTTACGCGTATTATCATGCTGTGCGTGAATTTTCGTACTCATTGAGTCACTGTTTACGACATAGCTGATGTCATACGACAGAAAGACTCCACCGAAAAGGCGGCTTACCATTTAATATTTGCTTTTCACATATTGCGTAAAGGAACAACAACTTTATGACATTCTTGATACAGAGAGATCTATTGTACTGTGAATCTGCATTTACTAAATTGTGTTATTGCACTATTCGTGAACCCTGTTTTTGTTAAAACATTTAATTTATTGCAGTGTTCTGTGGCAGCATTTTATTTGTTGTTCTTGAGCAGCGTGCGTTCTACTTTTTGAAAAATCATTTTGCTTAATTTTTTCAGCAGCATTTTTTCTACTGCAGGCCACTTGTAAATAACGAATCAAAGAAACAACAATAAAATTAAAGAACCACAGTAATTAGAAACGCGTGAGATTCCGTGACGTCTATTTATTATTAAATGACTGAATGTAATGTATATGTTAAATATATATTGTTTAATAAATTTGTTTGTTATTATTAATAAATATATATTGTTTTTTAATGTATTGCAATGCCATTGTAAACATTCCCTGCCAAACAACGTTTCTCGATTGTGGAAATAAATAATTAAATCAAAAGTTAACTTTACAGAAAAGGTTGAAAACTTCTGAAGGGTCGAAAACGTGATGTGTTTTAGCTACCATATCTATTTGTTAACGCAAATTTCAATAATTCGACTAATTTTGTGTTCGCGTAGGGTCCGAATGAAATTCGAACTAAACGGAGAAATAAATTCATTACTTGGTGAAAGCAAACAGGACGCGGGCAAGCGGCAGCCAATGGACCCTAGGACGAGTCGCATTATTATAGAGGCGCAGCCGTGCTAATCAGTCGGATCGGCAGCGTGTTTGATGCGTGGGTATACGCGAGCGCCGGGGGCGGCCAACCATAGATCATCGCCTGCATTCATTCAGGTTTGTTTGCTCGCCCCCCGCCGCGGCCTCACCCCACCCTCGCCCTTGCCCCCGCCTCTTCCCCACCCTCGCTTCGACCTCCACCCCGTTTTTCGCTCCCAATCACGCCCTCGGTCACGCCCCCGGCCACGCAACACGGCCACGCCCCCGTCATCGTCCCAGCCCCCGCCCTCATCCCTGGCCTCGCCACGCCATCGGCCCCGCCATCTCCCCGCTTTCACCCTCTCCAATACCCTCGCCGTTGCCCCCGCCATCGCCTCCGCCATCGCCCCAGCCATCGCCCCAGCCATCGCCATCGCCATCGTCCCCACCATCGTCCCCGCCGTCGCTCCTGCCATCGCCCCCGCCATCGCCCCCACCATCGTCCCCGCCATCGCCCCAGCCATCGCCCCATTCATCGCCCCCGCCATCGTCCCCACCATCGTCCCCACCATCGCCCCCGCCATCGCCCCCGCCATCGCCCCCGCTATCGCCCCGCCATCGAAGCCGCCATCGAAGCCGCCATCGCCCCCGCCATCGCCCCCCGCCATCGCCCCCGCCATCGCCCCCGCCATCGTCCCCGCCATCGCCTCCGCCATCGCCTCCGCCATCGCCATCGCCATTACCGCCGCCATCGCCTCACACCTTCCCTTCTTTTGCAGCTCCCCCTCCCCTTCTTTCTACCCGTCGCTCCGCAATCCCACTCTTGCATTGCGCGCTCAGCGCATTCACTGTGCCCGCTCTCTGTCGCTCTCTCTCTCTCTCTCTCTCTCTCTCTGTCTCTTTCTCTCTGTCGTCCCCAGACGTGAGCCCTTGTTTCGGCCGCCCCGAAGAGGCCCTGTCTCCGGGGAAAGTGGACGCGAAAGCGGGGCTCGCAGCGGAGAGCGCGCGGCGCGGCGCGAAGGCGGCTCTGGAGACGCGCTATGGGCCACATCCCCATTATTGCATCACGGCATTTTCCTCAAGCGTGAAGAAAGGGTGCAGAAGAAGCGTACGGTCCAACATTCTGACTTGTTCGAGAGAGAGTTTTTGAAGCTTGAAACGTTGCAGAACACGCACCAGGTTTCTGAACATTATCGAGTATATATCTTAAATGCATATATCACCAGTGACTTATTGATATAAAAACTCCACAATTCTAGAGTCTAAAGTTTCTTTTTATTTCAAGCGCCTACGGATATCTTCCGCTTACTGTACTTGTATTTTTTCTGTTCTCTTCAAATCGGTTGACTCGAATTACAGGAAATAATAAAAGAATGAAAAATAATTGAAGAAAACCATTCGAGAGCTATAATTTCATTTCTCTGCTTGCAATTTCGTGTTAAATACACACCGCAATACAATATCAAAATTATTGCAACTTCGTTAATATTGTGCCATGATTATTCACTATAGAGGTATTTGAAGTAAAAGAGCTGTTTGAAAGCATATTCTTCCACCAAATCATCATTTATCATATTCTCATACATTTTTATCGTATTTCTAATTTTTTAACGCTTATGAAGACGCAATTGCGAAATAAATTTTAAAAAGTAACGTTAATGTGAGATTTCACGTTTCTAAGAGTAGAATCCACATACTCTAAAAGGCATGCGATATTAAATTACCTACTTTAGAAAGCTAATGAAACTATTGCAAGTATTGTTACATTAAATAATTAATAATTCATGACACCATCTCTGGAAATATATATTTTGGTATTTTCTTCAAAGTCTGTCCACTTAAGTGTTTATATGTATTTTGATTTGTAAGTATTGAATTTTTGTCCAGTGACTTGCGATGCTCTGCCCAGTAAGCATTCGTAGGGCGGACGAGGCTGCCCCGAGTGGACCAAGACGCCGGGCAGGGACATTTAGTCCAATAAAAGACGTTCAATTTCTTTGCGGAAGTAATGGAGCTCGCTCGCTCCCTTTCTGCAGGTAGGCGGAGCTGAGAAGGGAGCGGGGAAGGGTCGGAGAGGGGCAAAGGGTAGTGGAGATGTGAAGTGGAATGAAGCTGGAGGGAGGCGCCTTCTACCTTCTGCCTTCTGCCACTTATCTCCTCAGTTTTTCACTCCCCTCCTAATCCTCATTCGTTAAGTCTTTCTCTCGCCTCCGCCTATGTTCGTGTCTCTGTCTTTCTCTTTCTGATGCCGTAGGCTGTGCGAGGTCGAAAAGGTACTGTCGCCGATGGATTTTAAATGGCATGTATGAACCGCTGTTCAAACCTCGGACCACTTTGTAAATTAGGTGAAAATGGCGGACTGTAATGGTTCTTAGTAAATGTGCTCGTCTTCTCATTTCCCACGTTCTGCATTCCATCGTGTCTTGACGCACTCTACAACATGATCTTTCCCTAAAGTAAGATTTTGAACCGTGCATTGGTGAATAAACCCTAATTAAAAATTAAGGTTATGTAGCATCTCCAGCATTAGATGATGATTGGCATGTACCTTCTGTATTATTAGGAACGTGTTATTGTTTTGTATACACCATTAAGGGTATTTCGTACTTAAACTGTAATTTGCTTCCGTATCTAGTACACGTATAAAGAATATTGTCAATTTATCAATTCCGTGTAATATTTGCGACATGAAATAACTCTTTTTGCCCGAATGGAGTTTAGAAAAAAATAACTTCAATAACTTATTGAAATAATGTGTGAGCATGATATTGTCTCACAGAAAGTAGACATGCAATTGAACTTTTGGGAAGATAGTGAATTTTTAAATTTGAAAAATACATCTGTCATAAATTTAATGAGTCAACTACTCTAGTATTTCGTAACACATCTTCCGTTATTCATTTTGAATTGACATAGACAAAAAACGGCGATATCTCACTACTATAAAAATGGATGTTCTCAATACATTACACCCATATTCAATTGAATTTTGTCATTAATAATAGTAATAATAATAATAATAATAATAATAATAATTTATTATTATTATTATTATTATTATTATTATTATTATTATTATTATTATCATGTATTACTATATAAATTACGCCTTCACCGCGTCTCTTCAATGCATATCATAACTCGATGCCTCTGTAGCACTTGAGGGATTTTTCTTTCCTCCTCACTGAACGCACTGTTCTTCTTCTTTTTCATGACTTCTCAGATTTGTAACGTCTAGACTGCTCACCTCGATAACTTTGCGTCCCTTACTGCCAGTTCGCCTGCTGCCCCCTCACGATTTAATATCATTGCACTCCGCTTCCCACTTATCACAGCTCCTCCTGCTCCTTTGCGGCCCTCGTTCCTGCAATAGATGGGATCAGCTTTCAACTTCTTTTCCTTCTCGCTCTCTATTTACTTCGTTTCTAATATGTTTCTGTACTGTTGAGTTTTTCTTTCCGAAACTTAAAAGTATCCTCTCTGCACTTACTCGTACCTGTGAGTAATTGGCAAACCACGGAGAACTGCAGATTGTATCATTATTTCTGTGGATTGGTACAAGAAGGGCCAATGTCAATATTCAAAGTTTTACATAATGGGTGGTTTTGTTAGTTGTAAAGCTAATGTAAATCAATGTGAAATTTGGAGATGGAATCGACTTTGTCCTTGGGCATTTTTGCTCTGAAAGAATGGACTTTAAGGCACACATTGGCCATACAAACCGAAAATCACTAAAAACTGACATTCTTCTTGCACAAAGCAACATATTTATCCTCTTCATCTCGCCACATTACGTCCTTTATGTTTTAAATAGGAAATTCTACTTTACTTCTGATACATTCTGTTATAGTAGTTATTGTAAACCCTTTATTAAAACGCCACCATTTCTTTACTGTGAAAAGTAAAATAATTTTCTTCCTTGTATTGCATGCACTGTCTGAGTTCAATATAATGACACTTCAAGGTCGGTAGCTTGACGGAAAGGGACATGCTCATTCAATCAGGAGCTTCAATATTAAATATTTCAGTCGTCAAGAAGTTCCCGATTTGATGACATGTGTCCCCCTGTCTTTCTAGCTCTCGATCTTAAGAATCTACTACATTTAAATCGGACAATAAACTCTTCAAATATAATTCTTTTTATTATTGCGTTAGAAATTGGTCGTTTGAACTAATTATTTTAAATATTTTTCAAAGCACTATATCTTAAGGCATATAAATTACGTCAAATAAACACAGAAATGATATTGTAACGTATTGTAGGGCCACACAGAGCGACCGGCGGGGCTTCACAAGCTCGCTGCGTCAAGGGATTATACGCCAGGGGCCAGGCAGGATGTGAGAACAATGAGGTAATTTGAGAATTCTAAGAGCTAGGGAAAGGGATGCCCAAAATGCGGGACAGCGCATTTTTGCCGCGTGCCGCGTGCAAAATTCTTAGAATCCAGGGAAATGGATGTCCAAAATGCCTGGCAACACGACTAGCGCGGGCCGTGTGAAAAACCCAGTGACGTTTCAGGTCATGTGGGTGGGAGCTATATAAGAGCGAACGCAGAGCGCGAGGCCGGGGTTTGTCGAGCTGAGTGGAACCCTCGTGCGAACGCACAAAACTTGCGCCCAGGGTGGTGCGGAGCCGAGCTAGGCTCGAACGGCAACCCATGTGTTGGGACGCCGTTGTGGACCCTATTTCCACGGGTGACCGAGGTCGCCGGAGCTGTATGCTGTGTGCATAAGGCTCGCTGATGAGTGGCGCGGGCCACGAGTCAGACTTTGCATTTTTAAGGATCGCTCCTGCGATCAGGGGAGTAAACGTCTACTAAAGCTAAGAGTAACTTTCATTATTTACTGTACATATTGTGAATAAACCTGTACATATTTATCATTGAAGCTCGTGTCTGTTATTACTGTGTATTCCCACGACGTCACAATATACTCTAAAGCAGCATAGCGTTGGCTGTGTTTTTGGATGTGGCCTCACATCTGCTGAGTATGCAGCGCAGTTCTCGATAACCAACACTGCTATGTTCATTAGTTTCCGGCGGACAACGCCATTACAGTTCCCGACGACCGGCAGGGTTCCCTACGACCGGCAGTTTTCCCTACAACCGCAGTTTTCCCTTCGCAGTTTTCCCTTCAACCGCAGTTTTCCCTTCAACCGCAGTTTTCCCTTCAACCGCAGTTTTCCCTTCAACCGCAGTTTTCCCTTCAACCGCAGTTTTCCCTTCAACCGCAGTTTTCCCTTCAACCGCAGGGTTCCCTATGAACGGCAGGGTTCTCTACGACCGGCAGGGTTCCCGACGACCGTCAGAGTTCCCGACGACCGTCAGAGTTCCCGACGACCGTCAGAGTTCCCGACGACCGTCAGAGTTCCCGACGACCGTCAGAGTTCCCGACGACCGTCAGAGTTCCCGACGACCGTCAGAGTTCCCGACGACCGTCAGAGTTCCCGACGACCGTCAGAGTTCCCGACGACCGGCGGAGTTCCCGACGACCGGCGGACTTCCCAACGACCAGCAATACTCACACACCTAAGCTACTATCCCCACATAAATACTCGGTCATTAACTCCGTCCTCTCCTCCAACAATGCACTATGACCGCCATTCGTCAACATCCATGCACATGCACAATCCAAGGCACAGTCCAGACCCGCCGCCGCTGAACCTGCACCTCACCACCAACCCGGCACCCCGCCACCAACGCGGCATCCCACCACTAAGCCCACACACCCCACCACCAATCCGGCACTCCGGCACCAAACCCGCACCCCACCACCGTCCCCCCTCTTCCCCCCGAACGCATCACCCCACCCCCAATAGAGCGTTCTACCACCAACTCACCGCATCACGCTTGCTACCGGCTCCGCGCCCTCGCGCCGACCAACTTAGGCCATTATACCGGGCCGGGACGGAAGGGGGCGGCGGAGGTCACCACGGTACCGCAGGCAGCAGAGGTAGCGGCGACGGCAGCAGTTTCGATGGCGAGGCTGGGCTTGGGAGAGAGAGGCAAGAGGCCGGTGTTCATGCCCTCTCGCACACTCCGGCCTTCCCGGCCTCTCCACTGCATCTCGCTGCCTCCGCCGCGGCTCCGCTGCCGCCGCGCACAACTTTAATCAAGCCGAATTATATGGTCGGCCGGGGAGGAACGGGGCCGGCTGCCGGAAGAGCGAGAGGAGGGGCAAGTGAGCGTACGGCGAGCGACGAGGAGCGGGAAGGGGCGGGGTCAGAGGTCGAAAGGGCTAAAGGTGGCAGAGCGGGAGGGGAACGCGAGACGAGCGTGGGTGGCGTCTTCGGGCGCGTGGAGGACTGGGCAGCGGTGTGGAGGCCGCGCACCGGCACGAGTGCCGTGCGCGGATAGCCGGGTGGGGAGGGGGGCTGGGCGGGGCGGGGAGGGTCGGGGCGGGGCGGGGCGGGGCCGCAGGCGGAGCAGGGGGTTCCGGGAGGGCGATCTCCCGTCCCCTCGGTCTGCTCTCGGTCTCCCCTAATTGAGTCGTTAGCCAGGTAATGGGTCGGCGGGGCCTCGGGGCAGGGCGCTCTCCGGGCGCGGAGGCAGAGGCGCGGGCGGGGCGGTTGGGGTGGAGGCGCGGGCGGGGTGCGTGGTGGCGGGCGTGGCCAATGTGGGAGCGCATCGCAATGCTATCACTGACGCCACCGCTATCACACTTGCCACCTGCGCCATCAACAGCACCGCCACCACCAGCATTTCGAGCGCTGCCACAACTACAATTGCCACTACTAACACCACATTAGCCCAAGTGTTACCAAGACTAATTAGCCCCACTAACACCTCATTAGCCTCATTAACATCACATTAGCACCACTAACACCACATTATCCCCACTAACATCACATTAGCCCCACTAACACCACATTAGCACCACTAACACCACATTAGCACCACTAACACCACATTAGCACCACTAACGCCACATTAGCACCACTAACGCCAAATTAGCACCACTAACTCCGTATTCGCACCACTAACTCCGCATTAACACCACTAACTCCACATTAGCACCACTAACTCCGCATTAGCACCACTAATTCCGCATTAGCACCACTAACTCCGCATTAGCACCACTAACTCCGCATTAGCACCACTAACTCCGCATTAGCACCACTAACTCCGCATTAGCACCACTAACTCCGCATTAGCACCACTAACTCCGCATTAGCACCACTAACTCCGCATTAGCACCACTAACTCCGCATTAGCACCACTAACTCCGCATTAGCACCACTAACTCCGCATTAGCACCACTAATACCACTTTAGCACCACTAACTCCGCATTAGCACCACTAACTCCGCATTAGCACCACTAACTCCGCATTAGCACCACTAACTCCGCATTAGCACCACTAACTCCGCATTAGCACCACTATACTTTAGCACCACTTATACAACTTTAGCACCACTTAGCACACTTACCACTTTAGCACTAACACCACTTTAGCACCACTAACACCACTTTAGCACCACTAACTCCACTTTAGCACCACTTAACCACTTTAGCACCACTAACACCACTTTAGCACCACTAACACCACTTTAGCACCACTAACACCACTTTAGCACCACTAACACCACTTTAGCACCACTAACACCACTTTAGCACCACTAACACCACTTTAGCACCACTAACACCACTTTAGCACCACTAACACCACTTTAGCACCACTAACACCACTTTAGCACCACTAACACCACTTTAGCACCACTAACACCACTTTAGCACCACTAACACCACTTTAGCACCACTAACACCACTTTAGCACCACTAACACCCCTTTAGCACCACTAACACCACTTTAGCACCACTAACACCACTTTAGCACCACTAACACCACTTTAGCACCACTAACACCACTTTAGCACCACTAACACCACTTTAGCACCACTAACACCACTTTAGCACCACTAACACGCCATTAGAGCCAATAACATCGTCATTAGCACCACTGACATCACCACTAACATTAGCACTCTATTAGCACTGATAACACCATTCACACAGCGGATAGCATCACGCACGCCACCCTTAACACCAGCAACACCGCCATTAACACTACTAACTCCGCAGCTAGCACTACCGTTAACATTACTGCTAGTACCACCGTTAACACCAACACCATACACTCTGTTGCCGCCATCATCCTAGCGACACATTTACTAGCGTCACCTGCCGGAAGGCGGCAGTTAAGTAACTGTGGCAGAGGCGAACTCCAGCCGACAGTGTTTGCGCTGCGGGTGACTGGCAGCGCGGAGCCTAGCCGCGCCGAGAGATGTGTGTCCTAGTTCGCAGACGAGGAGCACTGCATCAAAAATCGGGCTTTCTAACTTGCCGCCGGCGAATTCCAGAAGTTGTGAAACATTAAAAGAATTCGCTTTGATGTCGAGAATAAAAACTACGAAGTTTATCGCGCTCCTGCGGGCGCCGCCGAGCGCCCCGCATCGCCGCCTCCGCAGTTCCTCCCTCTCCTCCCCCTTCCCCCCTCCACCCCCACTCCCACTCCCATCCTCTTCCCCCTCACACTCCACGCCCCACCCTAGTCTGCCGCAGCCGCCCTCCGCGTCACTTCTTCCGGCTTTCTGTCTCCTACCTCGCCTGACTTCGCCACTCTCTTTGGCACCATCCTGTCGTCTGCTCACGTTGAGTCTACTAGTGCCGGCGGCTGCACACTCGCTATCATCGCTTCGGACATTTCTACCGCTAATATTTACTTTTTATATTCTGAATTGAATTCAGTACTACATCGAGGACTATTTTTCACTGACCCGTTAATTTCGGTCATTCGTTTTTTCTCCTGTCCTGCTAGGGGTCTCCACGATTCTGACGCTGCCGCTCAACTGCTATATGAACCGAGTCACCTCCTCCCTGCTGCGTTTTTGACTCGTCCCGTGCCAGATCTCTCGGTCGGCACCTCATCTCCTGCTTGCACTATTTCTCTTCCACCGTTGCTGCATCCCTGCCGCCTCTCTTTCTACCTCCGACGCTTCCCCTTTCTCCTCCTTCTCCCCCTCCGTCGCCGCCGCCGCGCCCGCCTCTGCCCCGTCCGTCCCTCGTCTCTCGCAGCGGCTCTTCCGGTGCGACGTACGGTGCCGCGGCGCGGGCACGACGCCTCATTACGCTTTTACGCTGCCAAAAGACTGCCGCCGGCGGGACGGCGCCGGCGCTCTGCCTCGCCTCGCCTGGCGTCGCTCGGCGTCGCGGCGCCGCGCGTCGCGCCCGCTCATATCGGGACGGAGGCGTGCCACGTCGGCGCCCCCGGCCCTGCACCGCGCCTTCCCTCCCGGCTGTCCCCGCCCCCACCCGCCTCGCTCCGTCCCGTCCCGCGACGCAGCCACGCCCCCTTCCCATCCCGTCCCGCCCCACCCCGCCCCGCCTCGACCCGCCCCGCACCGCGCGTCGCCTCGCCCTGCCCCGCGGGCCCGCGCTCGGGCGCCCTGAAACTTTCACAAGGCGTAGGATTGTCCGCATGAAAAGTTAAAGAACGCCGCGGACGCTCTCTGGCGCCCCGGAAATATATGGGTTACGCTTCGGGGGGCAATTCTTACCGCACGCTGCCTCTCCCCTCTCTACTCCTCCTCCCGCTCTCCATCCTCCTCCTCCCCCTCCCCAAACTCTTTTCCCGGCCGACACCGCCCCCACCCCCGCGCTCGCGCCCCCCAGCTACTAATTATTCTGCGTGGCACGGCGTTGCCGGTCTCCGGCAGGGTGGCGGTAACTCTCGTTCGGTCGGAATGGCGCGTCGCATCGGGGTGGGGACGAGGTGCGATGTACCGGAAAGCGACCGACCAAAATATGCTTACCTCGTTGGGGGCGTGTTCATCCGCGCCGGAAGGGATGGCGCATGATTTTGTGCGCAATTTTCCGTAATGTGTTGCTGGTGAAGCAAGAAGGTCGGAGGGTAGTGGCCGGGAGAGATTGAAAGATCGTCTCATCGCTTGGGCAAATATTATTTAATAAAAGGACTTCCGAGTTTACTCGAAAATCGATTTCATTTCCCACTGGAAAGTCATTTCAGATGAGTTTTGGGAAGTGTGTAAACTGTGACAATCAAATTTGAAGTTATGATTCCTCTATAAAACTATGGTAGAAATTATTATCCGCGTGAAATAAAACATGACTTTTTAAAAAGAGTACAGTTACTTACCATCGTTAGGAAGTAGAATAATGTATTGCATACCTCTTCTAATAATACACATGTTTCTTGAATAGCCCGTGTCATTATAACTCGCATTCACATTTAACTATTTGATGAAACTTATTGAATTTATCATGGAGACAAAAGTAAATTGTGCAATTCATTCATAAAAGTAATTTTGTTTTTTGCATTTGCGTTTCTCTTTAATGTACCATACTTAATGTGAACGTTATAGAGTGGAGAGGATTTCGTACGTAAAATATTACTTATTAATATTACTTAATTTTACGTACAAGGCCAAGAAATTATTTTAATGCATTTGTTAATAACTGATATATAAAGTCATTGTTTAGTTTCCCACAACGTACATATCATTTTCATTTAACATTCTGGTAAGTTAAACTTCTAATAACGATTAACCCTAAGTCATCATGCAAACTTTATCTTTATGCGGTCGCAGGCGTAAATGTTTGTAATATGACATTTTATGATTTTGCACTAAATCTATTGCATTTAAATTGAGGAATTATAATACAGATCAATATTTAACATATATTTTAGAGCTACTTACAAGTATACATTCACAGTATGTTGCCCTGATTGTCATGGTCACAGTGATATTTGACAGGCGAAATAATTCACAATTTGTTGAAAGCCGTTTCTAATAACACCCGCGCCGAAAATGGTTTAATGTGTCACGGAAAAGCTCCTCTTGTTTATTTGTCAAAATTAATTTAAAAAGTATTCACTTAGTACATAGTAAAGCCACAGTTTTTAGGAATTTTGCTTTATTCAAACAGTTTCAGCAAAAAGGACAAATGGTCTGAGAAAAATGTGGAATATTTCTTGCATTACCTTATGGAAGCTTCTCCCACGAGAAACAAAGTGGAGAAACCGGTGGGGAAGAGAGGTAGGTAAAAGAATGTTGAATGAAGCAACTGGGAGAGGGGAAAGAACTGCGAAAGAATGAAAGTGCGTATAACGAAGAATCCTAAACGGGAAATCAGTCTACCTGGGCGTGACCCTAAGATATCCGTGATGTAGTATAAGCCCTCACGAAATAAAACCAATGGTAAAGGTAGGCAAAAGTTCCCCGTCCACCAGACATGAACCTCCTGGGGACGAGTCGTTTAGAAGCCTGGAATTTAAATCCTGGACGGTGCCGCCACTGCGACGGCATGTTTTCACGAAATCAAGTCGTTTTCTTCTGATTAATACCGCTTCCTCACGCGAGTCTTGGTAAGACTTCAACACGCGCTACGTATGAGAGAACAGAAGAAAGGCCATGTTCCGTAGGCTTGTGTTGGGTATCAGGACCATGTGGGAGGTCGTCCTTCCTCGTGAATTATCGATTATTTAGGACGTCTCGTGTGAGATCGACCCATGAGTAAGTTAACGATCTCTTTGTTCATGTCTTCTCTTGTGCCTCCTTCTATATATTTACATGCTCGAAAGCCACAGCACGAATTTTTGATGTACAGCGTACCGTGCTTTGCCTCTGTACCGGTCACGCCAAGGCTGTGAGACGTCTGATACAAATGCTCACGAAAATGGAATTCAGTAGTCAAGGTCACATTAAAAGAATTTTCCGTGATGTACACAGGAGACTTGTTTTCTTTTGCGGGAAGTCTTTTGAGTATTTCTGTTTATTTCATTCTCTGCAGTTTGAGTCAGTTAGTTTGGATGAATAGGTTTTTTGTTAGATTCATTTGTTTTCCTATGTTTATTTTAGTGCTTGGCAATAATTTAGGTGTATCACTTGCATTTTAATGCTTTCGAATATGTGACAGAGATAGAAATTCCAGGTAAATATTCGCTGGTGAAAAATAAGGATATCACGATGTATATCTTTTGAGTCTATTTCTTGAATTACATCTATTGTAAATAGGCGAGGTTAAGAAATTTCAGTCCGACGTCTTTAATATTGTAAGTAAAATAAACATCTGGCGACAAACTCTTTTACATGAACAATTTTTGCCATTGTTGAGACGAATATACTATCAAGTGTAATTAAAAATAAGTTATGTTTTTCTAATAAATTGGATCTAAAATACGTTATAGACTGAGGGACTGAGGGGTTTGAACTTATCCCGAGTTCCTGGTCATCAAACGATACCATTGATACATCGATACCATTGACCGGGAGATGTGACTCAGGGCATCAACTGATGTCACTGCAGTGCCTCTGGAAGGCCCTAGATTCGAGTTCCGACAGAGGCAGGATTTTCGGGACTAGCTTGTCAGCTAGATCGAATTCAGTCGCTCTCTATAGGAGAATTTAAGCGACGGCCAGCTGCTCTGGTCGTTAGTTTTACGTGGTTTCTACGATTAGTACCAGGCGACTGCTGAAGTAGTATCGTGACAAACGGACCACAGACCGCGCGTGTTCTTTCCTTCCTCTTCCTTTTATCCTCACCCCTTACTTACACTAATATGCACCACACTACCGCACATTCCGGAAGGCCAGTGCCCTTGCGGTGTGCCGGTAACTTACGGCATGGCAAGATGCAAATGCCGACTGCCAGCGTGGAGCATGGGGAGCTCACATTACCGTCGCGTAAAGGTATGTGCTGATTCAAGTAGCCAGTTGCCCTGATTCAATCTGCACGTGCCTAGCATTTGAGCCATTCGGCTATCTGAACATATGAACCTCTGCTCGTTTTCAATTTTCCCCTCTCTAGTTACCCAGGAGAGGCGGGATTTTATTCAAGATTTGGGTGTACAGAAATTGCTGCAGCCTTTTTGACTTCTGCAGCTTCGGGAGGGGGTATCTTAAAAATATTACTAAAAAACTAGCTTAACATGAACTTATAACTAAAAAACAGTGCCACTTAGGGCTCATTAGTTATTTACAATTTGTTATTTGAGAAATTTTCTTCATATAGTTCTTAATAATGTTCCGTTTTCTTCTTTTTTGTTTTGTTCATCCACTCTCGCATTTATTTTTCATTTCTGCTCACATTCATATCACCTCTGCTCGTGGTGGTTCCCACCAATATATAGAAAACCGCCCCTCCCACGTACAATGGAGGGGGTGGGCCCTTGGGCGGCTATGGGTCCTCGCTCCCGAGACAAGAGGTGGGGGCGCCCTAGGCGCAGGAAGGCGCTGTTTTGGGTGGCCGCGCGACCGCGCTTCCGAGCCTCTTGGCACAAAGGACGGTGCGCGCAGTGCGCAAGGGCCGGGCGGCCGGCTGGGCGTGGCAATCAAATCATAAACCGCGCACTCCATTTCGTCCACAAATATCTTTGTCGGCTACCGCGAACAAGTGTTTTGAAGACCCCGCGCGCCTTCGCTTGGCGAGCAGCAGCCGAGCAGCTAGCTAGTTAGTTAGTAGTACGAAACAGGCGGATATCAATTTTGCTCAGAGGCTTCTTTTAGGCTTGAGGGTCTTTTACATGCAGTAAATGTACTACATGGGACAGCCGGCTTTACTTCCCCTCCGAAGAAAGGCGTACGAAGGATTTTTTCGCCCTTAAGAACCCCACGGATTCGATCGGGTTTGGACTCGCAAACTCGGGTACAACAGCCCGGTACGCTGACCGTTATACCACCGAATCCGCTGAGCAGCGGCGAAAACACGCGCGGCATTGAGGGACAATGGCACAACGACGGACACTCGAAGAGGAGCGGCCCATGGCGCGCCGCGCGGGGCGGCGCGCGAGAGGCCGAAAAGGGCTTCGCGTGCGTAAACAGCTCCCTAATTGATTCTAATTGTATTCTACCCGTATTCATTATTCATCGTATTCCTTATTCACCAAACGATTGTTTTATGGTTCTGCTGACGAAATAAGCACATTTCGTACACCTTCCAGAGCAAAAGAAAATGTGTGCATATCCTGAAGGTACATTTATGCTCAGAAGCAAAGCAAAATACCATCTCACAATTTGCTCATTGAAGTAGCAATATGATGATAGTAGAAAATACCCAAATCATGTGGGGTTGTTTGGGGGAACAAGGATTTAAGGAGGGTGATGTTGTGACGTCATGTGATCTCCAGGAACGGTTTTGTAGATTCTCCGGAAAGGTGAGGAGGTTTTTCCTATTGATGCATTTGGTGCAGATGGAAATGTGGTAAAGACGGGCTTTAGTTAGTGGGTTTCATTCTTTTCGATAAAGTTTTGGGTGTACTAAGCTTGTATAAATTACTTTACTATGTTATTGTATGTAATTGTTATTATATTTGTATTATTGTTGCATGCGTTATCTTATTGTGTCAATTGTTAAATATCGTACCATTATAGTACGTTGAGAAATGAATTTAGTTCATTGGAACATAAAAGCTTAAAATCATTTGCATAAATTATTTGATTACATTTAACGCTAACACTCATTAAACACATTATTTACAGTACACACAAGATTAATAATCGCGTTTCAGTCCCTTCTATCTAATTCATGGCGTTCTCTGCTTTCAGAGATGATGTTACCCAATTCCTCAACAAACATTAACATAACTCACGATCCGTATATCTCCTCACCACTAATTTCCGCATCTCCTCTATTGCTCCCCGTTAGCTGTAGCAACTGGGGCGAATGATTGGCTATATCCCTGTTGTGTACTTGACTCGGGGTACTACATCAGTTGTCATTGCGTTCACAGCGAATTATATGTTCCTAAATATTCAATAATAATTAATTTCCCAAACAACGAGAATTAACTTTGAGACAGGATGCACATGAAAAGTTACACACTTAAACAATTGTTATTTTGTAGCTTAGTTGTTTTATTATAAAAGGAATCCTTTATTTCGTGCCTAAGGCAAGGTCATATATATGTCCTGTATTCCGTCTGTCTTGTGAATAATCTTTATGAACTCTATACTAGTAAAAATAGGCTACTTTTTAAACAAATTTTTCTCTTAACTGAAAGACGTCTCACTTTTCTCATTACTCGAAAATATGTTCTTACGGTCTATGGATGGTATATGCGGGTTCAGTAATATCGTTTTGGAATATTGAATTGGAAAATAATCTGTTCCTGATCGGTCTCCCGGTATGTGTCGTAGTGTAGTGCTTCTTAGTGTGTGTAAGGGGTGGAGATAGGACAAGGAAGAGGAAGGAAAGATCGTGGGTGGCCCATGGCCCGTTTGTTAGGGTACTGCTCCGGCATTTCCCTGGTGTTGATCGGAGAAATCACTGAAAACTATCGATGAGAGCAGCAAGCCGCTAGAATTCTCCTCCAGACAGCGACTGATTTCGAGCTAGCTGAAAAACTAGGGTCGAAAATTCTGCTGCCGTCGGGACTCGAACCGTGGACCTCCCGGTTAGAGGCACTGCAGTGACATCAGTTGATGCTCTCAGCCAATGCTCTCGGTAATAACTCGGCTTGTCAGCTTGGTCGAATTCAGTCGCTGTCTGGAGAAAATTCTATCGGCCTGCTGCTCTGATCGGTAGTTTTCCGTGGTTTCTCCCATGAACAGGCGAATCCCGGAGCAGCTAACAAACGAGCCACGGACCGCGCGCGATCTTTCCTACCTATTCCTTGTCCTATCCACTCCCCTTACTCACACTTACACTAATGCGCACCACACTACCGCACATGCCGGGATACCAGTCGTGAGCTTTGAGTTTGTCTCTGCTGGGGGGTGCCCCGATGGTGGGAGATACCTGGTTGGCGAAAACCTCGCTAGCCGACGATAGGTCGGCGCCGGATCTCGCCATCCAGTGAGGAAAGAACACAGTCACCTCCAGAGAAACACATTCAATACACTTACGGGATTAATGACCCTATCAGTTGACGCTCCCGGAATCACTAACAATCAATCCAGGTCGAACGAAGGTTTTGTTCGTCTGACGGAGATGAAATGGAATATTTTCTGTACAGCACGAGATATTTTCTGCGACAGATTTGCACGTCTGATTAGGGCAGACGGATTTGGGTTTGCAAGCAAGCGCGATTGTAAAGCTTTTGACACGATTTTTTATGTTCGGGAAATTTCCAAATTATTTCGAAGAGATTTAGGGTTAAACGTTGAAACAGCAGCCTTTGTAGCAGACTACCGGTATGGTTCGCAAACAAGCTGTGATGGTACGGCGAGAACGTTGTGATAATTTGCCGCGACAATAATGGGGCCATGGATTCTGGGAGGTCTGAAGGATATGAGTGAGCGTTGGAAAATGAATTCATGCTAATCAAATGAAGAAAGGGACGTAAATTTGGAACACAACATATACTTTTCCAAATTCTGACGAATTTCAAGAACATTGGCTTGCTTATTACGTAAAATATAGGGAATGTTCATTGTACTACTATTTAAAGAAAGATATAAGCATTCAAAATAAATCGTAGCAATGTTCGTATTCTAGGTTTTATTTAAGAAGAGAGATAACCAAACCATTATTTCAGAAGTAATGAACAAAATGACAGTAATGACTGTTATTGATAATCAAACTTCTCACTGTGCTCCCGAGAACAATTTTGCCATTCTCACGTGGCAATTTGTAACCGAAATTGATGCAAATTCCAACGGGACAAACATTGTTGAAAATATATCAGTTCATTGAAGCCCATTAAACACATTGTTTAAGAAACACTATTAAAATGCATTTATTAAATCTAGATAATTAATATACAGACACATTTACCATTGCAGCTGTATTGTCTGGGCATTCCCTTAATAAGATGTTAAAATACCGTGGCTCA
This sequence comes from Teleogryllus occipitalis, assembly GCA_011170035.1. Taxonomy (NCBI): domain Eukaryota; kingdom Metazoa; phylum Arthropoda; class Insecta; order Orthoptera; family Gryllidae; genus Teleogryllus; species Teleogryllus occipitalis. The sequence goes on from BLKR01001247.1 coordinate 262,917, forward strand.
GTGCTGTGAATCATAATTTTAAAAATAAATAATACTTTGTTATTCCTCTGTATTTTAAAATAGAAGAAACAATAACTGCGTTCATAGATTATCCCTTCATTGAAAGTCTTATCACTAACAATTGTTCAATAACAATTGGTTCGGTGACATATTGAAACTATGAGAGGGTTGTGGAGAATTACTTCCCAAAATTCTTGAGTTCTATACATTCTGATCTTTCAATTATTAGATTATAATCGTCTATAACCTAAAAATTAACATTTTTCTGCATATTCCTTTTTACATTATAATGTGTTTTGTTCCTAAAAAACATTAATTATGTGTAAATAGGCTCGTTGCCTGTTGGCTGGTACCCGCTTTACTGAGCGCGATGTAATGAGCCCCCTCGGCTGCACGTTCTCCGTGGGCAGAGGCGCCTCATTGAACATGGGAGATATAATCGGTCGAGGAGACCCTGTTGTATTCAGCAGACAGTATCATAGGATAAAGCCTATAGGGAGCAATTGTAGTTTCCATAGAACCAGTAGGCCACGTCATTCTCACTAATGCACTACCTTCCCGTTCAGATTGCCGCACGGAGTAATAGTGATAGTTCTGTGACATGGTAAACGATACGGATTTTTTGTTCATAATTTTGTTCGAGGAATGTTTTTATGAACGGATCCGGATCGTATAATTTACTTTACATCTTGTGATAATAGTTTTGACTGCAAATAAAAATTGCGAGGAATTGTTTTGTAATTTCTCCGAAACACCGATAAAAATTCAACGAGTACGTTCTAGATGTGAGTCTCTTCCAAAAAACGGAATTTTCTGCTGTCAAATTGAGTTTTTTCTCAGATGTTCCTGACAGGTGTGGATGAAAAGTTTACCCTTTGTTTTTAGAGATTTCTGTGTTCGCCAGTTTAAAAAGTTAATAATACTCGTAAGTCAAAGAGCTCTAAGACAAATTATTTGTTTAATTGACATTGTGTTGAACATGAATGGTACAGCTTAACATATGTAAAACATAATTAATGAAAACCTTTCAAGAAAAAAGTAATATTTCGCTTTTTAATCTTGTTTATTTTATATTTATATTGCAATTAAAGCAATATTCAATTACAGCAGAATTGAACGTTATGAAACGATCCAACCTGCTAGCTCATTATTCTATTCATTCGCGATGTACTTATTCGAAAATGTATTAACTAAATAGAGTGAAACCACTGTTAGAGAATTAATTTCAATAATATAATACCTCACAGTGGAAAGTAATTATCAACACTATGGAACGCTAGTGTATTGAATCTATACAAAATGTATAAGCTGGTACTGTTTTGTACCAAGGCGCAGAATCGAATTTCCACGAATCTAACCAATAATTGGAAAGCATTATGTGAGCTTGCTCATACTGAACGTTCGCTTCGCATGCCGATGTTGGTGAGTTCTTTGAAATAATTGTTCATCAAGATTAAACCAAAAGAGAATATTAGGCACCAATAAGTACAATGTTTCAGATGTATCCATTCTGCAAAAGACAATTCTTTATTCAGATTTTTGTGCGAAAACATTAAGAGCAATAATTACAATACTTCATAAAATAGCATGAGATTTGTTCACTATATCTCGAAAGAAAGGATATATGGATCATCATCTGTTATTCTGATAAATACGTTGAACTTGAATGTGAATATTGTAAATAATAATACCACGTACAATAAATGTCCGACGCAATTCTGTAATGTATTACTAAGTATATGGAAAATATCACAAGATAACTGCGCGCCTACGATGTTAATATACTTGTATTTAAAGTGTGTTAATGTTAATTAATGATAATTGATTAATGATAACACATTAATGATAACTGTACATTTAGCAACTATTTTAATTACTCTGAATGAGAAATGCAGAATCTGCTACCTGCCTAAACACGTGCCGGCAAGACCTGACTGCACCTCCCGTCGGCTTGCATCCGCGCGAGTGAACGAATAATTAAAAGAAGAAGAATAAAAAAAACTGGCCTGTCGAATTGCAGCGCCGCAACAATCCAAACAAGTGGAAAGGTTTTAAGTCGCTGATGGCGTGCGGGGATGGCGCGTGGGCGGGAAAGGACGTGGAGTCGGGGCTGGCGGTTGGTGGCGTGCGCTTCGAGACGTTGAGCTCGTAAACAGGCAGCGGGAGCCGGAGCTGGGGTGTAGGGGTGGGACGGGCAGAGGGGGGGGGGGATGAAGGTGAAGGAGCTGCCAGCGCTGGCGGTGGGGGGCGAACGGCACGCGCTGGTCTGAGAACTGTTGTTGCATGGTCAAAATTATCTCCGCCTTAAATTGTCATTCCAGTGATGAAAGAAATAGTATAGCTATTATTCTTCAATCGGCAGTAGCCCTGGCACTTATTTTTACTGCTTATATTTTGCTTTAAAGATCTGGAAAAATTTATATGTAGCTAAAAAGATCTGGAGAAAATTATATGACGTATTAATTACTATATGTAGGTATTTCACATTCTATACGTATGTTATTATGAAATTAGATCAATTTTTTAATTAAAATATGTCTCAGTTGAAGATGAAACAGTAAAAATTATATACTTATTTTACATTTTTTTGTGTCTCCTTAAACCGGTGCTCAAATATTTGTCTCTAAAAATGTATATAAAGTCATTTGAAAATGAAACGTTTTTGCCTTTCGGTATATTTTCTGCTTGGAAGTTATTGATGAATTTGTCATGAACGTTTGTTTATTCATGCGTTTTTAGTTTTCATGTATGTTTAAACTAAAACATAACTTTTTAACGCATTAAATATTCACCTGCGTGTATTATAAAATCGTTCCTTACTATTTCATGGATACCGAAAATATATATTGAAATTATGCATGTGTGATTAACTTAATCTAATGCCAATAATTTTTTATCTTATAAGTAATTCTGTTTACAGAGTACAGATTTAAAGGTTTTTACTCGTACATTGCACTTCAGATTACTGAAAGAGAAGTTTTCAAAACGAAATCTGCAAAAAATATCCGATGAACTTGAATTAGAAAATCAATTTACAGCTACAACAAACCGTCTTACCGGTATTTTGTAATCGAAAAATTCGCAACAAAAATGGGTATTCACGTGGGCACGTGAATTCGGTGCGTCTCTTGACCGGTTGCGGACCAGTGTGCGGCGGTGGTGGCGGGGCGGGGGCGAAGGAGGGGGCGGGGCGGGATGTGCGGGGCGAACACTGCAAGCCGACGAGAACGAGAAAGAAAGCTTCCCCGTTCAATAATGGCTCGTGTGAAGAACTGCAGCCCCGATCCCAGCGGAGCGTGCGGATGCCAAAGGAAACAGGTGTCGGCGAGGCGTCCCGCCAAGAGGTGGGCGAGGGGTATTAAAAAGCAAGCTTAATGAAGTAAACGCACGTCCCCTTGGAAGTCGACTAACAACGTTAATAGAAAGCATTCTTTAATTGTGTTAAATTTAACATTTTTCAAAGGAAATCTGCGAGCAGCGTAATTAACATGACGAGCACATTAAAAATGCCGCTTGAAGGGAAAGATGGACTTTCAAAAAGATATAAAAAAATGTATGTGGACTTGAATGTCCGGATATTACTGTTTGTGCTCACGAGTTAAAAAATCTAGTGAAAGCACATCAAATTTAGAAAACTTCTAAGAAACGTTTTTCTGAAAACTAAATTTAGAAAAATGTAATGCATGTTTGATTTGGATACAGTGTGTGTGTTAATTTCATTCCAATGGGATTAAAACATTTAAACATGTAAAATATGTACGAACATTTTCTATAAACCGCAGTATTGATGATTTTCAATTATTTGTGAGAGCGGTGGTGCCTGCTTTGTATTGCTGTCGGTTTTACATGGACAGGGTTTTCTTAGTCTGCTATGAAACTATGATTACGTAGGCTGCTATGAAACTAGTTTGACCATAATTTAGTTGTTGAGTTGCTCGAAGCTTACTGACCCACTGCTTAGAACAATGATTAGTATATAACGACTTGAATACAGACCTGTATAGTACCAACCTTATAGCACCCGAAGTTTTACTTTACGATCGTAATCAATTGTCAAAATTTATCGTTTCAAAATCATGCCACTGTGTCATATAACTTGTGCCAGAGTTTTCTTTTAAAAGTAGTTTGAAATTAATAAGACGAAGTTAAATTAATTACAATGTATATGAATTTTATTACCGAATCATTTACATGCAATTCGACACATTCAACTTTAAAAGTTTAATTTTCTTGCCCAAATAAGGCACATATAATAAAAAAACATCACAATTTTGAGTTGTTAGAAGGCCAACTTAAAGAGTTACCTTCTCAGGGACAAATCTTAATTTTTTTTATTATTTCATCAACAAACAGTAAAAACTCAATATGACGTATGTGTGAAAGAAAACTCGGCGCAAATTTTCTTATTGCGATACACACACACACACACATATGTATATATGTGTGTGTGTGTGTGTTGATTTGTCCGAGATCCATAAACTCCGACTCCGTTTGGCCGATCCCCGTGAAACTTGGAATATTTTGATATTTTTTATGGAGAAGATGTGTTTTGTTCACTTATTTGTAACTATCCGCTATATGGCGCTGCATAACAAGAGGCGCTTCAGTTAATCAATCCGCCTGGTCTTCATTGTAGCTTGGCGTTGCCGTGTCTCGCGGGGCAGGGTGGAGCAGGACAGGGCCAGCTGGCGGCGCGGGATGTAGATGGGCGAGACTAATGCTGAGCTACGAGACGACAGCGTGGGAGCGATTGCGGCACGACAACAACCAGATCGTAGGGCGAAGACGGAGCGGGATGATGGCGGCAGGGCGTAATGCTGCAAGTCTATATACATAAATATGGATGTTGGAATATATAAAGCGGTTAACTCGACACCGTGTGTCCGATCTCTACGAAATTTGGCACATCTTCGTGTTTTTTTATCCAGAAAGTTTATGTGCTGTTAATTTGGTTTTAACTTCTCTAGATGGTGCTGTAAAACAAAATAAAATATTAATGTCAAATGCAACCCGTAACACTCGGCAGCATTTTTTAAAAATCTATATTATTACATTACTCTTAAACGAAGCGTTCTGGAGCATTAAAACTAAAATATTGAGGCGTTTTCACGCTGTAATTTACATGTATCTTCTTGAACATTCTATTACTTGTTTGCTGGTGCGGCGCTTCTCGATATTACACCACCTGTTTAGAAACGTGCAAAATCTGCAACTATATGTGAATGGGGAAGGACAGGGAGAGAAACAGTCGGACTGTGACAGGGACAGAGAGTGACGGTAAGAGAGAGAGAGAGAGAGAGAGAGAGAGAGAGAGAGAGAGAGAGAGAGAGAGAGACAGACGGAGAGAGAAAGGGAGAAACGGCGAGAGAGAGAGAGATAGAAAGGGGGAGATGAAGGGCAGAACAACGTCTGTCGGGTTCCGCTAGTTTTATATATTTTGATTTGGAGGACATGCCAGCAGAATTTCTACTTCATCTATTTTTTCTGTTACTTAGATATCTTCAGCTGGTTGCTATATTCTGTTGCTTAGTCATCGGAAATTATGTGGAAGATATGAATTTTTGGAAATTGTAGTCTCCCAGCCCATTTCCGTCCGGTACTTACCCTCCCCCCCAGCCTGATACAACGGAGCTTCCTGGGCTGATTACATCTCACACGTGTTCAATGAGGACGCGTCCTGTCGGAGAACGCGTTGCCGAGGGGCCTGTTGCGTGGCGCTCATTAAGGAAGGCCCGTGCCCTAAGTGCAGCGTGTGGTCGCCCATTGTCTTGTTGAAACAGAAACTACGAACTCTGAGGAGAAAGGGAAGCACTCTGACCCGATGAACTTTGCTGGGGGTACTGCAAACAGGCGTAGGTGTGTGAACAAGTCATATCCAGGTAATTATTTGGTGTGAGATATGGTTTCTTCAGCGATTCTGCCAAGCGTTGTCGTTTTTAAGAAAGGGTGGTCCGTAAAAATCTCTTCATTAATACTTGTATCGAAGTAGTTCTGGAATGAGAGACATTCATGTCCAATAATATGAAATGTATTTTCCCCTTGTTTCAATTATGGTCAATATACACACGAGCAGTTAATAATTTATGATACAGGATGACATTGAAAAATACCAAAGTAAATTATTGTGTGGATTTTTTTGCCATAATAATATAAATTTGTTAATGAAGAGCTTTGGAATGGTTTCTTGCAAAGCTCTTGATTTGAGCCGCAATCTGTAGCTAACTGACAATCCACGTTTACTGTCTCGCCCCGTGTAAGTATAAAAATTAGTAACGAACTGAGTGAGTGTCCGCTAAAATAGGGATACTTTCTGCAAAGAATGACTCATTTTCTGCAAAATTTAAAATAAGTATGTAGATTTCACGTCTCTTTAAATTTAAAAGACTAGTACTCGTGTAGCACAAAGAATGTTGGACTTAAATCGTCCTAAATTTTCCCAACTTATCGTCGCATTAATTTTAAACTAAATAACTACTAGATATTGACATCTAGTTCCGACACATAATTAAACTATTATTGCTACGAAAGCAGGTACACTTCTTTTTCTAATTTTCGAAAATTCAGAGAGTTCAATGGAAATGAGACAGACATATTTTAAGCCTCCTTCCCTCTATCTGACGAAAAAGTTAACGAAAAAGTTGGAGCCATTTTTGAGAAAATGATTGTATAAAACTTGCTTCTTTTACGCGAAATTGTTCGAAAACTACTATGATTAGCGAAATATTGTACATTCCGATATTTCAAGATGTATTCAACTACAGATTTTATATATAATTGTCAGCTTACCCGTCACCTTGTTGGAGGCACTCACGTACAAGGAGCGATAATGGCGCTCGTGAAAACTGTTCAAAGGATTCGTTGTCTCGGTAGCTTAGGGGTTGCAGCAGCTGGGCGAAAACCAGAAAGCCCGGGATCGAGTCCCGGTCGAGGCGACCAATTCTTTGAACTAATTTAATTACATATTATATTTTTGAAAAATCTATGTTCATTATTGTAAAAGTAGGAAGACGCAGAATAATTTCGAACGGACGGACGGGCGGGCACACTTTTGCCGTCAATCTATTTTTTGGCATCTAGAACCAACGAAAAATAGATTCTGGCTAAACAACGTGTGAGAGGAAGTAATTAACTACATATAGGAACAAGATTCATCCATTTTTTTCGTTCCCAGGACCCGTCAATAAAGAGTTTTTCTGTTGAAAATTTTCAGGTTTGCGGCGCAAGATTACTCTTGCTCTTCTTAGGAAGTAGGGCGAAAAACAAAGTAAAAAACTGTTATAACGACCTATTTTATTGTGTTATATATAGAATTCATTTTTATTGCAACCTGACATATTTATTACATTACTGCATATTTTTTCTTGGTGTATGTTCTCTTTCTTAAAATGATTTTTCTCGTCCAGCTTTGTTTTTTCCTGAATAGACATTTGATGTGTTCGACAGTTAGTTTCCGTTGTATTTTAAACTGCGAGTCGTAATAAAAAAGTGAATGTTCGTATACGGTTGATTTTTTTTTGTTTTATTGCCTCGTACCACGAAAACGTTATGGACACTAAAACAGGATTATTGTATTACTTTTCAACTATTATTGAAACTTCACAAGTTAAATTCCTACTAACATGGATTTTATCGGGACGACTTATTTCTTGTACGTTTGGCTTTCTCGTTTTCCGCTCGAACTCAACAGTGTGATTTTGCATCATAGACTCTTTGTTTTATTCCAGCAGTCTTTACATTAAAACGACGGTTTTCTGCTGAAAATACGGTTTTAAATGTTACCAATACAAATGAAATCATTTCAGTTCACCAGTAAAATAATGAATATATCTGCAAAGAAATATTTTTATCCGTCGCTTTGCTGCAAATCATTTCAATACATTTCTTCAACTTCCATTGTATAATTCTGTCGTTTGATGGCTACAACCCGTTGCATAATGATACTCATTACAATACAGATTTCATTGCGATGCATGTTCTTGACCAATTACAGAGAAGTTTACAAATCAAGTATTGACACTTAATTAATCATCAAGAATAGTTCTAGTAAATGTTTTCTTCTATTGTGTGCATTTAATATTATATTATGCTTGTCAGTTTTTATTCTTTTTATTACTAGTAATTTTTATGTTGAATAAAATTTAAAATAAGTGGAATCGTAATTTCATTTTGATCCTATTTGACTAGCACAGTGGTAGTTGTAGAGGGAACATTTGACTGACGTGAAGATTAGAAAGCAAGTCATTTTGTGTTATATGTTGCTGCCGTGTGGTTGCCCTTAAAAATCGGCCAATTCTTTAGTTTAAAATGTGTAGTGAATCAGAGGTGGAGGTGGCGCCTTTAGAAATAAGAGAAGAAGCGAAAACGATGACTTCGGAATTATTGCCGCAACTTTTCTACTCTCTCGCAAGCGGACTGGTAAACCAAATCCACCTGTGGCAGGAAGGTACCTGTCCGCTAGGTGGCCTTGACTGAATCCTGCATATCAACTGCCACAAACGAGTCAAGTAAAAGTTTAACTTATAAAAGTTACAATGTCGTAGAAGAAGTACCGCAGGAACCTCGATGTAATGGGTATTAATACACTCGAGTGAAGTGTACGATACTCGCTCGTTCCTTGCTCGTATCGTAATATCATACCCGTGTATTAATAACCCATCATTACATCATTGTTTCATAATGTACTATTATCGCTTTCAGCATTGTTTCTGTGATGTAAGAATTGAGATAGCTGTCGGAATGTCAGGAGCTGTGTACTTGTTGCCTTCTCATGTTTCTAGCATTTTTTGACTACCTTAGACAGTCGGATTTAGTTCAATTTATATTGTTAACCTGCAGAGATGATGCAAAGTTTCTTGTATTTTTGCGTAATAAAAATCTTGTGTTAAATAAAATGTTCCAAATTCATACCTGGAAGGTATATTAAAAAATTTCCTATCGAAATAGTATTAAACTTCTTCTTCGGATAAATTGCGACACATCAGAGAATTTAATGATATAGCTTAGTCTCGACTCGTTTCTCGGACGGATTACACGGACTATTTACTTATTTACCTCAGTAAATCAATTTGCATTTCCGATAGGTCTGATGTTGAAGGACACTACTTAATATCTGGGAGCTATTGCTATCTAGTATCTCCAGTAATGTTTCACTAATCGTGGGTGAGACGCCTTAACGCTCCACAGCCACGCAACCGTCGTCCCCATCCCAGAAAAACAATTAGAAAAATATTTTGATCAATAGAGACCACGATAAAAAAAAGAAACGCTGAAAAAAGCCCCAGAATAAAATATATGTGAGTGCATGTGTGTGTGTGTGTGTGTGTGTGTGTTTGTTGGTGCGTAAATGTCCACTTCCATGAAGTCTTGGAGGAAAAAAAGAGAACGAACACTAGGGGAACTGCGATGTTTACTGGGTGATTCGTGTTCGAAGAGAATATTTTTTTGAGTAGATGTGCAAGTGGGTGAATAGGCTTGCTGGTATTGAGTGTGTGTGTGTGTGTGTATATATATACTTATATATAATACCTAGAGCGTGTGCCGACTCAGCGCCTCGGTCTGAAGGGTCGCGGATTCGAGTCCCACCGTGGGCATGGTTGCTTCCCACTTATCTTTAAGAATGAATTGGAAAGGAAGGCCTTGTGAGTCTGCTCGCTGCAGACCGAGGAACCCGCAAGTGTATGTCTAATGTAAAGTTTAAAATGTGTCCCTATTAGAGACGTACTGGATACCCGGCGCGGATTGTCGAAATCGACGTATCTTGAAGCTGAAAAAAGCCCCAGAATAAAATATATGTGAGTGCATGTGTGTGTGTGTGTTTGTTGGTGCGTAAATGTCTGTGAGCATGTCTGACTGTGCGTGCGACAGAGAGAACGAGTGCATGTCTTGAGTAGGTGGGTGGACGCACGAGGGAGGTCGGACGGGTCGCAGCAAAAGGTCGTGTCATCCTCCCACCGGCCGCGGCGGCGCTTTAGCTGTTATCTCTGCAGATCACCGTCGCTTACCGGAAGGTTCTAGGGTTTGACTCCCGACCATGGCGAATTTTCGACACTAACTACACAGCTGGATCTAAAGAATCCACTGTGGGAACACAAATCCTACCTACTTCAAGGTCAGTTCTGATAAGTGATTGCGTAGGCTTCTGCGGGCGGAGTTTGTATTATCTAGGCTATTCGGGACGAGTCGCAGATAGTACGCTCGGAGAAAAACCCCAAAATGTTGGCCGAAACGTCAGCCACCATGAACAGAGACGCGGCTCGTCCCGGATAGTCTAGATAATATTAGCTCCGATAAGTACATTTTCCTGGTTTCTCCGGTCTATATCTGACGAATGTCTGTGCAGTCTTAACTAATCTAACTATCTTAACTAACGGGCCACGGTGCGCCCGCGATCTTTCCTTCTTCATCCTTGTCCCCCTCACCTTACTCATTCACTTCCTCTTAAATGTGCTAGACTATCACAGCTGTCGGGATATCATTCGGTGGTTTAGAGCATGTCCCGGCTCAATGTGCCGCTGGAGGAAATACCTGGAGGGGGAGACCACTGGTGCCAGGTCTCACGATCTAGTGGGTGAGGAGCACCGCCACATCTCAGGATGAACACTTCAGGAACTAATGGCAATAGTAGTTTACCCGCTCGTAAACAAACACTCAATCATTCTCATCGTCCTACTCCTCATGCCCGTCGCCATAGCGGTTGCCAGAAGCGGTGGCGATGGCGGCGGCTTGCAGGCTTCGGAAACAACACCAGCGTGTATCTAGAGCGCGCGCCGGAGTGGAAAGGGCCGTCGGGGCGGGGAGGGGGTGGCTGGGAGGGGGGACGAGGGACGAAACTGGAGGGCGGGCACGGCGGCGGGGATACGGACCCGCAGCGGCTGCCCGCGATCGATAACGCGTCGCCCGAACTCAGGGGCCCCGGCTCGACACCCCGCGGCTCCTGCGGCCCGCGTGGCCCACGCGCCCCGCGGCGCGAGCGAGCGTGCGTGCGTGCGTGCGTATGTGCGTGCGCTGGTCGCTGGGAACGAAGCGCGCTCCATTGCAAAGCTTAATAGACGCTGCTGGGCGCACGTCGCCCCGAGGCAGGCGCGCGCTTCGATTGGATAAGCCGCTGCGATCCCTCGATCCGTCGTTGAGGGCGGCAGTTCCCACGCATTACGCTGAGATACACTGCGGAGACGTGATAAGCACCCAGGGGTGTAGAACGCTTAATAAATTTAACACGTTCCCTGTCCCTATGAGAACACGAAAATATCTCCCCACGTCCAAACCTTCCCGACTGTAAGGGAATTTTACTGTAATATTCTCGAAAAGAAAAAAATATTTTTCCGCACGTTTTAGTTGGTTGGTTAGTGATTCCGGGCCCGTAAACAGCTTAGGTTATAAGTGTAGAGCATGTTTTTCCCTCGGGAAATGGCGGTGATCTTCCCCCGCTGGATGGCCAGATCCGGCGCCAACCTATTGTCGAATAGCGGAGTTTTCACCTAACCAGAACTCTTCCACCAGCGGGCCACCGTCCCAGCCGGAACAGGCTCTAAGCTCCAGACTGGTCTCCCGGAATATGTGGGAGTTTGGTGTATGTTAGTGTAAGTGTGTGTTTAAGGGGAGGGAATAGGACAAGGAAGAGGAAGGAAAGATCGTGCGCAGTCCGTGGCCTGTTTGTTAGGGTACTGCTCCGGCATTCGCCATGTTGATCGGAGAAACCACGGAAATCTACCGATCAGAGCAGCCAGCCGCTAGAATTCTCCTCCAGACAGCGATTGAATTCGACCTAGCTGAAAAACTACTGTCGAAAATCCTGTCGCCGTCAGGACTCGAATCTAGGACCTCCCGGACAGAGGGGCTGCAGTGACATTACTTGATGACCTGAGCTACCGCTTCCGGTCCGCACGCCTTGGTGTATTTTTAAATTCTATGACCGTCCTATCAAGTCCACGCCAAAATCTGTGCAATTACAGGGAGTTCAATGGAAAAGTTTGCCATAAAAATTGTGAGCGTCTGTGGCCCACAAGTGGTTTACGGACGTAGTTCAAGTTTTATGTCTTGCGAACCACATATGGATCACAGGAGTGTGAACGTGTTAATCCAGGGCGGTTTGTTATACCAAGGAATGTTCTTCACCAACATGTTTTGGGTGTTGTGATTAACAAAACTCTTTTGCTCACGAACGTTGCGGTAAGTACAATACAGTGAAGTGAAGTTCAGAGATATTTTAATTGAGAACAGATGGCAAAGACAGCACATCTAAGGGTTATGCATCACTGTGTTCTGTACCTCCGGAGAAAGAAATTTATATGTTATTATGCGCAACAACCACAAAGGGCAAGTTTTCAATTTGGTGAATAGCGGACAGAAAAATGACAGCACCTTTTCTGCACCAGTCGAAGCGAGATCTGTTGGCGCAGCGCGCAAGAGAGACACGCCATGCAGCGATGCACGGCGGGAAGCCTAGCGTAGACCAGGCACACTACTTTTCTTGAACGATGGATTGAAGAAATGCGGGTGGAGTGGGGGTATTCGTTACAAAGTCGGCCACAAGATTATTTACAGTTGTGTCAACGTCAAACCTGCTACGTGTGCGGCCAGTTCATCGCTGTGGGTAGGCAACAGCAGAGACACTAGATAGGAGTTTTAGGTGCCTCCCTTGAAGCATCTGGACCTGCCTCAGCCATTTCTTTAGATAATGGTAATGAAGCTGTTTCTCGAACTCTTTACGCTATATATAACTATATATTCGATCAGCGCGTGCTGGCGCATCTTGGCGCACGCTAAAAGCGATTAATTATTATTATTATTATTATTATTATTATTATTATTATTATTATTATTATTGTTGTTGTTGTTGTTGTTGTTGTTGTTGTTGTTGTTGTTATTATTATTATTATTGTTATAACCATTATTATTTATGTTATTTTAAGTATATTGTTCGATCAACAAGTTCAAGCAGATTGCACAATATTGTTAAACAAAACGATTATTATTCTCCGGTATTTGGAGAAAAGACGAGTCTACTTGTTGATGTGGCTGTGCCGTGCGATCAAAACATCCTAGCCAAGGAGCTAAATAATAATAATAATAATAATAATAATAATAATAATAATAATAATAATAATAATCAGCCATCATCGTCAGCATTATCAAAGGGATGGGTCCGCTGGCAAAAAATGTCACAGATTTAGGGGCCGATATTTTACTTCTTCCTCTAATGAGTTAAACGGGATTGATTTTTTGATAACCTTTCCTGTAATTCAAAATACTGCGTAATAATTTGTAAATAAATCAGGAAAACACACGGCATTCTGGCATTGCGATCTAACTACTCTATCTTCCTTACAAAAATATGTCATAGTTTAAATATATTTTCACACTAATCGAACCATATTTTCCGGGGAATTTTGAGTCTGAGAGGAGACCCAAAATTTAAAAAAAAATTTCAGTCGTATTGTATTTTACTAAAAATGTGAACGATTTTCGCAACGACGGCCTGACCATAGTGTGTAGATTTTCAAAAAATACAAAGAATTTAATAAATTATCAATTAATTTTTCAAACTTATGACTCGGTACGCCTTTAGCAAAACTCTTCAGATCTATTTCACTGTTATGAGAAATGCTGGTAATAATTTTACGGCTGGATTTACCTACAAGCAAAACAAGTATTTGCTTGGGGGCCCTCATCCATGAGGAGTTACGCGCTTCCAAAAAATATGCATAACATATTTTGGGGTGTGTAAAATAATTGTCACTCAAATAGTTTTTTGTACTTAAAATGTATTTAAAATTTCAGTTATTGTTTAAAATATTTGATAGTGTTAAAATAGTCTAATAATTACTATAAGTTATTTAGTTATTTGCAACTGAATTTGTAACCTGCAAATGTTCCGTGCTCAAAATGACAGTGAAGGGATATATTACAAAAATAAAAAAAATGTAAAATATTATTTCAAAATGTATTTAATATATTAATATAATATACGTAAATCTGTACATAAAATTATTATTTTTCATTTGTATTTGTACAGAAAGTACTTTCATTAAGGTAAATGTTATTGTAATAAAGATGGAGCTTTATTTACGGGGAGGGGCAACACAATTTTCTACCTCGGGTCCTCGCAACACTTCAATCCGGCTCTGAATAATTTCCATTGGTAAGATGAAACTTTCTGTCCGAGAAATGTGTTTAAAACCCGTACTCCTTGTAGAAATGAATGTACAACCCTCCAATCCGTTAGTGTGGCAACGCGTGTAATTGGTTTTCCAATGTATTTGCATATTGCTTTAACGATGCATAATGTGTTAGTTCGACGAATGTTTTTTTCTAGTATATAATGACTCAGCTATTATCCTTGTTTTGCTCGTTAGAATGTCAGAACTAATTATCCTTCCTTTCCCGAGAAATGCAAAATTACCAGCATTCTATCTTACATAGACCATTAATAGCTTAAAGAGGTAAATGTACCCGATGAAATTCTGTAGTTTATGTCTACCAAAACGATCTTTCATTTAATCAGTGAACATGCATAACCTTATGTGGTTTGAGAAATGTGTTCACAATACTTGTGAACTTCATTCTCTTTAAACAGGAATAGCTGATGAGAAAAATAAATGATTGGCCTGTACCACAAAGGAGGGACAATTTTGTACCAGGTCATCTGGGGTGAGCAACTTGTCAATATGTTAACGATTTCGAACATGTCTGTTTTCCAACTTTTCCTTTAGCTTAACAAGATCTCACAAAGTATCCGTGTTCGAACAAGTGTTCTGAGTTGTATAATATTATGCGAAATGGCATTAAGAAAACAAACTCTTTAAGGACATTCATAAAGAGAGTGTGATCTTTCTTACTAGATGATATTTTCGAATGCAATCGATTTGGATGATTCACTGTTTGAGGGCATGTCAACTGCTGTGGTCATTAGTCCAGTTAGTGCAGAGAATGTTTTATCGCGGAAGGTGACGGTTCCTCGTCTCAGGATGGTGAGATCCGGTGCCGACGTAGAAGTCGGATTGCGTGGTCGGATGACAATCAGAGCTGCCGGCTGCTACAATTCGCCTCCAGACAGCGGCTGAATTTGACCTAGTTCTCTAGGTAGAATCGAAAATCCGCCACCGTCGGTATTCGAACCTAGGATCTCCTGGTTCGAACATTCCCAGTCTCTGTACAGACAGTGACATTCTGGTTCAGAGCTAGAGTCACCCGGCAATGAAGTTTGTAAATGCAGTATATCGAGAAAAACGCCTGTATCAAACGTACGGACCACTATTCTATATTCCCATTGGTCACAATGCTCTCTATATTTGTTAATCTAAAAAGATCTCCAATTCTCTGGGCATTTCTTAACTCCACTCCTTGAATAGTATTTTCTCAGTGGTACAGAATAATTTTTGAAGGGAGACCAGAAATATTAAAATTAATGTTCACATGTTGCAAGAAAAATGTATAAAATATTTTTACTCGACTTGCTTAATTTTCAATGTTACATATGCATTTATTGTTGTTTTTTCACCAAAAGTTCCTAATCTCCATTAAGTTTTTAGCCTTGTTTCCCGTTGATTCACAGGTTGAGAGTTTAGATATTCCAAAGTTCTTTATTTTAAGTTCATTCTAGTTCACTTCTAGTTCTATGTTGTCAACGGCGTTGACAGCTCATGGAAAACGGGGTATATCCCTTTTGTGTACCCATGAATTCAAGTGGAATGAAATGCAGGAAATGCAGAACTGTGCACGCGCCGCGGTAGCCGCCCTCACTACGTTCTCCCGTACCCACTCCCGCCCTCACTACGCTCTCCAGTCCCCACTCACGCACTCACTATGCCCTCCTGTCCCCACTCCCGCCCTCATTACCCTCTCCCGTCCTCAATACGCTCTCCCGTCCCCACTCACGCCCTCACTACGCTCTCCCGTCCCCACTCACGCCCTCACTACGCTCTCCCGTCCTCGCTCCCGCACTCACTACGCTCTCCCATCCCCACTCCCGCCATCCGTACCGCACCGCACCGCAGCACACTGCATCGCGTAGACGAGCGTGCGGGGCGACGCGGGAAGCCTGCTGTATAATTGCCCGGAAACGGGAGAAAGAAAGGAAACGAGAAGCAGACTACTTACTTCCTTGCTTACTCCGTTTGCTCTCGAGTTTCAACGCAGTTGTATGCAGGCTTTTTTCCCCATTCCTGTTCCTGTAGCTACGGATAACAATTTTCTGTAACGAATGCGCAGGCACGTCACTTCATTACTGAATCGTCTATAATGTTGTATATTGATGAATAATTCGAAGTAAAATATTTGATTTGTTTGGGCTTTAATATACAATGAACATGTGGTGTAATTAATTACTATTTCGATTTGATGGATGAATAGATGATATCAACCACAATAATATGTATGTGGTTCATTATTTCTATTCATTCATCTTCTGTATAAATTACTATAAGATTTGGTCTGATACCACTTAGATCTTATTTTGATATTGAATAAGGAATTCTCGAAAAAGAGTTTAAGTACGTTTTTATGAATAGCAGAACATGAAAGCAAGATCAGATGGTATCACATAGCCTTCTCATTAGTCAGTGCCGAGTGAATGTGCCTTAATGGAAAAAGGAAGGAAAGAAAGGTCGTGTTTGAGTAGTTTGATGGGGAAATCAACATTCAAGAACACCTAAAATCACAAGAACTTTCATGTCATGCGCACTGTGCTGTTTGTAACCATCTCCAGGCTTTTGTGATCATAGAAGAGCCTGCGATATGGCGATCAATATCGAGCGTCTCAGGACGAAAGAGGGCTAAAGAATCACGTGTCTGGATTACGACTAATCCTCTTAGAAGTACCAACTGCTAATATAAATTATCTTTGTACGTCTACACCTTACATCATCATTACAATTTCTTCTTATTCACACTGCTCTTGCTTTATCCCTCCTTATAATCTTCACAAGTTTTGCCCTGGTATCTGCGTTCTCGCAGTTTTGGCAAGGTCTATTGGAGATCCTTGTGGCCCTATCGTTTAGGTGTGCGGATACGCTTGTCTCCCATTTCCATGCGTAGATATGGTGATCGTTGATCGAGAAGAGCCAAACTCTTGAATTCTCATTTATGTAGCATGGATTTCGTCATTGCTTCTAAGCGGAAGTCGAAATTCCGGCTCGTCACATCTCAAACCCAAGACCTCCCGGTTACCGAAACCTCAGTTGAGAAGTCGCAACTAATTTACCAACAAAAATTAAAATATTTGCGTAAAAAAGGAAAACGCAAGGAACAGATTGGCAAACAAAATAGTGGGTTGTTTTGTTTCATTAAATTTTGTTGAGTTTCAAAAAATAATTTTAGAAGGAAGGTGCTTTGAAAAAAAAGGAATAGTTGTCGTGGTAGTAAGCGGGCGTTGCTAATATTGAATGCAAAGACAACATATTACAGATCCCTAAGATATGATGTAGTACTAATTAATGCATTGGTAGAAGACTAACATCAAGATCTTGGTGAGGATGTAAATTATTGTAGAGGGAATTGCAAGAGGGAATGATTCTCATAAAATTATTAAATTGGAATTCTCGAAAAAGAAGAACAATAATATTACTGAAATTGAGCTGTAATCACAAGAGTTTTAATCAAGGAAGAAGCGAAAAGCATGTCGATATGTCTTAGGATCCGTTTCGGAATCTCACGTATCGAGCTAATCCGCTCTCACATTATTGCTTCTTTAAAGCAAACCGGTCTCTTTATATCTCAGCAGATATCAGCTCCATTCGCCCAGAGGCAAATTGATATTGGCTTCACTAGAGGAAAAGCTTTACCAAGACGAGAATAACCTTGCGTCAGCGAAATTGTCTTTCCCGGAATGCTTCCTGTTACCATCATATTATGTTTACGCACACGAGTTTTTTCCAACATCTTATTGGGCTCTTTCTTGTTTCTGGGTAATTGAAAATTTAGCCGTAGCTTTTCCACTCAAACTCTCCACTCGTAAGTGCGGAGTTCTGCATTGGACGTTCTTGAGCCGTACAGTAGACCGTAAACTAATGCGAATATATTAGAATGACACTTGACCCTTGTATGAGACTACTTTTGGACACACGAATCCATTGGTGCGAAATCGTGTGTGGCGACGCGAAATGGTTCCTTACAAACTCCTTTTAGAATACACTTCTCCCTATAACGTCAAACAGTTTTAACTGGTTTGAAGTTAAATAAATAAGTAAATAAGTGAGTGAATGAATTAATGAAGTGAGTGAGTGATGAATTAATGAATGAGTGAGTGATGAATGAATGATGAATGAGTGAGTGATGAATAAATGAATGATTTCGTACGTTTTCATCACTCCACACCCAACAGTTTCGCGCGATTTCCACCAATCGCTTGGCGACGAAGTTGTATGAATTGCGGGTTCCGCGTATCTCCCCTTCCGAGAACAGCATAACGGGTGTTCGGTTGACGCACGTATTCCACGGGCTTTAGATGTGGCCGGAGAGCTGAGCAGTTCGCTTAAAAATACGGTTTGTTGATGTAGTAGTAGAAAAGGGTCGTATGTCACATGGGTCACACGCTTCTTTGAGGAAGCTCCTGAGGAAAGAAAACTAGCATTGTGGATTCATGTGGAAGCTTCCGCGGACTGTTTGATTCCCTAGATTAGTACAATGACGTTATCAGGTTGAATAGGCATTTTGTATTTCTTAGAAATTCAGTGAGGCAAAAAAGGGCGCAAATGATCATGCTCGTTTGCATAGCGTACATTCAAAGAATACAAACAACATTTACAGTCATTTGAAGTAATTAGAGTTTGCATTTCCCGGCAATCACATTAACTCAAATGAATAACTATTTATCTGCAATATAAATCTTATATTTAATTAATTTTACGGTACGTCTATGTTGCTGATAGTGGTTCACCAACAGTGACAGCATTTCGGTACTCTATTGCGACCGACAAAATTCCAAAAAAACAAATCAAAAACATCACATCTGCTTCTAAAACTACAACAACAACAAATACAACAAACACGCGTACGTCCATTGATTTTTCTAACCTCCCGTCTCATGGTACTTGACGTGAACGTTTCGGAGGCACTTTAACTTGTCTCTTGTAGCGAGGTGGTCAATTGCGTGGAGCGGAGTGTTCCATTTTCTCACATCGACCGAGATGGCGCAGGGCATCAACAGATGACACTGTAGTGCCGCTGACCGCGAGGTCCTAGGATTTGAGCCTCGACGGTCGCAGGATTTTCGACACTACCTGGGGAGCTAGCTCGAATTCGGTCGCTCTTTGGAGAATTTTAGCGGCGATCTGTATTTTTCCATGATTTCTCCGCTCAGTACCGGGTGAACGCCAGGGCAATACCCTAATAAACGAGCCACAGACGCGCGGGATCTATCCTTCCTCTCCCTTGTCCTATCCATACTCCCTTACTTACATACACACCTCCGTGTTCTGTACTACCTCACACTAGACTAGCCGGGACTAGCCTAGATCTTGTCCCGGCTGGAGCGGTGTTCCAGTGGTGGGAGATACCTGGATGGGAAAACCCGCAAGCCCGCCATGTAGGTCGGTGCCCGAACACATTCTCCAATGAGGAAGAACACCGTTACCTCCCATGATAAGGAAACGTGAACTACATTTACTTGACTAATTGACATAGCAGTTGACGTACCCGGAAACATGAAATAATCAATCAATCCATTATCCCACCTGTACCACCAAGTCTCACTGACGGCCACTACCTTCACATCGCCGATTGAATGGTTGTTAGTGATTAAGGGACCGTCAACTACCGAGGGCATTAGTCCCGTAAGTGTAGTGCATGTTTTCCATCGGGAGGTGGCGATGATCTGCCCTCGCTGGATTGCGAAACCTACCGTCGACAATTAGGGTTTTCCTTAACTAGGTATATTCCACCAGCAAGGCACCACCCCTGTCGGGACAAGCTCGAGGCTCCCGACGGTCTCCCGGCATGGTTGCTAGTGTAGTGCATGTTAGTGTAAGGGTGTATGTAGGGGGTGAGGATAGGACAAGGAAGAGGAAGAAAAGGGCGCGCGTGGTCCGTGACCCGTTTGTTAGGGTACTGCTCCGGCATTCGCGTGGTGTTGATCGGAGGAACCACGGAAAAGTACCGATCAGAGCAGCCGGCCGCTAGAATTGTCCTCCAGACAGCGACAGAATTCGACCTAGCTGACAAGCTAGTGTCGAAAATCCTGCCGCCGTCGGGACTCGAACGTAGGACCTCCCGGTCAGAGGCACCGCAGTGGCATCAGTAAACGCAATGAGCCACCCCTGCCGGTTTCACATCGCCGATGTGGCGGTTGGGGCGCCCTCGTGATCTCGTGTCGAACAGTGGACCAAGGTCGTGACGTTGCGTTGGTGCGCGATCGATGGCCAGCGCGGCTCAGAGGTCGCTTTGCGGCGCGTGCACCGCTGCCCCCGCCCGACTCGGCGCGGAAGACTGCACCGGATCAAGGTTACTTCTGAAGCTCGGACACCAGCTGCTTGTTCTAAAAGCGCATATTTGTTTATTTGCTTTCGGAATGTACAATACAAACATCTTTGTACAAAACACTCTACATTTGATACAATTGCTTAAATCTAGTTGAAAAAGAATTAGGCCTCTGGGATGGCTCATGGGCTGCGTACGAGCTTCCCGTGCTGTGGCCCCGCGTTCGATTCCCGGTCGAGGCAAAATAAGGTAGTAGCTTTCCTTTAAAATCGTCCCAGTTTCTGTAGCTCTGTGACGAAGAAAAGTTCAAGCAGGCAGATCTTACTAGTTACGGTGAAGAGAATACGTCATACGCCTCTTGTCGCTCTTACCCGCAAGCATGGGAATTTAACTAGACCCAGGCAAGAGGGATACGAGTAGCTGGCCGGCGAAGTCGGACTACCGACCCAATAACGCCAAATACATTCATGAATGTGGACAAAAGTTTTGATTCATCCTTTGTTATGAATGTCCTTTGAACGTAGACCTCAATACCTCCGGCAATAACAGCAAAACTGGAGAAATTGTGTTAATATATATCATTTAAGAAATGAAACGGACATAGTTCCCTTTAACAAAACTATCCTGTGAAAAACTTCGAATATAACTTTCTGTAGTGAAAGTTTCAAGAATAAAGAAGAACAACCAGCTTTCAAAACTCTCACTTTACCTGTGAGAGTTTAAAACTCTCACTTTCGGCTTCAGATGCACGCGTATTGATAACTGCTGAAGTGGCTTCCGTTTGTGAAAAATTGAAATATTTTCAAACAATTTGAGTTTCTCTGTACTCAGAATCAATAAGATATGAGTTACAAACGTTTGTCCCATAATATTTATCTTGTTCTGCCTAACCCAATTATCAATTGAATCATTCTCATACCAAAACAGGGCTCCATTTGGTTCATGAGCAGTTACAGAGCACGGAAAGGGATCGTAACAGTGCAATCAAACATTCTACAAAGTAATCATCTAAAGCTCACTCTTCAGAAACAAAAAGTGTAAAAATTAAGTTTCATATTTTTCATTGGTTTTGGCAGAAAATACTGATAGGCCACAGACAATGTCCATTAAGGACGAATGAAGTCAACTGCAATAGATCACTCAGCACAATCCATTTAAAATGAAACACATCTCATCGTATACCCTTGTTACCTCACTGTTTCTCGAGAAAAGTATACTATGAAACGAATTAATTATCTCTATAAAATTGGACAAAAAGGAACATGAAAGCTTTGTTTTCATAACATTTTCAAAAATTATTTCTTGTCGTTCGACAAATGTGTCTTTTGGAGAGGTTAATTTTATGTTTCATATGATAGGCGTAAGGAATACGTACAATAACAATGATAAAACTTTCAAAATTCTTATCTGATTTCTTTGGTGCTGTTATAGTGTTTCGGATGTGGGTTTATCGTATGAAATACAACATTACAAATATATAAATATGCAGTTTTATGCAGTAAATAACAGTTATATAAAACGTCTACATTTGGAGAAGTAGCCATCCATGAGCAGTGAGTTTGGGTTACTAATCAAGGTAAGCAGGTTTATTGTTTAGAAATTAAAGTAACTTACGTGAGCAATAGAGGTTACCGTTTAAATGTAAATAATAGATCCTATGTATTACGGTGTTTTAATCTACATTTTTAATGTGTGGAAAAACGTTATTTCGCCCCCACATTGTAGATAGCGCCTCGGGGAGAATTCTGTAACTTTCGGTAGAAATGATGGTCTATTGGTGTAACGTGAACCGTAATTTAGTTCCTTGTGAATGTGCGTGCTGATATACTTTATTATTCGCCACATCCGACTTAGGGTCTCAATATGTTACAGTGTAAAATAAATTGGATTAATATCTTCAGGGGCTCTAAATATAACCCAATTATGCGCCTGGTAATAATATTGAAATATTGAACATACGCAATAAAGATTAAATGAAAATTTTACAATAATCCAAAAATAATTAATACGAAAATATTCTGTAACATACAATTTAATAATAAAATGTAATATATTGTGAACTAATAGAAAACTTAGTTTCAAAACATCTTGAGCGGGTCCCTAGCCTCAGAGAGCTCTAAGCACGTATATGGTAAGCTAATGCATTAATCCACCCTTGAATATACTGGAAGCATCCATACACTGACGTTGATACTCCTCCTCTCACGTAATTCTGGGCTTGGACCTCCATAAGCCGGAGGCCGCATCTGCGCGGGCGGTCCAATAGCACAGCGATACAGATATCTCCCGGCGCGGCGCGGCGGGACGCGAGGCGACGCGCCGGCGGCAGAGGCGGCGGCGCAGCACGAGCGCCGAGGGAGCGCGATCGTATCGCGGCGTGTGCACCCGAGCGGCGGCGAGCGTTGGGCGCCAGGCGGCGCGGAGGTCGCGTCGCCGCCGCCGCGGGTGCATCAGCGGGCGCTCCGGCGGCGTGGACGCCGACGGCCGGCGGCACGGAGACCTCGGTGCGCTCTTCGACGCCGGTCGGCGCTGCCGCCGCCTCCACCGCCGCCGCCGAACAAAAGCCCCTGGGTGCGGCGCCCTCGCTTGACCTGCGGCGACCTCGGCGGGTCCCGAGAGCGCGAGCGCCCCGGGCCTGTGCCTGGCCGCCGTGCTTATCGACCGCCGCCGGGTCCCCGCCCGCCCCCTCGCTGCTGCTCTCCGGCGCTTCCTGCCCCCCTCGGCTGCCGCCCCCGCCGGCCTCGGCGCCGCCTGCGCCGTGCCGCCGCCCTCGGCGGTGGAGGCGGCGGCGGCGGCGGCAGCGGCTCCGCGCCGTAATCCTCGTCCGCCTTCGGGCGGGGTGTTTGTGGAAGAGCTCGGGAGCACCTGAGGTGCTCGTAGCGTTTTGTAGCTCTGCCGCCGCGGCTGCCGCCACCGCCGCCGGCTCTGCCCCCGCCGGCACCACCGCTGCCTCGGCTGCCGCCTCCGCCGAGTTCTTTGCCGGGGTGGGTGGCGGGGCGTCGTGGGAGAGAGGCGAGGCCGGCGGGGCCGTTTGGCGTGGGCGTGAGGGGGTGTGGGGGTGGGCGTCTTAGGGCGGGGAGGGGTGGAGTCTCGCCTGGTTGCTCGCGTCGCCCCCCCACCCCACCCGCGCGCACACTCTTGCCCTCGTCCGTCGCTAACGAAGCGGAGGGTAGCCGGGCAGCGCGATAGGCTAACCTGCAGCCGCGTTGCTCGCTCGCTTCACCACGTGCACGTGCGAAAGGCCGGACCGGTGCGCCGCCGATAAGGCGGGCAACGCCGCTCCGCACCTGTGTGTCAGCCGGACTGCAATGTGTGTGCTGAGCTAAGGAGACCTCGGGTTTCTCATGTATGACGCGTGCGGCTTCGAGGAAGTGATGGATCAGCGATGAAGGAGAAGAGATTAAAAGTTCTGAATTCGGCACGAAGGAGCAATGTCATCAAGAAGTAGAAGGAAGGAATTGCTAGATAGATGAAATATAAATAGAACGAAGGAATGTGAGATCTGATTGAATTGGATCTAGTGATATTGGTTGGAATATGATGTGTGACGTGAACATGATAAAAAAGCCACACATGTTTTAGCAATTTACTAGACGTATTATCTTTACCATCATTCAGTTAACAAAGAATGATAAAGTTAATTCCTTGCGTGTTATTCAGGTGGAAGTAACGTGACCCCGGAATTAATTTAAATAAGAAATGTGCTGAAATGCAGCGAGAATTCTCTACCGAATATGATGTTAATCGCGTTCAAGAAAAATGAACGTAAATAATTAGGGAATACATATTTTCGTATTTAAGTTTTTGAAGTGCAACTGCAATGTCGCTTTACTATCACTTTCTTAAGTAACTCCATGATATGTTCTGTGGGGCAATTAATAAATTCGAGAACCCTCATTGCATACCTTGCAAGCAGTTAAACTCATTGATCTTAGAAATGTTTTCATGTTTTTTGTTGAAAAATTATGTTTGCATTTCGTTACGTTTTTCTAATTTTTCACATTAAAAATAAAGCCATAAGTTGAAAATCTATTAAAACAACAGGAAATATTGCAAGGTGTGATGTGCGAAAAAAACATGAGAGGTTGCAAACCGAAACGGACACTCGGGAAAATACTTCGAGAAGGACCTGGTCCTCCGAAAATAATACAACGTACCACAACGAACAAGTGTCGCCCGGTGGAAAAAGGGCAACTCCGCGACGATGAAAGGAGGACACGAGGGGGAGGCACGTGGGCGAGAGGACTCAGGAACGCGACAGGCCGCCGGTGTGAAGGCGTGGGCAGCGCCGAGCAAGGGAAGTGGAGGCGGCAGGGTCGGAAAGGGGAGCGGTTGGCCGGCGACGAACCGTCCGTGCAAATTACCGCGCAAACGACATTAGGTCGCTGCGACGCCAGCGGCCGCGCGATTGAGCGCTGTGCTGCGCTGCGCGTTGAGGCCGGAGGCGGCGCCGGACAGCAGGGGACGGGTGAGGACGGGAGGGGACGGGAAGGGCGACGAGGTCGCGGTGGGAGGGCGGTGGACGCCGGGAATAAGTGGGAGACTTCGAGGTCGTTTTTTGGTTGGTTGGTTGTTAGTGATGCAGGGTGCGTCAACTACTCAGGTCATTAGTCCCTTAAGTGTAGTGCATGCTTTTTCCTCGTGAGGTGGCGGTGATCTTCCCATGCTGGATGGCGCGGTCCGGTGCCGACCTACTGTCGGCTAGCGGGGTTTCCCCAACCAGTCATCTCCCACAACCGGGGGGGCACCGCCTCAGCCGGGACAAGCTCTAAGCTCCCGACGGGTCTCCCGGCATATGTGGTAGTGTAGTGCATGCTAGTGTGTGTATGTAAGGTGTGAGGAACAACGAGGAGGAAGGAGAGATTGCATGCGGTCCGTAGCCCGTTTGTTAGGGTACTGCGCCTGCATTCGCCTGGTGTTGATCGGAGTAACCTCGGAAAATTACCGATCGGAGCAGCCGGCCTCTAGAATTCTCCTCCAGACAGCGACTGAATTCAACCTAGCTGACAAGATAGTGTCGAAAATCTTGCCAAAGTCGGGACTCGAATCTAGGACCTCCCAGTCAGAGGAACTGCAGTGACCTGAGTTGATGCACTAAGCCGCCTCTCCCAGTCGAGGTCGTCGGAGGACGAAGGGAGCCTGCGTGGGACAGCGCAAGACGGCAGAGGATGGTGGGAGATGAGGTCGGTAGAGGTAGGAGGAAGCCGCTGGGGGATGTTGGGAAACGGCGGGGGAGGTAGTGGGACGGTGGGAACACCCAGGAACGGCGATAGGAGGTTAAGGGAACTACCAGGTCGTGAGAGTGTGAATGGGGTCTGTGGGGGACCGCGGGGGACGGATGGCTAGGCATGGTGGTAACGGGGCGTTGCGTGCGCGGCGGTGGAGGGGGTAGGCCGACGGGGACATCGAAGTGACAGGGAGGATGATGAGGGACGACATGGGGTGACGGGGACTGGCGGATGGACAAGGACAAGGGGGTGACGGGGCAGTGCGTGCGCGGCGGTGGAGAGCATGGGCCGACGGGGACACTGAAAAGCGACGGAGGATGAGGGACGACGTGGGGTGACGCGTGCTGGCGGCTGGACAAGGGGGTGACGGGGCGTTCCGTGCGCGGCAGGGGCGAGCGTGGGCCGACGGGGACACTGAAAAGCGACGGAGGATGAGGGACGACGTGGGGTGACGCGTACTGGCGGCTGGACAAGGGGGTGACGGGGCGTTCCGTGCGCGGCAGTGGCGAGCGTGGGCCGACGGGGACGCCGAAGAGCGACGGAGGATGATGAGGGACGACGTGGGGTGACGGGGACTGGCAGCTGGACAAGGGTTTGACGGGGTGTTGCTTTCGCAACGGGAACCGCGTGGTGCCGCCAGGAAAGGGAGGCAGGCAGTGCGGTCCACTAGGTGACTCACACTAGGTGATGATGCCAGGGATGTGTAAACTGAGGTTGCGCCCAACTCCCCTTACACACAGGTAGTTAGTGCTAGTTTCGCGCTAATTGCTTGCGTCCCTGGAGCAGTTGATTTTCACTTCCTGTCCTCCGCACGTTTCTTGTTGCCAACCGATGAACGGAAAAATATTTGGATTATTTAATTTCAACAAAATGACAAATAAATTGAAAATCTTGATTAGCAATGTACTGAATGGTGAGGAAGATGGTCAGAAAATATTTAAAATAGAACGTCATATTGCGGAAAATAAACCCTTGGAAAATTGTTAAACATTGTTTAAAAATTGTTTTGTTGCTATTCTATCTTCGTTGTAGACGATCTACCCTTGTAAGGAAACCTCTTATTTCTACAAATTCTGATTTCCATTAATGTGTATGTATACATTCAATATTCATGCTATTTTGCTTCCAATGTAAGAATTTGTGAATATTGTGTACGTCATTATCGTTTCCCTTGTAGTAAATTTACGACCATGCGAAAAGAATAATTTAGTTTGGAATTTTGGGTTTATATCAGATGTTGGAATGTAAGCGTTTAAGAGAGAGAAATCAATATTTTCTATGCTATTAATGGTACTGTCCATTTCTAGTCATTTCAGAGACATAGCGTTGTAAGGGATTTTACATTTTTTAAGAAAAGTCTAGAAAAAATGTGATTTAGTTCTCTAGTTTTATGATAATTTTAATAGTTATTTCAATATATAATCATTTGTCTAACAGTAAGAGGAATACTTTGCCAGATGACATTAAACGATTAAATTCGATAGAAAAATTTAAATCCCAAGTGAAATCGTTTCTGCTGCGTAACTGTTTCTATACAATTAGAGACTATACTGAGCATCACAAGAAAAGTAACATTAATTTTAACAATGATACATAATGCATTATTTACCATTTGGACTGTATAAATGTGTATAAACAACCTGTAACAAGTATTGTACTACAGCCTCCGGGTCAATGACCCCCATCTCAATCAGGTTTTTCGTCCAGTTTCCCTGATCCATTGAGCAAATGCTGAGATGACCCCTTGTTTTGCTTCTGGACATAAATGTAACTTCATTTTCTGTGCACGTCTTCTAGAATTCAGTGGGAAATACAATTATTCAAATTATCGTTTCCATGTTGTCGCGGCAGGAAGTATTATTCCGAAGGACAACATGGATTAGAGCCAAAATTTATTGCTTATTTATCCTTGAAATAGATTTTATTACATGGGAGGTTTTTTTCCTGTTTTCAAAATTTAAGTAGTATATGACTTAGTGTAGGGATCACAGAATTTTGAAAATGTGCACACAATTCACTTTTCCCCACAGCACGTCATACGCAGTTTCAACTGTTTTTTGACGTAAAATAAATAAATAAATAAATCTCAGGATTCGCATGATGGCAAGGTTCTCGAGACACTTGGTGACACAATGGGTAATCTTGTAAAAATGTGTTTCCGGATTAAATTTTGTCAGGTAGAGTCAAACTGTGTAATACAAATATTTGAAAGCGAGGAACAATGAAACTTCGAATAGATGTCGTTAGCTTTATTGACGTGTGCAATTATTCATTGCAAAAGGTAGCTAGTGGTTCAATAATTCTACAACAGGGTATAGTTTCTTGAATTATTGTTACAGTTACGTAGTTAATATTGCAACGTCTACCGTTCTAACTCTTCAGCTTTCAGGTACAAAACTCGTAACTAAATTAAGCGCGAGAGGTATGAAAAAATACTTCAGAGTTGATTCCTAAATGAAGTAAGTTGTCTCTCACCGCAATAATCGGGCTAAAATGTGTTTTTACAAATAGTACGAAAAAGTATGTCTTGTAGCATTATGGTAGCCCCATTAGTTTTTAAAATTGTAGATAGGGTATTCTTTTCATGAATATTATTTTAGCGTGATGAAACTATAATATTCACTCAATACGAAGTGTGCTGAAAGTTCAGTGAAAATTTTCATTATTAAAATAAACAATATTCTAATAAGATTAAGAAAGCGCGGTTAACACGTTACGGGATGAAATGGCATAATAGTCATTCTGAAAGTAAGATATCAACTAGTATTAATTCTCACCGAGTTCGTGTAAGGAAATTAAAAGTCCAATAACTCTATTGATTCAATAGCTGTTCAGCCGACAGGTCTACATCAGCTGTCTATTAGGCTCTATTTATTTCCCCTTTATTATTAACCCCTCTTTAATTTCTCTCTTTCTTTTACTTGTCTTCCTCTTCTCTCCCATTCACCGATTATCCTCCGCTTTCTCCTCATTTCTCCCTCATTCTCCGCCTTTCATTGACTTTCTATCTCTTTTTCTCTCTTTATATTATGCCTTTCAACTTTTTGCTCTTTCTGTCTCTTATTTTCCTTTCTCGATTTTTCTTCTTTCTCATTCTCTTTCTCTTTCTTTCTCTCTCTTTCTCACTCTTTCTCACTCTTTCTTTCTCTCTCTCTCTCTCTCTCTCTCTCTCTCTCTCTCTCTCTCTCTCTCTGCGTACGGGTGTGTGTGTCTGTGTGTCAGTTGATATGCCGTCGCTCTATTCCACCTGAGCACTTGCGAAACGCTGCGGGCCGCTTACGAGGTTTTCCGTTCATTCATTTCGGAAGCGCCCGACAGCCGATCCGTCTCTGTCCGTCCCCAGCACGCCGGCCGTATAATGTTGATGATGGAGATTAGAAATTGCCAACAATTCATTGTAATGGATACTTTAATCGAAACGCTGTTTAAGCGCATCTTTAAAGTGTGATCGACCAAGTGTCCGATCTGGAACTGCAAACAAATTCTTGTTGTAATCTCCTTTAACATCGATTTGCATTCTGAGTAATAAGTGTCTACAATCCTTCTCTTATCAACATGTTTAAGACGTTGGTCTACCTACCTCTCAACAGTTATTAATACGGTTTAAAATTAGTCATGTCTGGAGATAGAAATGCATTTACACGTTTGGAATTGTCATCAAAATATGGCATTTAATGTTGCTTTAGTGTCCCCAAAGTAGTATAATTATAAGGATATTCGTGGATATGAACTAGGCGCTTATCTAAAATGTCTGGACAGATTTGAGTTTACTGTTTGCTTGGCAACGGATGTAACGTCTATCCCGAACATCGAGGAGTGTTTATGGATTTAGCGACCTTTCGAATGAAAAATGTCAAAGCGACACGAAGATTTGCCCCGAATACTTTATAGTTACGACATAAAACGTGATGTTGTTGTCATAAAAAAAGAAAAAAAACACATCGATGTAAAAATTCCTATCACTATTGTTCATAAATTGGTTGAATATACTAAACGGAAAACTATTAGTCTATATTAGAGTCCCATTGCGCGCAAAAATTGAAAAGAAAATATCCAGCATTCGGCCATGTGAGAGGTTTTATGGTTTTGTTAAATACCTAAGCACCCAGGAAAGTCTAGCCGACGGTAGGTCGGCGCCGAATCTCGCCATCCAGCGAGGGAATATCACACCACCTCCCGATGAAAAAAGCATTACACTTACGGGACTAATGACCTCGGTAGTTGAACCCGGAATCCCTAACAACCAACCAACTCGGTGAAGATACTGTGGCGTCATGGAGAAAAACAGACATTTACAAGTATGTACAAGTTTATTTACATGTATGTACAATAACCAACTTCTGCTCCGAACCCACACACTTGTAAGTATTTCCCTGTGGATACCCCACATAGCTAGGGAGGCCCCGCCTCCTCTGACGCTACGCCCGCGCCGCTACCGTGACCTCGTCACCCGTGCACTAGGCACGACACGCTTCAGCCTGGGCGTAAAGTTTTGCGCATCGCGCGAGGTTTCCAGAATAAAACCCACCGTCTGAGCCCATCGGCTCGATTTTATACCAGAGTGCAGCCGTCACGTGACTGTTCTAGGTGTAGGAGGGAGGCTCGCGTCTACCACGTGACCTTCCCGGTCAAGCTGGCGTCCCCTTTGTCTAAATGTATCCCAAAGCCGGAGCGCCAGCTACTCATGCCCGCAGGTATGCAATACTTCCGCTCCTCCTCCCACCCACGGCCGCCACCGTGACGCTACAGTACAAACATCTCTACAGTTGTTTTCCTAAGAGCGCAATAATAGATAAAAACTATGCAGCCTCCGGTGATGTGAGAGGTTTCTATGGTTTTGTTAGGCATACAAAGCCCAGGAACTTGCCATACCAAGGAACTCGAGAAAATATAAAAGCATCCATTTGTATTAACAATTTTCAATGTGCGCAGAAATTGGAAAATAAAAATATGCAGCCTCTGTCGATGTGAGAGGCGTCTATGGTTTCGTTAGATACTTAGAACAAGGGAAAAATCAAAGAAACAATGAATACGTCCAAGTTTTCCCTGAAAAACGCAAATTGATTGTTTTATTCCACGTGTCAATCAATGCGTCATTGCTACGACATAGTTGACGGAATGCATCAGCAAGACTTCAAGGAGGAGGTCGCCCGCAATTAAATATTTTCTATTCACATGTTGCTTTTTGGAACATGAGATTTTTTTATACTCTTGGTCCGTACCGGGATGTTGTACTTACCTGTAATAATGAGAATGTACTGTGACATTGCATTATTCGGAAGGCCGTTTTTATTTAAAAAAATATTTATTTAAGTGCCATACGCGAGTATTTTATTTGTTGTTCCCGAGCAATGTGCATCCTTTTTTTTTTTTTTTTTTTGGAAAATGATTTTTTTGTTTTTGTTCATCTGCATTTTTACTGCTGCGGATCAGTAGTTTATCAATATATTTTTAATGCCAAAAAAAGGATAGCAATTTTATTACTACTACCTTCCTTCCTTACAGTGTGTTGAAAAAATCAAACCAAAGGCATTCCATTTTTTTATAAGAGCAGGCACACTTCTTTTCCTTAATTCTAGATATCCATCTCTCAATACTTACGTCAATGCTTTTAAGTATTTTATGTAAAATTGCAACTTTAGCTACTCTTCTGATTGGTATATATTTGTTTCAAAATAGATCTCGCAATTACTTTTCTAAAAAAGAAAAAAATAGGTATAACAAGATTTAAAGGACAAAATAGTTGTATTATAAAATGAGAGCATAATTTGAGAAATAATATTAATTGTCAAAAAGCGTATATTTTATGGCGATATCGACATGAGAACGGTTTTGTGGTATTTGAAACGAAGAGTATAAGTTTAAGTATACTTATTAAATTTTTGAGTACCTATTATCAAATTGTTGTGGAAGAAATGTGTTTGCTATTAGCCAGTATTTAATATTATACTTTGTGCAATTGTTTCGTATAAACCATGTGAATAGTCGCTTAAATAGTACATTCAAAATACAAGTTATATAAGAAGACAATCAATTACAAATGTGGTTCTCTGGATTTTAACTCTTAATTATGCGTGCAGATCTCAGATCTTTTGTGCTTAGTTTCAACAATCTTTCGATTCAAAGAAACTTGCACTACCGGAAGGCAGAAGGCAATGGCAGAGTAAGGAGAAAAGCCTTTTGCTGAGGTAGACTCAGTCAGCACTTCCTTAGTAATTACCCGGAGAAGCTGCTGCACTACACATCCTATTACGGAAAGCAGACTTGCTAATTAACGCGATACACTTGGCTGTAGCAGTGGTTGCGAAACCTAAATGCTTTTTGTTTCGCGCTGCGCCTGGATACTCTTCTAAAATCAGAGGTTCCAGCGCATTGTTTTTCCGTCTGTAAATACGAATGCATTCTTTTGTTCTGCGTGCGCATATTGCGCCCTCTCACGCATTTCTTGTACTAAAGGAAAAGTCATAGATCATGTCACCTCTGACTTTATCAGTGCGAGTGAAAATTATACACACATATGCTGTTGAGTTAAAAAAAATATCTACACTTTCATTTTTCACCCAATGGAACTTCATTTTTTACCCGATGTAAAGTGTAAAGTGTAGGAGTCATGTGTGTTCTATTATTGTAGATGAGTAAAAATATGTTCCATTACATAATGTTTTATTATTTGTAGGGATTTGAGGGGAATGAAAAATCTGCGAATTCTGCCAGCAAAAAACATGCAATTGCAATAAAAACAGTATTATCGTGTATATCTGTATATATACATTTCATATGAGATATTAAATTTCTGCCGACTCGCAGGCATTCGCAGTTTTTACCCAACCAACGCATTTAATGAGGATATTTCTAAAGCACAGATAAATATTTATTTTAGCTCGCAACGGTAGTGCATTCTCGTAACACGTTTGTTGCGCCAGCGTTTATAATCACTTGATCTCGGGCCTCTTTATACTGCGGGGGATAGAGGCTTCAAGCAAAAAATGTTTACCCTTTGTTCATAATATGTGTATCAAGTAATTAAGGAGCTCCATTCCAATTTAATACTTGTATTTTAATCCAACATTGATTATAATAAAGCTGCTCCAAAAATTGCTCTTCCGCACTAACTCGAGACCAGGGGTTCCCAACGCAGTCGGTATCGACCCCCTGGGGGTCATTGAAATTTTGAAGGGGTCAGTGATGATGATGACGACGATTGGGGGTATATAGCGGAATTGACCGATTGATAGATATAAACAAGGTCCCATTAATTACAAAAATATTGACTGATCGTGATAATTAATTTCTTTCTTACAGAGCAACAAATTATAAAAATTATAAATTTGCTTCTCTTCTTTCGTATCGGCTGTTCATCCTTAGTACCAGATGTATAGCTAGGCTGGTGCAACCGGTGCACCGCACCGGTTTCTTCGTAGTTGGAGAACCTTAATAAAGACCCCGCAGACGGTTATCGGATATCGGCAAAAAATAAAAGAAATTGTATTACATGCTTATTTTATCCATTGTACTAGCTTTATTATAACAGTATACCAATTACATTTAAAACTCTTAATTTGAAGTTCATTGCAGATAAGGAACCACTTTTGACATACTGCACTGAGACATTCCAGTACCTAGCTAAGCACCTATCTTGTTTTTTCAAAATTCATGTAGTATATGACGTAGTGTAGGGATCACAGAATTTTGAAAATGTGCACAGAATTCACTTCTCCCCATAGCACATCATACGCAGTTTCAGCTGTTTCTTGGCGTAAAATAAATAAATAAATAAATAAAGCAACTGAAAGAAATAAAACTGTTTTCATAGCGACTTCCTATTGCAAGAAAAGAGGTGCGAATTTATAATTTATTATTATCTGTTTTGTTGCTATATATCACAAAGAATTCACACTGCAAATATGTATTAGAGAAGTATTGTAAAACGCTCAACATTTTGTAACAATTCCACAACGGTTAGAAACTCAGCTTCTCAGAAGAATAAGTTTCTTCAATTATTAAAAATTTAGATATTTATCAAAATATTGGTTTACGAAATTTTTCTTTAAGACATTTATGGTCTTAATTCTTTGTGTTATAATTATGTATTATTGATAATAAATTATTGGTAATGAAGCAAGGGAGTCAATGGAGCCAACAATTCTTTTAACTAGTGATTCTACAGAATGGCACAGACTTTCTCGTAGTCAAATTTTCTACTTTCCTTGGTGCGGACTGGCTTTACGTTCTTGCCCCATCCTTTTGCCAGCTGCCGTCTAGCGCCGCTCAAAGTAAATGCTTTTGACATTTTCTCAAATCTTTCGGTTTCCTAATAGGAAAACCAAAATATTACTTTAATGATATTGAAGAAGTGTAAAATCTCGTCAAGAATAACAATTTTCATTGAAAAATTTGGAGCTGTCTTTAAGAAAATGGCGTGTAAGCGTTACTGTAAATGCGAAATTTGAAGCTCTTTTTCACACAAAAGTTATGAGGTTTCGAAAAACTTCATTTAATGTCATTTGAGGCACTTTAACTCGCAATTGCAACAATGTTTACAAATCGCTGAAAATGTGCATATTAACGGCGTGAGAGATAACTAAAAAAATACATTTGTGTGATTTTGAAAAAAAACAACAAAAGAATGCAGCAAATAAAAATTTATGTTTAACAGTGCAATTAGCACTTCCCGCTGGAAAAAAGTAAAGAAAGAAATTGGAGCCATTTAAAAAAAATAGTGATTGAGCGTTTCTGAAAGTGCGGAATTTTGAGATCATTTTAACAGAAAACTTGTTTTCGAGAAAATTTATGACATTATTTAAACCCCATGTACTCATAAAACAATAATGTGAATAAATTGCCGCTAATGTAAATATTAACGACGTGAGAGACAAGTCAGAAAAGATAAATTTTTGTAATTTTTCAAAAAACAAAAGAACAAAGCAACATGGCCTTTAAGGCTAAATGTACCGACACTAGTTCCATTTGCCGCCACCACGTGGCAGCACCAAAATAAGCAAAATTTACTAGGCTGATAACGTCTGAACAAATTGTCCGATTTTCGATCTGTAAATGGCTCTGGACTCCTTTTTAAAATAGAATTCACGCTACGATGCCGTTTTTTCAAAAAATATTTCCAAAAAAAATTTTAAATGATTTCTCATAGTTCCGAGAAGAAAATAAAAAATGTGGGCTTATAGCGCGATGACGACGTGATTCCTGAATCCAACGCCGTGTCAATCATGCAAATCGGATGAATAGGAGCGACGTAAAGTGTAATTTCGGAAAAAGTACCTGATCCCTCCAGTTGCGTCACCCGAACCTCGACGCGGCCGAACGGCCAAACCCGGCGGCCTGCGGCTCGGGAGGAGGCATTGCTCTCAGGCAGGCAAGCCGGGCAGTCGGTTTCGTCCCTTTCAATCTCAATATATTTTTCTCCACTTATCAAACTAGTGATGCTGTAACACAACCAAACGGTCTCATATCATCTGTAATAGTTGTATAAAACTGTATATCTTGTTCACATATTTCCGTCTTCATACCATCAAAAAGTTATTTGAGGCACTACTCAAAATATCAATTCCGATTTGGAAACTGATTTCAAAAAGAAAATTGAACTAATTGTGTAGATACCACCAATATTCCATGTCCTAACATCTTATTTTACATACATTTTACTTCTAAGATCTTCCGTTATCATTCCACTACCAGAAAGAATGAGCCGAAATTACGCACGAGCTCTTTTTTCCTGCGACTCGATTTTTGATCTCAAAACGGCGTTTGTCTCCTTGATAGACTTCACCTGATGAATCTGTTTTCCCAAGTAAAATTTTAAAACTGTTTTCGTACTTTCGGACAAAATTGAAGAAGTGGTAAAATAGCGCGCAGGCGAGATGCATCCTGAATCCAACACTGTAACAAACATTAAAATCTAATATTAAGAATCGTGACATGTCCCAGCTTACTTAGTAAGTTATGTTGATATAAAATGATTCTGTTATATTTGTATAAACTTGATGATTGGAATAAGTAATTCCCGGCGCGTCATTTTGATACAAACTACGTAAATGATAATATAAAAGGATGTAGTGTAAATCATTGTATTGTGACATATATATGTATTTTTTGTAATGTAATGTAAATTTTATCCCCCTCATAGACGGATATTCCTCTTCTAGTGTGGTGTTCCTGTGTAAGGGTTAAAGTTGTATTGCTTTCATGACAATTTAATGCATTAAAAAATACATATATATATATATGTCACAATACAATGATTTACACTACATCCTTTTATATTATCATTTACGTAGTTTGTATCAAAATGACGCGCCGGGAATTACTTATTCCAATCATCAAGTTTATACAAATATAACAGAATCATTTTATATCAACATAACTTACTAAGTAAGCTGGGACATGCCACGATTCTTAATATTAGATTTTAATGTTTGTTACAGTGTTGGATTCAGGATGCATCTCGCCTGCGCGCTATTTTACCACTTCTTCAATTTTGTCCGAAAGTACGAAAACAGTTTTAAAATTTTACTTGGGAAAACAGATTCATCAGGTGAAGTCTATCAAGGAGACAAACGCTGTTTTGAGATCAAAAATCGAGTCGCAGGAAAAAAGAGCTCGTGCGTAATTTCGGCTCATTCTTTCTGGTAGTGGAATGATAACGGAAGATCTTAGAAGTAAAATGTATGTAAAATAAGATGTTAGGACATGGAATATTGGTGGTATCTACACAATTAGTTCAATTTTCTTTTTGAAATCAGTTTCCAAATAGGAATTGATATTTTGAGTAGTGCCTCAAATAACTTTTTGATGGTATGAAGACGGAAATATGTGAACAAGATATACAGTTTTATACAACTATTACAGATGATATGAGACCGTTTGGTTGTGTTACAGCATCACTAGTTTGATAAGTGGAGAAAAATATATTGAGATTGAAAGGGACGAAACCGACTGCCCGGCTTGCCTGCCTGAGAGCAATGCCTCCTCCCGAGCCGCAGGCCGCCGGGTTTGGCCGTTCGGCCGCGTCGAGGTTCGGGTGACGCAACTGGAGGGATCAGGTACTTTTTCCGAAATTACACTTTACGCCGCTCCTATTCATCCGATTTGCATGATTGACACGGCGTTGGATTCAGGAAGCACGTCGTCATCGCGCTATAAGCCCACATTTTTTAATTTCTTCTCGGAACTATGAGAAATCATTTTAAATTTTTTTTTGAAATATTTTTTGAAAAAACGGCATCGTAGCGTGAATTCTATTTTAAAAAGGAGTCCAACGCCGTTTACAGATCGAAAATCGGACAATTTGTTCAGACGTTATCGATCTAGTAAATTCCGTGTGATAGTGCTGCGATCTATTGATTTTTCCTGTAAGTATTTTTCGGTGCATTTAGCCTTAAGTCATCTTACAGAGTGCATTTAGCTCTATCTCTACCAAAAGTTTAAAGAAAAATTTGGAGTGTTTTTTTAGAAAATCTGTTTTTGGTAATTTTTAAAAATTGCAAATTTTCCACGCAATATTGTCCCCAAATTTTTAAGAAAGTCTTTCAAAATCACAGTGTCTGGAGTCGAGCCAAATCGAGCGGGGAATATCCATTTTGAAAAAAATCCTACGCATGGTTTAGGCGCAAGTGGTGTTCACAGACGGACGGAAAGACGTTTTGAAGAAAACCTATTTCGGTATCTGGGGGCCCTAAAACGTGTATTTCCAATGAAATCTCGAAATCAATTTTTCGCAGCATTACATATCTTTCTCTATATGTACGTGTATTACTCCGTATATACATATATTTCTCTATACGTACGTACGTATAGACAAAGATATGTAATATTACTTCGTGTATACTTACGTATACGAGAAAGTAGAAAGAGTCGATGGACGAAAAATTTTTGTAAACCCTGGTGTACACCCTAAAGCCTCTAAGAGTAACAAATTATACGTTTACTAGGAGCATCGAAGTCGGATTCTGTATCGATTTCTTTCTTCTTGTATCGTGCCTCATTTCTCCGATTGGGTCGAACGTGATCACATTGGCCGCCTTAGCCGAAATCCAGCGACTTCCCACTCCGGGCACACTGCGTGACTACGTCCTCTGATTGCAGGTCTTATCGGGGTTTACACAAAGCACACTTGATGCATCAAAACAAGGTCCTACTCGTAGAAAACCAATCGTTGTACTTGAGCTTGATTATGATTCTCGGCGTGTTTGTGTAGAAGCAGTGCACGTAATTGTGGATGAGCCGAGACGAAACGAGGGACTTTGATTGTGCGCGTTCGGAGAGCGTTTAATGTTCTGGACAAAGAACACGGTACGGAGCTGACTAGGTTGGCACGTGGGTATTAGTTGTTAGAAGAGGCTTTCCGTTTTCCGCCGCTTTATATAACTTGTACGTAGCAGATCTTCAAAAGCATAATACAAAAACAAACCCAATACGCAGATGATATGGCTGTTTTTTCTCCAGGTCCATCCATAAATAGAATAAAAAAATTATCATCATTTATACCTACATCAAATCTGCAGTTGAGCAGACAAAAACAAAATTAAAATCAATCCGATAAAAACAGCAACCAAAATGCAACTTAGCCTCTCCTCCCCCTTTTCATTGAACCAAGAATCTGTATAATGACACCCTCAAAACAGACTCATATGACACCCAAAATTACCCCACAATACCTACCCCCTTATTACTATACAAAACCGTCATAAGACCACTACTTTTTCATGCATGCCCAGTATGGATTAACACTGCAAAATCGAATTTCAAAAAACTTCAGCTGGTCCAAAATCAATTCCTCCTCGCCCTTACTAAACACTCCATAGAATGTCTCCGATGCACAACTCAACAAAGAACTTCAGCCGGCCCGGTGGCCGAGATCGCTAAGGCAGTAGTGTCGTAGTGATCTCAGACCGAAGGGTCGCGGGTTCGAGTCCCGCCTCGGGCATGGTTGTATTTGTGTTCGTCCTTTCACTCCTTATCATCAATCACCATATCGTTTCATTCACATAGTTACCATACCGTTAACAGCAATAGTGGTCGCTAATGACCTAAGATGTTGATGCGACCTTAAATAACCAATAAAAAAAAAAGAACTTCAGTTAGAACTTTTAAACAATTTTTTTATCCATCCACTTGTTCTAAAAATCTCCAACATACTCAATTTAACCCCACTAAAACTGCCAAAATCCAACACGCAAAACCCGTATTAAGAACAAATTCCCATTTCACACTTTCGTAAACAAATATTGCCCTCGTCCAGCTAGAATATTAGTGAAGGAAAGGAAAGTGATACATTTTGAAGATCATAGATGTCTTCATTGACGTGGCGAACAAAACGTTACAAAAATGGATCACCTTAATTGCCTAAGAGTTGACAATCGTAATAACTATATCGATAATAGGTGAAAGATTTGCTTCTAACGTACTTTACTGAGAGTAAATATATCCACGGAAAGGAACGAGAAAGCCTCTTGGAAAACCTTGCCCTTTCAGATGGAGCATTGGGAATTCGATGCCTTATCCGCTCAGCGAAGTAAGCCCTTCGATTGCCTCTGCCACTATAAGCTATTGATTGGAACTAAATCTGTACTTTTACGACGCGGGGCAGGCTGCTGGCACAGCTCGACATCTCCGAGTACTCTGGAAGGTAGCTTCACGACAACGACAGTCGGCATGTAAGATCGCTTCTGCGTTCTCGCGGAAGGACACTAAAGTTATATCTGTGATGTTTTTTGGTGATCTTGATGGTTAAGCTGCTGAGTTTCGAGAAGAGTGTCACAGCATGTAATGATAAACCCACATTCATTTTGGGATTACGGTTGCGTTCGGCTCGCCTGTGGATATTTATGCAAGATTGTTCTTGTAATTGTTTAAAGAGAATATCCGTATTGGAATAATCTGTGTAGCAATTGAAGAAATAATATTTGGTCTTTCAGATATTATCGTTTAAATATGGCACCCCAGGTTTTACATTTTTTACACAAATGTTACTGATGTTTAGGACTGTGCTTTTAAAGAAATAGACTAGAAAATATTAGAAAATGAAAGCATTATTTCTCGTGTACTACACTTTGAACAAGATTATTTTTAATAAATATGGAAATTGGTCATATTCTTGACATTACTCTTTAATGTTAAAATTGTACTTATAATGGTTTTCTTAGAACCTTTTATGTTGATTATCTCTGAATCGCTCTTCAGAATTTTAATGAAGGGCTTTCGTTAATACCACCACCACCACCACCAACAACAACAACAACAACAACAACAACAACAACAACAAAATAGAAATTATTGGTCTCTTAAAGAAGAAGAGGAAGTAACTCTATCAATATTATGTGTGATTTCCACAACGGGCAAGAAATAGAAGTGATCATTCCCTTGTGCGTTACGGTTGGTGTCTCTATAGTGTAAAAGTGCATTTTATATTGTGGAACGTGAAGTGTTAGTTACTATTATTTACAACTGAACACCTCGTACAATTAAGCGTTGTGCAAACAGAATGCTGACGAACGGTATACACAAATATTTTAAGTATATGTGTGCTTAATGAATGAATATAAATGCGGTTGTTTATTTCTCCCTCTCTAATTTCTTCCTTCTCTACTTCAGATTCTAAATATTTCATAATCATTTCTATAAGAGTAACGTCTCCGACAAAGCACTCATGGCACCCCTTAGTTATCCACGGAGTTCATCCCTGGAGGAAGGCCGGGTTATAAACCACCAATCTATAGAGTTCGGTGCACCTCGCCCGGGGGGCTATATCGGTTGCGGCATCGAAGAGCCGCCGTTGCGGCATCCTAGAAGCACCTCCATCATCTGCCCCCACGCACCCCGCCGGCCTGTCGGAGCCATCGACTGGCTTTGATCGTGCGCTGTTTTCTTTCTCGGCACTGTTTCGGCGGCGGCGGCGGCGGCGGCGGCGGCGGCGGCGGCGGCGGCGGTGCGGCCCGCCCGCGATCGATTGGCGGGCGCGGGGGGTGGGGCCAAAGGGGGAGGGGAGGGGAGGGCTGGCGGAGCGCGGGCCCGAGTGCCGGAGGGGTGGGGTGGCGCGGTTGGGGGCGCCGAAAGTAGGGCAGCGAGATGAGACTACTGTAACCTAATCGAAGACGAATAGCGCGGCTCTGGCCGGAGGGCGCAGACGGAGGCGGAAGACCGCCGGGCGACGAAAATTCCGCGCAGACTCCTCCGGTCGCGCGAGTGCGGTGACGCACCCACGCACGCGTCGGCCGCCTGCGCCGTTGGCTCAACCGCGGATTAGGATTGCCGCGCATTGCTTCGCCGATAGAGCAATCGATGTTGCAAGGGCAGAGCACTTGTCTTCGCTGCTGGATTTGTGGTTCGGGACTCGCGCTCTCTGCTTTGGGATGGTAGCTATTAAGGGGAGTATGTAATGCCTATTCTGGTAATGTTAAATCTTCAAACGTACGGTGCACTTTTCTCAAGAACAATAAAAGTTACATCTTTGATATTTTACAGCAGTTTTGAATGATGATTTTCAATATGGTAGACAATTTTGTTCTTGTATTCACGCTTTTTATTTAAAAGTTATCATTTGGTTTGCCACATGTACATTTTTTTAATAAGAAAGAAATTTTTAATTCCATTTTAGTTTTTTTAGAAAGATTATTTTACATAAAAACGATTCTAATATCAAGAACACATTTAGTTGTGTACGACAGAAGTTTTTAGAAATATTATCTCAAATATTTTTTGGGATAAATGCACCAATGTCCACTTGAAATGAATGTGCGGAAATGGCCTTCAAACTAAACAGTGACACCCACCAATCACTACGATAGACTTTGATGTAATCTGTGTCCTTCTCTTCCCTTTTCTTCTTGGTGTTTCTTTTCTTCGTTCTTGCCTGTTTGCTATGATCGTCCACTGCTTTATCAGCTTTTTTCACACGAAATCTAACTTTTAACTCAGAATTGCAAGAATATTCTTATGAACAGATGCGCATTGATGTACGCCATGACAGGGGGCATGACAAATTTAAATAGCCGGGACAAAGGCTTTTAAATTTGAGATTCGGCTACACGGCGACAACATCTATATTCAGTACACTTTCAAGATACAAAAATTGAAAATTTTGTTTTTCAAATTTTCGTCAAAATTCCACTACATACTCCCCTTAATGGACTTTGTTGCAAACAGTTTTGTATAACTTTTTATGTCACATTTAATTGGTCATATATTTTATTATTAGCTTTATTTTCGTACATCTTCTAGTTTTTGATTATAGTTATAATGTCTCGTAGTTCTTCGATAATTTAATTAAAGAGTCCGAAACCTCTGCGAATGCTGTCCCAAAAAGCGTACACACTCCCTCACAAAATTAGAGCACATGCGGCTTCAATTTAGAAAAGAAAAATCTTTCCACTTTCCAGAACCTAGCACGGTCTTTTGGTGTGACGTCTGACGGGAAACGCCGAGTTTCTATTCCACGAAATAGAATTGGATTTTGATACACCTCGCAGTGAGTAATTTCCACATTTTTCGGTCACAGTACTAGTGGGTACCCAGTTTGTCTACTGAGTAATGAATTAAGTACAAGAAAAAAGAAGAGGGAGAAGAAGAACAACAAGAATTTATATTTGTCGGTAGAATATCATCCGTATCATGTTTTATTTAAGAAAATAAAATATAAAGATAAAATGATGTTTTGTAAATTAATAAAGTTTGGCGTGTATTTAATAGGAAAGCAGGGAATTCACACACCATCTAATACAAAATCCACTCTGGCGTACAAAACACATTCAATTCCAACGTACAATATTAATGAACACACGCAGATCTGTATTTTAAATGTGTTCTGTTGGAAAACAGTCTCTGTAACACCAAAATACTTCTGCCAAATTGAAGGTTGTGTTGAAGAATATATTGTGCGCGGAAGTAAGTGTGTAATTGTGTCTATAAAAGCAACGTTGATGAATTCTGAACTGCGACGCCAATATATATTTCGAATTGGTAGCAACAAAACTGTAGTTTCAGGATTTAGAACTGAGCTGTACCTTTTATGCGATTGTGGGAGAAGAGGAGACTCTGATAGCGGTTAGATGAGAATGCCGGCATGGGTAGCAAGTGAAACTGTGACGACAGGAGTTGGGGCAAGATAGAGGGATCTTGGATACACCGATTGATTGATTAAATGATTATTTCGTGTTTTCAAGCGCGTGAACGGCTATGACCATTAGTCCCGTGAGCAAAGCGCAAGATAGTTTCCCAGAGGAATGGCGGTGCTCCTCTCCGCTAGAACTTGACATCCGATGCCTAAGTACAAGTCGGCATGCAGGGGTTTCCCCTTGCAAGTATTACCTGGAGCGGGTTACCGTCCTTGTCGGAGAAAGCTCTATGAACCCGACTTGTCTCTTGAGATGTTTTCTAGGATGATACATGTAAGAACGTGTCCACGCACCCACGCGTGTGTGTATGTAAGGGGAGAGGAAGAACCAGGATTAGGGAAGAAAGATC
The DNA here is from genome assembly GCA_011170035.1 of Teleogryllus occipitalis. Classification (NCBI taxonomy): domain Eukaryota; kingdom Metazoa; phylum Arthropoda; class Insecta; order Orthoptera; family Gryllidae; genus Teleogryllus; species Teleogryllus occipitalis. The sequence continues at coordinate 306,032 of BLKR01001247.1, forward strand.
GCATGCGGTATGTTGTTCGTTTGTCAAGGTGATGTTCCGCCATTAGCGTGGCAATGATTGAATGAACGAAAAACTATCCATCACAGCTGCCGGCCGCTTGAATTGTCCGCTAAACAGCGGCTGAATTCGACCTGGCTATAGCTGTAGCTGGTGTCGAAAATCCACCGATGTTGACACTCCAACCTTAGAGTCTGCCGGTCACAGACACTGCAGTGGCATCAGTTGTGACCTGAGCCACCTCGGCCGTTTTATATACCCCGAAGGCACCAGGTGTGCCAAGAGCGACGGGGCCAGCGAGGCCACCGGGGTCTACAAGGATGACGTGAGGGCCGGGCCCGACGACGTCGTTGACTCCAAATCCGCCGGGCGCAAAGGGCTGTCGGGGCCAGCGAGGGCTCCGGGCAGTGGGTGACGAGAAAGGATGGCGAATGAAAGCGCCACGCGGTCAGGCACGTCCTCCGCTATCCTCGACGCCACTGATACGCAAACCTTTTAGCGAATCGATCTTGATTGATTGATTAGTGATTCCGAGAGCGTTAACTGCTGAGGCCATTAGTGTCGTAAGCCTAGTGCAGGTTTTTATCGTGGGAGGTGTCGATGTTCTTCCCCCGTTGGATGGCGAGATCCGGCACCGACCAACTTGTTGGTTTGCGGGGTTTTTCACTAATCAGGTATCTCCCATCAGGGGACACCTCCCAAGCTGGGACAAGTTCTAAGCTCTGGACTGTTCTCCCGGAATGTGTAGTAATGTAGTGCATGTAAGTATGTGTGTGTGTGTGTGTGTGTAAGTAAGGAGTGATGATAGGACAAGGAAGAGACAAGAAAGATTGCGCGCGATCTGTGATCCATTTATTAGGGTACGGCCCTGGCATTCGCCTGGTGTTGATCGGGGGAACCTCGGAAAATTGCCGATCAGAGCAGCAGGCCGCTAGATCTCTCATACCGACAGCGGCTGAATATGACTATGTAACTAGTGTCGAAAATCCTTTCACCGTCGGGACTCGAACCCTAGGACCTCCCGGTCAGAGGCACTGCTGTGACGTCACCTGATGCTCTGAGCCACCTAAGCCGTTTTCCGTTCCGTTTTGAAGAAAAAGGCTGAAAGTGAATAGTTTCTCTTGCTGAAAAATTGTGTTTCTGGGAGATACGTCACTTTGTAGGTGAGCTCTGCAATTTCGTATTGCACTTCCTGTACAATAATACATACATACATATATTACTTATTTCTTAAGTAAACAAAAATTGAAAGAAAACAATGCAGCTTCTGGATATACGAGAGGAAGATATGGTTTCGTTAGGTACCCATGCATTCGGAAATAAACCAGTAACATCCACAGATACTCTCTAAATGAGACACGTTAGTTGAAATAAAAGAATACTGTAGTTTGTTATCATTGTACGTAGGCGAATCAAAAAGTAAGTTACACAAGTTCGCCGCGAGAGCACGCTGTGTGTCATGACCGTGGCCAATGCGGAGCAAACTACAGTAACTGCTGACACGTCCGATAGGAAGGTTGGTGTGGTATTACGTCGTGTTGTGTCTACAGAGCGGGCTGGACTCAACGGCGCGTCAACTGGATGTTCACTCCAAATTGGACGTGCGTTGGTATTGTCAAACGTTGAACCGGTTGCGTAAGGCAATTAAAGAAAAGTGGCGGGGAAATTAAGCGCCGATGTGACGGTATTGCACGATAAAATAACACCTCACACGACCCGCCACACGTCCGAACTGCTGCAGCAATTCAGGGGGGAGGTTTGGCAACACTCTCCATACAGTCCAGAAGTAAGGTCATGCAATTATAATATGCTCGGTAAGCTGGAAAAGGATTTCGGTAAACGACGATTCCGAAACGATGAGGTGGTGAAAGCAGCTGTCTCCAAGTGGTTACATAATGCTGGAGGTGATTTCTGTCTATCCAGAATCGAAAAGTTGGGTGACCGTTTCGAGAAATGTTTAGTCTCTTGGAAACTATGTGGAAAAGTTACATCTTACATTGTATATAGTCATGTCAATGTTGCCTATGTGTAGGTGGTTTCATAAATGGACATGACTTGAAAGTGTAACTTACTTTTTGATTCGCCCTCGTAGTTTCATATTGAATTGTCCAGTTTGTCACATGCACGCAGTGGCTGCAAAACATCACTTTCCTCGCTTCTCTGAAAATAAATAAACAAGATTATCAACACGAGGTATTTTGTGTGAATCAAAATTAATGAAACATCACTGTTTTAAATAAAATACCAGTGTGGAGGGAAACAAATGTAGTCTTCAATGTTTTGTAGGAAATCCCTTGGCCTTAGCAGCGAGGAATGGAAAGTACGAGCTACATTATTATTAATCAGTTTCATTAAATGCACTAGGAGCTGTTTGCCGCTTGGTTGCCGATGTATGTCAGGTTTAAGAATAAAGGTGCGGAACGTACATCCCTCATGGCTCTCCACTCCAGTCCAGGAGAGGGAGACTGATGGAAATGAAAGATTGTGCGCAACCCGTGGCCCATTGTGTGAGTTGCTGCTCCAGCATGTGATCTAGGAAATCACGGAAACCTTCTACAATATTATCAGATATTTCGATTCCGGCAGGCGGCTCTAACTCGTTGATGTTCAACACAGTAAGCCAATTTGTAGCATCTGGACAGAATTGCACCCTGTACATTCGCTGTTGTTGAGAACAATAAAGGACATAGGGATGGACTTGGCTGTCTGGGTGACGCCACGTCGAAGGCTTTGATGCCATCGTATCATCTTATCTTGGTCATCTTCAGGGCTGAAGTGTCTTAGAAGTGATGACTGAGGAAGGCGACAAGATGGTCGAAACGACATCTATGATTCTGGCCGCGGAGGTCTTTGACATAGATTAATATTCATTATTCTATCTTCATTATCTTCATTATTTAATACAGAAGAATGCTTTTATGCTTTATGTACTTCACAATGGATTTTTTTTCACCGTGATTAGTCAATTTTAGGTTACTAAACTGAGGTGGATCCTTTGGGGACTGATGTACGTTGTGGCTGCTTGAGAAAAGTTACAGGATTATGGGGCGAAAATGGAAGGAAACGCCCGGAATTAGTCAAATGTACAAAACTAAGTTTGAATTAAGATAATTTAACGGATAATAAGAAATAGCCATAGGCATTTCATTTGTATTTCATTCCAGGAAAGAAAATGTTTTTCGTTGTTCTTTTATGAGAAAATTGCCTTTCGACATCGTTGAATTACTTTCCAAACTGACTATATGTCGTTTGGAATGTAATTAGTTTTCATCGTACAAGTGGCTCATACAATGTCAGCATAATACTTAAAGATATCAAAATACACTTATCTTGATTAAATTTCGAAAATAACATTAATTGTACGTGTTCAGAAATTCTTGTTGTACTTGTATGTTATGGTATCTGGAATCGGTATTTAAAAGCTTTAAACTCTTCTTCAAAACTTAAATAGTAAATATCTCAGCGTAGTTTACAGTATTTTATGTCACATGCGTTGAAGTGAGAAGAACTTTACACGAACACTTTCAAGAGAAAGTGAATGAGAGTAGTATAGGTCTGCCACGACCGGTCTCTGAGCAATATTCCCAGAGGGTTCCTGGAGCCGTTGATTGATTATGACTGTGAACACGTCATGAGCATGTGGAGTTGGAGTAGGAAACCATGGACGAGCACATAAAGACTCACATAATCACTCCGTGCAATTTGGTCGTTACTAATCCATGCCGATTAGGTTGCGTCACTATTAGTGCTATCGCATTCATGGCACCGCCCTGCTGTAACAACCTACTGCGCTCCTCGTGTTTCGTGAAAACGACTATGCAGATATCCCTGTTTCCCCGTTTCCCCCCGGCTATTAACGAACGCGTATTCCGGTGTACGCGGTAAGGCGCTTTGCTGTCCAGGGAGTCGCCAGATGTTGCGTACATCGCAGTGGAACGTAACGCAGCTTACAGCTGTCAGAGCCTCAGGTGACATGCAAATGAGAACCATAACCTCCCTTGGGGCAAAGGCCGTCAGAGGGAGTGGCTGACCACATCACCACCTCTCCGTGGAACTTACCCGTTACGACTGCTTCCTACGTTCTCTCTGGGAAATTTCGAGGTCGGCTGCGGAATGGATTTACCTGTCCCTTGCTGTGATAACGACCGTACGGATGGGGTAGGCGCTGTGAGAGAGCGTCGGGGGTATACCGATTGCATTCTGCGGTCAACGTTTTCTAAGGTGTTCACCTACCTCCTCGAAAAAGGTATAGACCGACTGCATTCCGTTCCGTGTTCATCTTAAGTGGAAATAATTACTTTTGTATTTACCGTTGTCTGCTTAGTATTATATTGATACACTTCTACCTGTTTTCAAGAAATATTTGGAAGTTCTTTTAGAGCACTGCCTATGTTGAAAATCACATTTGAAAGTTTGTGGAAATAAAACTTGAAGCCTATTATTCTTACCCCTCAATTCCGAAGATTCTGCAATGTTCACCCGTGCTCGAGATTTCCTCTGCTTTGGTGCGAGAACATCCATTTGCTTCGTATGAATGGAAATCAACAATAATATTTCTTCCTTCCGAAATACCGGACGAACAAAACGTGATGCAGTCGGGCTATGCCTTCTCAGGTAACGAAAATTAAAGGGGATTGGCTGGGAATCAGGAGTGAAGACAGGTCAATTTGACCGCGGGATGCAGTCGGGCGATTTCCAGAGAGTTGATGTTGGAATAAGAAATGCGGAAATAAAACTAAGGACGAAATCGGCATATGACGTCGCCAAGTCTGATTTTTCCCTTTCTTCTCTTTCTTACTGTAGCTTCAGAACAGCCACTTTTATCATTGCGTATAGGAGGTTGTGTGCTACAAACTTCGGTGTCTCTCTTTCTCTCTCTCGTACTGTAGTTCGTCTCATCTCTCTCTTTCTTCATCCTCTCGTTACTCATCTTTCCCATTTCCTTTACTGTAGGTCGCACGGTTGGCATTTCCAAACATCTATTTCCGATCACAAAGTTTACGAGGGGACTGTGGAGTGAGAGGAATACAACGTGCGTATTTGCGAGAGAGAAATATTGCACCGAACGCTCTTAAATTTAGCTGCGGTGGAACATTTCTGATAAATACAACGGAAAATGAACATCTCCACATCGGTTTTTAACTTTTTGTGTATTCTTCAAAGTGATTTCAAGTTAAACTGTGTCCTTGCGAATTTCATCTCAAAATAATGGCGAGTTACTTAAGAGAGGTACAATATTATAATTTAAAATCTCTTTTTTCTGAAGAACTATTTTTTGTGATTATTATACCCAAAAAAGTGTTTTTAGGGGTGTCATCATTCGTAACTTATTTTTAATTATGACTGACGCGTCTCAATTCATTGTAAACTCTTCAATTTTGTCGCTCATTTATCTGAGTAAATTTCATATAACAGCTGGTTCTTCGGCATGCCATAAATTTCTTTTCCTGATAATATGCTTACTTGCAGGGTACGAACACCATATACGTGTAATTTCGTGGCTACTTTCTTCTTGCATATTAGTTCCGTTGGGCCTTGGCAACAGAGACGCCACCAACATTATAGTTTGTTTTATTAGAGGGTAATGATGACCAAATGAAAGGAATGTTTTGCAAGTATATGTTTTGTGATATTTGCAGTTCCTATAATCTAACAGTTATTAAAGTCTTTCACTGCCATGCGACTTCATGGCACGTAATGTTTCCCACCACCTTGTATATAATAAAAATTGTGAAAATAACTGGTAAGAAATCATCAATAAAAGGCATTTTAATAAAACCTCTTCATAATCAAATTAATAAACCCACTAGTAAATACATCAGCTGTTAATACTGTTTAAACGATATAAATAGGGCCAATTAGATTTGTTGACAATGGGCGTCGCTGTAGTTGAAGACAGAGTACACGTGACGCCCATAATGGATTTTAGCATTGCCCATGAAATGTGTTTAACATGAGAATAGTAAAGTTGAACGGCTTGAGCGAACGATTACTTCATCCACGCCTGATCGATATGTGAGGTGAAACTATCGAAATTTTTCAATAAATACATCTCTGCAAGCCTATTTCCCGTAAAGTTAGTTAACTCTTGTGGAGAAACTATTCTGCAATGTAAGAATATTGATTTAAGAATTATTCCGCTTTTTTATTGTATCTGTTTCGCATTAGTAGCAAATGTTGATACTCCACTCCGGACTATTTTATATTGTGTCGCAATTCTTTTTTTCGTACCCTTTCGATGGCTTACGCAATGTCCTTGTACAAAAGAGAAATAAAGAGAGAATCAACGTTCAGTGGAAGTAGTATTTGATTTTCGTTTATTTACCAGAAAACAAATTGTACTATCTAATACACTCTCTAAAACAACATATACAGAAGGAATGTTTCAATTCTTTTTGCTTAACTGTAGCTACAGACTGAATTACGTCGATTTAGTGCATATCTCTTGTTTGCAGTTTCATTACTAAATACAAATTTGTGGCCTATAGGACCATTGCGTTCCACGAATTTTGGGAATTACAGTGGATCATTTGAAATTCCATACGTTTAGGTTCCCATAGAAGTTTCAAAGAGTGGCATTTTTATCACTCTGTTTGTTCTGATCAATGTTCCAAAATGATCTCCTAATTTTCATTTTGTTATTTTTCTCAGATGATTTCCTTGAGGATGTTCTTTATTATTCACTAGATTATTTGTTGTTTACTAATATTCAGGTAGGAATTAGTATACAGAAAGACGGAGAGTAAGTGGTCACTCAGCCTTATTTTCTGAACTACCAAGGAAAAACCACCTTCATATTGTGAACGAAGCATTAGATATACAATCAGTGAAATCTGGCAAGGATCTCATTCATCTAGTGTTGTTAAATATTTTTGAGGTATTTAACATAAGCGTGTCAGTTCATATTGAGAATGACCAAACAAATATTCTTTCTTTTCAGGAATCCAGATATAAATTGTGTTCTCGTTAGTTAGTTGTCGGTTAGTTTTCTTGCAGTGGTGGGGAAAAAAGCTCTCATACTGTCGTTGCAGGAGAAAAGTACACATGTAACAGAAAGTCATTTCTTATGAGAATGTTTTTTAGAGAGCTTAGTGGCTTTTTTTGTGCCAAAAGAGAATGTTTCACTCCTCGTCGAGGCTGTCTTGTAAACCATTCTTACGAAATTTTCACTAAAAATGCTAAATCTAAAGATATTTTTATTTAACTAAACTAGTGGTATTATTGCATATACTTTCTCGAATTATTTGAAACTGTTGCAGTTTCTAATTTTCAAAGAGTTAAAGGAAACCGAAACGTACACATTTTTAAACGTCCTTTGATCAGTCCGAGGAAAATATTTCGAAGAAAAAATGTGGGGGAGTTTTTGAGAAAAAACTGCTTGCCTTTCTTTCAAGCAAAAATTAGATGAAAATGACTCGTTTAATTTAAAAAATTGTAAATGACTATTGTCCAAAAAATGTACTTGAAAATCGATTTACATAACAGATTTCAATACGGAAAAATCTGTCAACAATATAGTAGTTTTGCCATGTTAATTTTTTGCAATTTTGGAGTACAGGGATTACCGAAATGGGACCTTTGCCGTGCTTATACTATGCGGTTTTTCGTCTGTTCAAGAAAAAATTAAATTAAATTTGGAATTTACACAAAATTTTTACACAAAATTAGAAGAAAACTGCTCATATTTTCGAAAACTTGTACATAACCTTATTTACAGATCAATCAATTAAGAAAAGAGTTTACTTAAACATCTTTATCTCGTATGTTGTAGTTGTAGGAAGGCGGCAATATATTGATGAAATTTTGGAATTTTCGAAAATTCGAGTTCTACGAAAATTAGACCAGTGCCATTTCTTTGCTCTTTCCGAAAAAAAATAATCTAAAAATTTCGAATAATTTTTGAGAAATTTTTGAAAATGCTCATGACTGTGTAAAGTACCTTCCAGAATCAAATTATCCGTTTCAAATGCGCAGGTCATGGAGTTCGTTCAGATCGATCGAAGCATATCATTTTTGGGTAAAATCGTCTGAACTGTTTAGGCTCTAGCGTGTACCACGGCGGGATATTGTTGCCGTAAACCATTTTTCGGTATCAAAGACCCACAAAATGTGAATTCTGACCACTCAAGGTGTTACAGGAAAAATTTACATTATTCAGAAATAAGATTTATTCACTTGTTGAAAATCAAAGATCTACAAAGCATGATTTTCTGCCGAAAAATTGATACTTCCCGCTGCCTTATTACAATATTTTCCTTTACTACGTAAGTACATAGTAGGCCAAAAATTAAAAATGAGGAATGTTTTAGATGTGTCACAGTTGTGCACCTTTGATGCTACAAATGTAAGATACCTATACACTTCCACCCTTGTAGGGTATGGAAATTCACGAAACCAACCTAAATATATTAATTAACATTTTATGTATGAATATTGTGGATTTAATTATTGCCTGTTATTTATTGAAATTAAAAAAATATGGATTTAACAAACGTTCCACTATTGAGCATAGTCTATTCACATATAACGAAAACAAGAGCTGAAGGAAACCTCCTAAGTCGGCAGATCGGTGCTGCATTCTCTCGCCAACTACATACATACTCCTCCCTTATGTCATCACTTTCTCACACCTCCTTCCCTCTTCACCACTTTCCCCTCTCTCCACATACGACCCCCTCATTCCACACGGTGGCTCTCGGTCTCGACGAACCCTCACCTCGACCTGTTTCCATTCGACCGACGGGATACATATATATTTGTCGTGCACTCGGGCTTTCCTGCAAAACGCGCTTCTAAATGTCACTTTACTTGCAAATAACTTGTGTGTGAGAGAGAGAGCAGATACGTGGCGCCGCGCAGCGCCGCACCACGCTACGCGGGCTTTCCGCCGCGGCGGCCCGCACCAAGCTGGTCCCCGCGTCCTCGCGACGGCTTCGCGTCCTCGCAGCTTTGCGTCCTCACGGCCCCGTGTCCTTACGTTCCGCCACTCCTCCCCCTCCTTCTCCCCCCACCCGCTGCTCGTCTCTGCCCGTCTCCGCCAGCCCCTCTGCGTCTCCGTCGCCCGAGTAACGAGGCTTCGCGACTGCTGCAGCCACATGCATTATTCATCGGCGCCTTTGAAAAGTTTCGGAAAGGGAATGAATGTTTCATTACCTGAGATCTAACATTACCTGAGTGGTTTGGGATCGATTTTGGAAACTTTATTAATAGAAATATCGGCGGGCCCTGCTTGGAAGGCGACCGTCGGCGTGTGCCCTTAAGCGCGTCTGCGGTCGCCACTTCCTCATCTACCATCACCCCCCCCCCCGTCCTCTCGACCAACCACTTCCATGCTGTCTTCGGGCTGCGCTACTTCTCTTGAGGATCTTCGTTCCCCGACGCGAAGCTCTGGGAGCAGTTTTGGTAACTTATAGTTCCGTGTTTGACTTCTGACATATATGATCTTCATAACAGAGGTACAACGAGGCTTTGCTCAATGTAGACATGTGGGGGCCCCGCAGTTGGTGCAAGTGATCGCGGGTTAGAGGGATTTTTATCTGTCAGTCGAAAATGTCCGAACAAACAACTCCACTGGATTTTTTATCAGTGGTATCGAAATTATGAATTGGTTGCAAATGTTCTCAACATGTAGAAGATAAGTATCATATGATGGAACTAGATTTTTCCTTATGTGAATTCTACAGATCTGGACATATTTAGAATAACTAGCATTTGGCTTCCGAGTTTCAAATACAGTACTCATTTAATGTGTCGAAATGAATTTTACTATGAATTCGTTGCTTTTAAAAGCATTCACATGCATAAAGCGCCAGCGGTCCACGTATATTTTCAATGGATTGCGTCCATCAGCAAGTGCAAAGCACAATCATCGGATCTTCATGCTGGTATGAATAACTGTTATGTGAGGTGAGGTACGATATAATGTGTGAGTGCGAGTGATGCTGATGGAAGCAGGTTGGCCACTTTAATGCACTTGATGACAAATATAATAATTTCAGAAATGTTATTTATTACTTAAATATTTATTTAATATTTATTTAAATTCATTAATATAAATATAAATAATTTATGGAAAATAAAAATAATTTATATAAATATTTAATTAATATTTATTTATTTTAATGCCAAAAACAGTTAAAAACATTTTTTGACGTACTATGTGGAGAAGTGTATAAAGTGCACGTTTTCTTAAATTCTGCGATTCCTACCCTAACTCGTATAAAAGTTGAATTCTGATAGAAATGACCATTATTGGAAAGAATTTGATAAGAAAACTCATTTGAAAAAATATAGATATACAAATTATAAAAATAATCAAATATATATAAAGAAACCAATAAAAAGAAAGCTAATGATTTTTCTCTTTAAATAATAATTGTCATTTATTATTCTTGCACTCCTATAATTTTACTACTTGATTAAGTTTCCCTCAACCAATTTTTCAACATTTTAAAACCAGGATACACATTGCACGCCACGCGCATTAATGTCACAATTTAGAAGCAAGAATGGGTGATTTTTATTTAATTCTACCATTCCACGGATTTCATTTTTTGGAAACGTTTCATAGGACACCATGCGATAGTAGATTTGTGTGCATTAAATTACATTAATCTTTCTATTTTTTAAACTTTTCAGAAAATTATGGGTTTTTTTGTTATGTCGTATTTCTATGTGAAGGTTATTAAATGCGATCGGTTATTAAATAGCGAATATGATAATTTCAAATACGGAAGATGATTGTACTGATATGTCAAAGTATTGTGAAATGATTTTCATTTGATAATAAAGGGTATATCAACAGTTTATGATTCTGTTTATTTAACAATGTATCAAATGACATTATCAATTATCAGTTAAATATTTTTCATGATACATTTTGTCTCAAAGCACATCGAGTTAAAAGAGCTGCGGGAACTGATCCAGAATTGGGGGGTCATTTTCAATCGATTACTGGCAAGTTCACACGCAGGCCATGGCTCTAGGTGCAATAGGCTAACAAAGTTTCGGTGCCGGAACTCCTCAACCATAACCATATCTACTCCGCGTGAAAGAAATATTGCCCTAGCGGAACAGTTTCGAGTAATGGTTTCCAAGCGATTAACTTCAGAACACTGATGTGTCGGTTATATTTCATTTTTAGTGTTCCAAGACGACCGCAAGTGAGCACAGGTCCCAAAGTAATAGACGTATCTCCTTGCCGTTTCATAGAACTTCTATTGTCATTTGACACCTATCTTTGTCAGTTAACACGCTTTTCGTAACAGTAAATATAATTTTACAGCTTTATTGTTCTATAAATGAAAAGCGTATTTTCGATTTCTATTCAAATATTCCGTTCTGAAGGAAAACGTGTACTCTGATGTATAGAGAAAGAAAAGCAATTAACATTGTATGGATGTGTTATTTTTTTTGTGTTCGATATAAATAAATATTCCGCCTTAAATACTAGAGCAATTCTAACGTAATAATGTAGCTTCCGATCGCACGGATAGCATACAGACGGATTTGCAGAGTGAAGTACAATTCTATTCGTAAATGTTCACTTAAGGAATGTGGAATTCGTGGAACATTCACTTAATGGAAGTCAGAAAGCTTCATAAGAAAGGCTTCGGCATATCCAACTTTAAAAAATAGGTAGAAATAAAAAGGATCGGATTAGTTGGTAGTTGAACTTTTCTCTTTCGAGAAGCTTTCGTTACCCACTTCTCAACTTTCGTCTCTTTGAGTAAATTTAACCGGAGATTATTCTCTAATGATTTTGAAGGTCTCTTGTCTTCTTGAAAGAATGGGATTTTATCTGTTTATTGTGATCACGAGACAGAAGCGGATGAAGCCTTTATTTTTTCTTTAGCTCTTGCGAACAAAAGAATTGGAAATCTCATTTTTGACGTTGCCTTAATTCTGTGATAACATTCGAATACACGCGTTTGCTGATGGTTTGATATAGAAAATGAGAGAAAATTCTCCGTTATCGGAATCGGGAAATATCTGTTGAATTATATTGTGGTTCATTCATATTCCTTTTTTATGATAGATTTCTGAACTTTTAAAATTTCCATTAAATTAAAAAATGATCTTCTGTAATTACATAATGCTATTGAGACATTTTAATGTAACACAGATTTCCTTTGTTTCTGTATGAGCATTT